>OX457040.1:68294390-68646890 GCA_949752735.1 Lumbricus terrestris | reverse complement strand
ATGCCCATCTATCATTAGGGGGGACTTCCCTCTGGCACAAGTTGGATCAGGCTACTTACTCCCCCCACGTGGCAAGCCCTGATGGGCGCGAATGTGATGGAAGTGCAAGGACAAATTAATGTGAGTGTTAAGCAAAAGTCAAATTAAATGAAAATTTACCCTGTGCTATGATGGGGAGGGGATTGTTCGGGGGATTTACCAGATGGAAGTCAATGGCAGATACTGGGGAATGCGGGGAGGGGAATGTTCTGAAGGAAATCTTCAACACTCACTTTATCATTAGGGGGAAACCTTTCCCCCCTGGCCCAAATTGGAAGCAGTCTGCTTCCATCCCCCCCATGGCGTAGTAGGCCCTGTGACGGTGGATGGGTGGATGGGGCGTTCGCTGGGTCGGTGGGTTTGGGCTTTACGTGCATGGACGGACGGACGGACGAACGGAAGGACAGACGGACGGACGGACGGACGGACGGACGACGGACGAATGGACGCAAGTAGGTATTCAGATAAAAAAAAGTAATGGCAATTGCGAACTGCAAATGAACGTACAGAATAGATAGATCATTATTATTCGTATAATTATACGCATTCAGCTCCATAATCAGTTTGTCTCACAGGTTCGATAAATGCCATTCGTTTAAATTGAACATCTTGCACCAATTCAACCCCAGCAGTCTGTTAATTATTTAGCAGTAGACTAGTAATAGTAGTAGTAGAAGCAGCAGCAGCAGCAGCAGCAGCAGTGGTGGTGGTGGTTGCAGCAGCAGTGGTGGTTGCTAGTGGTGGTGCTAATGGTGGTGCTAGCGGTGTAGGTATACCGGTAGTGGCAGTGGTAACAGTAGTAGTAGTAATAGTAGTAGTAGTAGTAGTAGTAGTAGTAGTAGTAGTAGTAGTAGTAGTAGTAGTAGTAGTAGTAGTAGTAGTAGTAGTAGTAGTAGTAGTAGTGGTAGTAGTAGTAGTAGTAGTAGTAGTAGTAGTAGTAGTAGTAGTAGTAGTAGTAGTAGTAGTAGTAGTAGTAATTTTAGTAGTAGTAGTAGCAGTAGTAGTAGTAGTAGTAGTAGTAGTAGAAGTAGTTGTAGTAGTAGTAGTAGCAGTAGTAGTAGCAGTAGTAGTAGCAGTAGTAGTAGCAGTAGCAGTAGTAGCAGTAGTAGTAGTAGTAGCAGTAGCAGTAGTGGCAGTAGTAGCAGCAGTAGTAGCAGTAGCAGTAGTGATGGCAGTGGTAGTAGTAGTAGTGGTAGTGGCAGTGGCAGTTGCAGCGGCAGCGGCAGTGGTAGCAGTATAGTTTTGCTATTGTTTTTGTTATTATTTTTATTATCGTATAAATTTTATTACTAGTAACTTTTATATTTTTATTAATTATTTTTACTGATACACTTTTATCATTACTCTTTTTTATTGTAATTATAACTCTTACTATTATTATTGTTTCACTTTGTCACCTTGTCAGCCTTCTCCACTCCGTTCTGTTCTGTGTCACATCCCTCAATTATTGTCCAAGATTCATCCATGTCCTCCTGTGTACATCCTCCATCCATCTGATCCTCGGCCGTCCTCTTACGGATTGTGCTTTTCATGACAGTTTTCTTGGCAGAGTGCAGAGGTGGTTTGCCATTGCCTTCCTCTGGTTTGCCTGCCGTGCCCGTTCGTTCGCCTCCCTGGGGAGGGTACTAACAGTTCGCACCACGTGAAGGTGGGTGGGCACGGAGGACTTTGGTCCGACCGCCCAGGCCGGGTCCGAGTCTACGCTTATGCAGACGTCGGTCAGATCACCTTCCTATTTTACCCCAAGGGAAAACCCTATTGAGGTGGCAAGTTGAAACTTTGCGAACCTATTATTGTTTCGGAGTTTCATATTGCGAATCTTCAAGGTAAGCTCAGGGTAAGAATTGCCGGAGTGGTTGAGGGGGTTTCAACCCCTCAGTCTTTCTTACACCCCCATAGTAAAATTTATTTTTCACATCCAAATTCAAAGTGGATAATGGTTCAACCTCAGTTATTTTTCCACAATTCTCACAATGGGTAAGCTACTCAGAGGCGCTCCATTTGAGTAATGTTTCTGTTCCTCCCTTTCCGTTGAGCATTGTCTAGATGCTGCTTTATCTATTTTGAACTGAATTGCATAATGAATGTTATAAACCATAAATTTTCTATAATCTTGTATTCTTATGCAAATAGTCTGCTATTTTTTTAAGAGTGCACCCACCTGTTCATTTAAACGTCGTAAAAAGACAATTATATCTTAGTGCAAATATCGGTAGAAACTTCTAAGTTGAGTTCATTGCAAGAAATCACGTCGTTTTGTACGTGACAGTTTCATAACAATACGTGTACCTTCATGACTATAAAAGTTCCATCTTCTCATCAATCCTCAACAGTCGCCTCCGCCTCTACAACTTCTTCAAACGGACGGTACAACACGAACCCCTTCTTCCGACAAGAATTCTGCGTCTTCTTCGTGAATGTAAGTGTGTAAGACAAACACAGAATCTCTGCTTTAGTATGTTTCTTACTGCTGGCTTGTGGTTTGTTTATTAACGTACTAATACAGTAGTTATCTATGTTTATATCCATTCTGCTTGGTCATAATATTCTGACGACTCTTCGTTTCATTCAGGATCAGATTTTAGTCATTTTACTATCCAGCAGTTTGTACTCATGCGTTTCAATGTGAAGCTAAGTAGTCAATTGTTCGCATGGGCGGAGTTTAGTTTCAGTTCTTGGGGGGCTAAGCCCGAGAAAAGATGCCATTTACACGGTGAAAAAAATGAATCTGGGTCTTCTTGGGAGGGCTTAGCCCCCCTAGCCCCTGATAAACTCCGCCCATGATTGTTCGACTTACTTCTAATAACATGGGGTCGTTTAGCTGCAATTAATAAATTAATATTTTGGGGCTGTGTGGTTAGCCCAGAGAAATAAGGTTTGACAACTCTCTGTGACTGGATGATGCTAAGAGATTTTTGCTTCAATAGCACATAGCACAAATTTGCTTTCATAGCGAACTCAACTTTTGAAATAATGATTGTCATGGCACTGATTAGCCTAACTGATTGGCATTTCTGCTGACAAGATGAGGAGAGAGTGGTTCGCCCATATGGATCGACGCTATAAAAATGACATGGTTAACAATTCGTACTGAAAGATGCGTCTCAAGAATAGCGTGGTATCAATTGTGTTATAGTGTACCGTATTGTATTGCATTCCATTGTGCTGTACTGTTCTGTACTTCAATGTTTTGTGTTGTGCTGAGCTGAGCTGTATTGTATTGTCCTGCATTGCAGCAGGCCTACATTGCACCGACATGCACTGTTTTTTATATTGTAATGCGTTCTATTGTATAGCATCGTATTGCTTTGTATTGTATTGTATATGACCATTTATAATTATGATTCTCTCAGCAAGAGTCTTTCCGAAGGGCGGGAGAAAGGATTTCAGATGAGAGAAAGCCGAGGAAGGACTCGCAGAGCGAAGCTAACTGATGGAGCGAATCCATCAATAGATTCATCTTCTGTGTCAATATAATTAAGTAAATAATTATTATTGTGCTGGACAATCAAGACTGTCTAGTCTAGTTCATACTCATTTTTTTAATCTAGGCGTCTCGTTCAAACAGACGCAAAATAAAAATAAAATATCTGACTCCTAATCGTAGTCGTGATCTCCAATTTCTAAAGCACCCCTCGAGATAACAGACAGATAGACTTCTTCTTTGAGATTCAAGTCATGGAATTTTAGAGCTTATCGTAGTCGGGATCTCCAATTTCTAAAGCACCCCTCGAGATAACAGACAGATAGACTTCTTCTTTGAGATTCAAGTCATGGAATTTTAGAGCTGAATTTATTTGTGAGACAAGGAATCTGCTTGCATTGTATGCAGAAACATTTTCAAAGATGAAGATGCTTTGCTTCCTGCTGTTTGCCGGTCTTATGCTTGCCGCCTTCACTCAAGGACACCTGGAAGATCAACTAGAAAGTAAGCGAATCACATCATTATTGCTTCAAAATTTCTTTGAACCTGACTCATTTTTATATTGCATCTTGGAAGTGCTGTCTAAGTGAATTGGCAATTCGTAGAGTTAGTCTTCAAAACCCCGAACATTATTGCTTCACATGCGATACCATCAATGTCCATCATTATTATACCAAGACTAAATGTGATTAGTCAAGTCGAGGAAAAAATGGATACAGACCAAATTCCCACTAGCACGTTTACCCAAGTAGGACTGCAAAATTAAATAGCGACCGGTTGCAATGTGGAATCATTAAGAGTTATGCAACATAACTTACGTATTAACAAAGACTCAATACCAAAGCCAAGCGCGAGTGTGTGCGTGTGCGTGGGTGTGTGCGTGGGTGTGCGTGTGTGTGTGCGTGCGTGCGTGCGCGTGTGTGTGGCCACGCATGTATTGTAATGTATCTCTATCTAATTTCATGACTCTGGTTGATTTCGCAAAAGTTCTGTTTTTGATGTTCACAGAACGGGGGTCGGATTCAGCTGCCGTGATCGCAAAACCCTTCCCAGCGAAAGGAAAGAGGTATTCAACTTTATTTTAGATCTAGACAACCAAAAACAACACAAGCCACTTCTGGTCAGTGACGACCACGGAGCATTTGGAATAATCGCGGCAAATATGTTATCATATCAAATCAAGTTTATAATTGTCCATAACTCTGTATGATATTATAACAGAATAATCTAGTTAGAAATATGTAGGCCTATCATCAATGGTTACTCGAGTTATACACTAGAGCAAAAGTTTAAAAAATTTAGAGTATGTGCGTTGATTATTCATCAAGTAAGAAGCAGTTTCAACAGACAATCTCGGATTGAGTTATTGGGGAACAGCAGGACTATAAATGGACATGTCCCTCCCTCCAAGACGTGTCCAATTTAGCTAAGGAATAAATTGAAGATGACGGAAGCTATAAATTGTATGCTGTCAACATCCAATATCAGTTTCTGAAAACGCACAAGTAGTCTTGCACATTTATCATGGAACTAGAAAGTGTATAATTATTATGTCCCTCGCTTTCCTCGCGAAGGAATTGCGGCAACTGCCTCACGCGGTAGAAGACAATGTCATGCTTGATGGGCAATGGACAATGAGCACCCTCTAAGGCAACGCCAGAAACTGGTAATATTATTTTTTCTCTACGAATTGTATATTCAGCTTGCGTTATTTAAAGACCGATAAAGGCCTGAAGTCAAAGCAAAATGTGGATTTCTTGTGCACTTCTTCCTAAATTACCAAATTTCTGTTTTGGTCAAAATGTTACGAAAACAAAATCCCAATAGCGACTAGGCCGATTCGATTCACATCATTGAATTATATTCTGTGAGCTAGTGAATACATGTAGTTGGGTGAACCTGGTGGGTGTTGGAATATATATTTATATAATTATATATTTAAATATATATCAGTGTTTATTTTGTGAGTTAGTGAATGACTGAGTGAAGGACTCAGAAGGAGTGATTGACTGAATGAGCCAGTTGCTGAGTCAGTCACTGAGTGAGCGATTCAGTCATTCAGGTGGTGAGTATCGAGTCAAAAATCACAGGACTATTTAGCCTATGAGCTGGTCAATAAAATAGTGAGCTAGTTAGTAGCCAATCAGGCGTGGTTACAGTCAGTCAGTTATTCAATCAGTGAGCCAAAGATAATTATAATTCCAGCGTAGTTTATGAATTCGTTATTTTCACTATTTTTAGGTCAGATAGGCTATGGGAAAACAGAAGGCGAACGTGACAGTAAAATGTCTTGCTACTGGACGACAGTGTGGCGGCTATATTGCAGAATGTTGTACCAAGCGTTGCATGGCTTTCCCACCAGCCTTTATAGGCAAGTGTACGGACTAAAGTTAACGTGCAGTTGTAAACATAATGTGCAGTGCTAAATGAATTTGTGTATTTCTAGAAGCAATTCTGTACAACTAAAACTAAGTTCTTTTCCTCCGATTGGAATCATTGGATGTAATTTACCATGAAGGATGGGAAAGGAAAGAAGGGGTTGTTCAGTTCTAAAAATTCCTTAAAAACAGCCCTGGCTTTCGCGATTGAACCTCAACCAAAATTGAAAACAGGGCGACGTACCCAATGTGACCCTCCCCCATTGCCATCCCATATTTTTACGTCCTAACCCCTCCATATCATCACCCATCTGCTGTTTCCGCTCTCTCGCCATTCCATCATAATGGACTTTTATTCCCGTACCTTAGAGAAACAATTCAACACTAAACAAAACGAATGATCACATTTCCCAGCTGTCTACATTGCAACGTTCTGACAACTTCAATAATATGGACCATAGCCTACATGACATAGGAAACCCCGCCGTGGTAGCTAGAAAATAATTCAATTTTCACAAAAATGCTTCAAAAATTACTTCTATTATAATCCCTTTTGATTATTGAATTATTTGAGCAAACAAAACTATAATCATTATTACCATTGTCGCAATATTATCGCCAAAGTATATTCATTATTATGGCCTCACTCCCTGCGTAGGCCTATAATTGCTACGGTGCAACCGTCGTTTCTTTACAAAATTTACAGCTTGCAATCTCTAGCTATAGATTAATTCACTTGCACGAGATCAACCTCTGGTAGCCACCCTTAACGTTTCGCTCTACTATAAAGTTAATTTTAATAAACATATCATCGTTCAGAATAACATTGGCTCACGATGACAGCAATGCGTGTTTAATCGGAATCTCACTCTGTACGGTACAACAACTCTTATTCGATGATAATAAAATGCAGTAAAAAAGTCTATCATGAATTATTGTGTCTTATTTCGAAATGACCAACTATAATTAGACCTACTCCTCAATTTGAAGCCTATGGGCTGGACCAGAGCCCGGAGAGCCGTATATTTAAAGAGTCTGGACAACTGAAGCAAATGACAGGTCCCTGTGCTTGACAATGGATCCCGTGGTTACTGGCCGCCATTTTGACTCCTCTGCAAGTGGATGAGCTGTGTCTGTGCTTGATTTTTCAAATAGTGCTATAGGTCTATTGGGATTAATGACTTGTTGCGCTCCCGTTAACTGTTCGAATCGACACGAAAGGAACTATAAGGGCAGGGGCGGATCCAGGGGGCCAATCCGGTCATGGCCCCCATTCAAAAATTGCATGGGACGTGGCCCCCATTTGGTTTCATGAAGCCATTAAATAGATGTAGCGGGAGAGAAAAACAGGACATCAAGCCACCCCCCCCCCCCATGACAAAAATTGTATGGGACGTGGCCCCCATTCGATTTAGCGGTTGAAATGACGGTATCTCCTCTTTTCCCGGAAAATTGGTCGATGACTAAAAAAAAGGTCATCAACTTTTTTGGCGCATGAGTTGGTATCTTTCCCCGGAAAATTGGTCGATGACTAAAAATCCACCAAATTTTTCCCCTGTTCCACCAACAAGACCGAAAATTTGGCCCCCCCTTCGAAACGTTCTGGATCCGCCACTGGCTACAGTGAAGCAACTCAAAGTAGCCCAAATAGGGCGAAACGACGAGGACGAAATTTTCAGTTCGCGAGTTCATTGAAAAGTAGCCCAAATCGCGTTTTCGCGACGATCTGACAACCCTGGTTTATCGTTTCTTTGAAGCCGGTACTTTAAAAGAAATGGCTTGACCCCTTCGGAGAGAAATGAGATCAGTTTATCTTTAGTTCATCCTCTTCCGCCAACTCTATGGTCGTGCCTTCCTTTCGAGGTGGATCTAATAACAACACGTAGGCAACATCTTAAAAGACGATGACGAGATTCCTTTGGCTTTTTATGGAATTCGATATAAAATATTGATGGCAACATAACAAAAGGGAAGTTAAAACTTTTTACTGTAGGACGATGTTTTGAATATAAGTATGTTTTTACCACGATATCAGAACGAGTAACAACGGTTCTGGTGGCAACAGTAGTAGCTTCCATCCATCCATCCATCCATCCACCCCACCCACCCACCCATCCATCCATCCATCCATCCACCCACTCTGTTCTCTTTCCACTCATATTCTCCATCTGTTTACCTCCGTTCAGTCGCATAAAACCTCACCGCAACCTTCCCTAGCGAAACACTTCGTATCCATATTAATCCCACGCTCGATAAAAGATTGTTTATCCACACCGCATATATCCGCCTCTGCAATGGTCGCAGCGCCTCCAGCGACAAAAGCGAGAAACTCCGCCCATCAAATTCTCCCGCCCTAAAGCACCCGTCGTCATGGTGACGGAGACACAGGCCGGAGAATTAACTGCGTCATAAACGCGGTTGTCATGGAAATCGATGGCTTAGAGATGAGCCATGGTGTCCTCAGGATAAGTCTCAAGTTGTAGATCTGTATACGATGATGTTGAATAAGTAAACTGAAAAATATTGCTTTTTATCATCTCAGTCAGTCAGTCAGTCAGTCAGTTAGTTAGTCAGTCAGTCAGTCAGTCAGTCAGCCAGTTAGTTAGTCAGTCAGTTAGTTAGTCAGTCAGTCAGTCAGTCAGTCAGTCAGTCAGTCAGTCAGTCAGTCAGTCAGTCAGTCAGTCAGTCAGTCAGTCAGTCAGTCAGTCAGCCAGTCAGTCAGTCAGTCAGTCAGTCAGTCAGTCAGTCAGTCAGTCAGTCATTGTCAAATCAGCCAGAGAAACAGTAAGTCAGTAAGTATGTAAGTCAGTCAGTCAATATATCAGTAAGCCTGCTCGAGTTCAAATTGCCAATCCACCAAACAGACAGACAGAACAGAAAGTAACCTATAGAGAGAAAGACGGAGTGCTTTTACAGGCAAGCAGGTAGGAAAGCAATTCCTACTTTCTAGTCACAATCCGACCATTTCGCCCAACGCGCTCCTCTTCGGTCTGAAATTGTCTTTGCCTTTCTGTCACTTCATCATTTTAAAGCGCTCCATATCCATAGCCAAAGCTGTTCCGTCCAGTGTCGGTGAGATATTCCGAGCCATATTATGGGAGTCTAAACTGTCTCTTAAGTCTTTATTAGAATTATTGTTTCAGAAACTACTTGAAATACATGTAATAAAATTGCGGGCAGGCCTACTATATATACCTTCAATGTCATATTTTTCATAGGCGGATACCTAGGGGGCGCAGGAGGGACGGTTCCCCCAATGGAGGTGCTGGGGGGACGGCCCATGCATTTGTCTCCCCCCCAATCGTTGAGCGTCACGACTTTAAAAAAAGGTCATCAACTTTTTGGAGTCGAAAATAGAAAATTGTTAACTTGAATTGTTAACTTATTGTAGTTAAGTGTCAGTAATATCATTAAAAGGAATAAATCATTACCTTTGCATGTCATACAAACATCCAACCCGGGGCCATAAAAGTCACCGTGAACTTTGCTTTAATTGAACACCCAAGGTGAAAATTGTCTGGGTGAGGGGTTCAACCCTTTATGACTTCATAGTAATTCACTGAACTCCACAACATCTGACCCCAGTTTATTTTTCTACAGTTATTCTCAAACTGTGAGCACCTATGAATAAGATATTTTCCCTGACTTCACTCCGCCACTGGTTGTACCCTGCCAGTGCCAGTCCCAAGTCTGGGTAAAGGAGGAGGGCGACACTAATCGTCTTTGAGTTTAATCATCAGTGTCGTTAAACATAACCTCACTCCACCGATGTAGAAATTTCGAGTTACTCGCGACATCTAGCGAGTGACTTGTGAGAATGATGCACCCTTTCAAAAACAATAATACTCACCTTAAATAAATCGACCATGATCATCATCTCCAAACTTCTAAGGCGCCACTGAAAAGCTAAGTGCATGGAACCAGCTTATTCACGAGCGCTGTGTCTAGTCAGAAGGGTTGTCCGAAGGAGGTCGTGATTCGGTTAGGGCCATCCGTACAATATTATTACGTACGTGAAAAAAATCGCATTTTTTACCCCTCATCCTCTTGCAACTGCTAGGCTACAAACTGCTAGGCTACATGTAGGCCTACATTGTGGGGACCCTTCATGCGTGCGTACAAATCAGGTTACTCAACATTAAAAATGCAATTAGACATCCATAATACCTTCATTTTACCGTAGGCTATAGACCTACTATTATTTTTGCTAAGCATCATACTTGCTAGGCCTATAGCTATAATTTGTTAACCGTTATGGTTAATTACTGTTTAGATGTGAACATAATTTAATTACAATAATTATATTCACATGACTATATAAAAACACAATTAGCAATCACCCTGACACCTTTAATGTGCCCCCTTGCTGTTCAGCAAACCTTCCTTAGATTGCTTCCGTGACTGAGCTTTTTTGACGTTCGACATTTACAGCTTACCATAAGTAAGAAACTTATTTGTTTTGTACCATTACAAACTCATTTGCGAGAGTTCGACTGTGACCATAGATCTTTTTGTTGCAATCTCCTTGCGCTCATTAAATTCCAGCTGAGGTTCAGCGAGTGCTTTTGTATTAGACGGGACGGCAATAACCAGTGATTTATACAGGATTGGAGAGTTCGTATAGAACGTCGTTTTTCAATTTCATAAAAGCATCTCTTCTGGTCAAATAACGTAGACCTACATCCGCTTTTAAGGGTGTCATTTCCCATATAAGTCGCATACACTAGGATGATTAGTTTTATACATTGGGTGGAAGAAAAGTCATTTGATGCAAAACTATAAAAATTATTTTGCACGAACATAGCTGAGAATTTTTCGAAATTCTTTCTGTCGACCTCAACAACGGTCTTAGTTTCAGTGAGATGTTGTTTAACAACGGATCCACTACAGCAACAGTCAGCAGTTGATGATTCGATGTTCATGATGAACAAATGAGCAAAGGAAGATTCTCGAGGAAGAAATCAAAAGTCGAAACAACAGATACGCTTCAAATGATTGTGAACGGTGTCTGAAGTTAAATGTTGACGATAAACCTCACAACTGCTCTCTGATGAAAGGTTTAGGAGCCACCGCCGCCTTTGTCCATATTTTGTGGAGTGCCAGTTCAAATTCTGAATTAAGTGGGAGGGTGACGATGATGATCTCTGTAATGCAGTCCGTCTTCTGCCAAACCAACTCGCGTTGCAATGTAGGATACGTATGTAATCGAAGCGTTGTGTTCTGAAGAGCATTCAGTCTCTTAAGTCTCTGCTATCAGCGACTGTTGTAAGACCCCATCAGGCTGTGGAGGCGTAAAGCAGTCAAGCGACTGTGGTTGCCTCAATCACGTCGTACCTATATATGTGGCTATCGGAGGTTCATTTGCAAACAGCACACGCATGATGTCACTTGCAGGCTCCCAGGACTTCGTCGACATAGGTCCAACACTTTTATCCTGCCGTTGGGTATCACCAAGGCTATTTCTAATTCACCTGGTGCCGTCAGCTCTTGGAGCTCTGGCGACAGTCATGATGTATCCTCTCCATTGTCTCCTGTTTATTGTCGCCTCTCTGAGCTCTTCCAAGCTCATTCCAGACTTCTCCTGTACTTCATCCATCCACCTCTTCCTTGGTCTTCCGCGTCTTCTCCTTCCTTCACCGCATGCCGTCATCAGCTCCTTTTCCAAACCGTTTGATCTCATCACGTGGCCGATGTAGCTGAATTTCCGCCTGGTTGCTGTTTGTTGCAGTGTCTCCTCCTTATTCCGAGCTCCTCACGCACCGACTCGTTAGTTCTCCTTTCCATCCATGAGATCTTTAGCATCTTCCTCCAAATCCACATCTCGCACGCGTTGATTTTCTTTTCCATATCTTGAGTCTTCGTCCATGTCTCGCATCCATAAAGGACCACTGGAAAGATCAATGCTCTCACCAATCTTTTCTTTGTTTCCCTGCTCACATATTTATCCTTCCAAATCCTTCCCAGACCGTTCATTGCCGTTTTTCCCATTGTTACTCTTCGCCTTATTTCCATGTCACTTCTTCCCTCCTTCTCCATCATAGATCCCAGGAATGTGAAGCTCGATACTACCTCTATCACTTCTCCATCCACCTCAAAGTTTTCCCATGTTGCAGTTGTCATAACCTTTGTTTTCTTTACATTGAAGTATAGTCCCGCCTTTTCGCTTTCCTTCCTGACTCTTCTTATTAACCCGGCCAGGTCGTCCCTCTTCCCCGCCAATAATGTCGTATCATCGGCGTATCTCAAGTTATTCAGTATTTTCCCCGCTATATTTCTAATTAGACACCCTTAAAACACTGTTATACAGTGCTATATAACTTGCTCTTTGCGATGCTACGCACGCTATCATTTACACGCAAATAAACTAAACAGGCCATATACCTAAATTCAGACATAATAATATATCCAGCTATATGCGCGACATTCTCCACTGGCTCTCTCTCAATCAATCAATCAACCAATAAATAAATCAATCAATCAATCAGCCAATCAATCAATCAATCAATAAATCAACCAACCAATCAATCAATCAATCAATAAATCAATCAGGCAATCAACCAATCAACCAATCAACCAATCAATCAATCAATAAATCAATCAACCAATCAATCAATCAATAAATCTATCAACCAATCAACCAATCAACCAATAAATCCGTCAATCAATCAATCAATCAATCGTAGTTTATATGTAGCGCCTCCTCATGCATCGAATTGAGTGCAGGATCCTTGCTCTAGTTTGTCACTAATGCCCTGGACACAACGGGCGAATGTAAAAAGCAAAATCCTTTAAGTTTGCTTATTATAGGGCGAATAATTATAGCACTGTTAAAAGGTTTGCAATTATTTTCAAGAAAGCCTCTCAGTTTCTGTGGCATAGTAGTTTTTTGGTAAGAGGTACTACATATTGACGTGCTCGCGCAGTCGGCAAATTATTATAATTGTTTAAGACGGTTTAAAGGTGTCTAAGAATAACATCAAAAACTCGTATTTGAATGCACTTATTTCTATAGCACTGTCACTTCAGTGAGAGAGAACGGCAATTGTTTTAGTTGATTAATATCTCATGCCGCTTTGCCGCCTCGACGAGGTAAGAGAAAAAAAGCTTTCTACTGCGCATTTATAACGACCGATAAAAGCATTTTTAATTAGTGTTATCTGGAGTTTTAGACGCACACTGCAATAATTTATTTGTTTATAGCAGATCTATCCAGGACTAAGAGAATAAAGAGATAGGCCTACCTTTACGGAGCTGAGGCCGCTGACGTCTGTCATGCAAACCCTTCAACTTGCTAAGACTATCGCTGGATAATACAGCATTGTCAGGGTGTCGATGATTCTACGAAATTAATGAAGCTAACTTGAATGACAACTGATCCAAATCAACAGGGTTATAAATTCTTCTACAGGTGAGATATCAGTCATGAGTGGAAACCCGATGATTTAGAAATATAGGGGAACCTCAGGCTGGTGAAGTTATGCTATGTGAAAGGCTGTAGGTAAAAAAACCGTATATATCAAGTAAGTCTTGTGCAACCACCATGTTCACACTGAAGAAATGAGCCGAAGGGTGATCCTCAAAGAAAGAAATTGAGAGTCAAATACCAGAATGATACTCCTAGAAATTGTACAGCTATTCCTACATGTGATAAATGTTACAAATGATTATTGATGAATGGTTAACAAAAAGCCGCCTTTATCAGTATTCAGGAAGTGTCAGACCGAAACCTGCACCAAGGAGGAGGGTAAGCTAATAATATTTGTACTGACAAAGTGTGCCTACACAAAACTATGTCACACCCAATAAATGCAAATTGAAGTTAACTAAAAAGTGTGATATTTGTAATTAGACACCTTCAAATGCTTTTTAATATTTCTATATATATAGAGTCTGCGTTTTGGGCGGCGGTGTGTTTGCCAGTCACAAGGAGTACAAAACTGCTATACGGAACTGGACTCGATTTCAAGTCAGTGCCATAACAAAATATTTTAACCTGGTGGAGGGTAAAGATGATGAACTTTGTAACTCTGCAGTATATTTGAAAATAGAAATGTTACATATGATAAAGTAGTCATCATTATGTATTTCAATGCGACATGCGAAGTTTTATGGCGGGAAGAACATATGAGTCTACTTTGTTGCAAATGATGATTTAAGATCAACCTAACCCAGGGGCGGATCCAGTGGGCAAATCTGGCCATGGCTCCTCCCGTTTAGAAAGTTTTCGAGAGCCAAGACCAAAAATTTTGCCCCCTCGGAAATTTCTGTATCCGCCCTGTCCTACCGATAACATTTTTATTTTTTAATTCTAGAGACAAATGTTATACACAAAACTTATTTGTCTTTAGATGAGGATCAGTTTTGCAATTTTATACATCTTAGTAGCTCTGACGGTTCTTTGGTAACTACAAAAAAACGAATATAGGCCGTCATTTTCCAAGATGGCGGCTCGAGCACAGCTCGAATTTATGGGACTATTTGTATTTTCGTCAGTGGGGCGTACTTAGCAACTCTGCCAAGTCTCTATATACTTCCTGCTAATTTGTTGAGTCGATTGGCGTTTTTTCCGCTAAAATTCTTCTACTATAATTTATAATTCTAGTCTACGGCAGTGCCTGTTGAGGAGACAACGGCAACGCCGATCGTTTTTGTATCATACGTCGTCATAATTATGACAGAAACTTTCCGATAACTGAAAACTTTTCTATTGAACAGCAAATCAAATAAAGTAACTCCGCCACTGGTTGCACTCTGCTAGTGCCAGTCCCCAGCCTGGATAAAGGAGGAGGGCATCGCTGATGGTCTTTGTTACCACACAGTGACGTTAATCTTAAATACCACCTCCGTTGAACAAAAACAACACAATCATCTACATTATTTTGTAATTATTAGGTTTGCTTCAGACCCGATTAAAAGGTGTCTTATTTTGTGATATATATACAAGACGAGCGTTGACGATGATCATTTATTATGACGCGTTGGTGTTGTCATCATCAACATGCATGGTCATAAGAGCTGTTAGCAGGTGTCCATTGCATTGCTTTTCACTCTTCTCCAGAAAGTTCCCCTCTCATGCTACAGCGTCGTATTTGCAGAGCTTCTTTTCACCAGTTCCTATCTCATCCATCCATTCTCTGTTAGGTATTCCCCTCCACCCATTATTTAAAACATGACTATTTACACTTACTTACTGTCATCTATTCTGCAAATAATAATATGTTCAAATAGACCCCGTTTTCGTCGCATCACTGTTTGTATTAAGTTTTCCTTTGTATTTAGTCTTCATTGTCTGTTGTCATCAACCCTGGTCAAATCGGATCCATCCATCCATCCACATCTCGCGGTTTCTCGTCTGACTGTTGCTTCTAACGTAGATTCGTACAACGCTGATTCCTATTAACCATTTAATGTGCCTAACGTCATCTGTCGACTAGTAAATATTATTATAGTTGAATTCGTCTTCAATTTACGATCCGCTGTGAGTAAGTTTTTTGTTTAGCAACACAATGTCCTAACAATGATTATTGGTGTCACCCTCCTCAATAATCCAGACTTGAGACTAGTACTACCCGAATTTGAACGAAGGCGGCACATCATCAACCATGATAATAATTTTAAAAAATAGTAAACATTGATGGGCCGCCACACAAGATGTCGCTGTAACCAACAAACTTATAATAACGGTCAACGTTAATTATTTATGCCTCGACACCTCATTATAGTTTATTTCCGCGCTATATAAATAAACGCTCAGCCACAATTACGTCTGATGTTTCAGTTACCACGGAATATGGTGGGACGGTTCGTTACAATACAGCAGTGGTTCCAAACCTTTTTTTTACGATCGGGTCACTTTTCTAAGTTGAAGGACACGAGGGCCACTTTTTCTTAGTTGAAAGACATTATAGGGACCGCAAGGCTAGAATTTAGTTAATTAGAAGCATATAAAATGGCTATAATTGAATCAAATTATAATGTTTGATGCTTTTTATAGACGTCAAAATAAAATAACATGTAATAAAAAAAACAATTATGTGTTATATCCTGTCCAAATTGTCAATTTTTGTTCTGTTAATTCTTTGAGAGATGAGGGTCATTTTTGGAGGTCTGTCGGGCCACTTTTGACCCGCGGGCCACGGGTTGGGAACCACTGCACTAACATCCTCTTTTATTATAGTGCGAAACGCAGAATTATGCTTTATTACTGAATTGGACATATTATTATGGTGTGTAGTGGGATGGCAAAGCTAGTCAAAAAGTCTCGCGAAATCTTTTAACAACAAGCATAATTAAATGAATACCGAGTGTTAATAAATTGGACTGGAGAACCTGTCATATCGCATTGCATTTAAAAAAAACAAGTCAATTGAGGCAAGAACTGAATTTTATTAAATCAAACACAAGAAACAATGAACATTGACTCTCAAAGATTGCCAGTTACAACGGTAGGCTAGCCGAAATAAACGAAAGCGGTTGATTAAGATAATTAAACGAATTCTCAGTGTGTATCTCATGAGTCTTTCTAACACAAATACGTTGCATCGGAACCCCGATTGTAAAAGAAATCGAGAATATTTAAAATACAACATTGTTGTCTTATTATTCAAAACATATTGTCCCCATCGTTTAGTACCATTCCAAGTGGTTCATTCCTCTGTTAGGCGGTACTTAGTCAGAACATTGATCATATTAATGCGATCACGATGAATACGCACAACCTCATTCCTCTCACTGTCGAAGTGCCAGTCAAACAGACAAATGTTCTTGCCCACATCCTGCTGCAGACTGTAAACACCAAGGAGATTTAACTCAGAATCTAAAAGCTCGAATTTTCTGAACGGTGGAGATATCAGAATTCTGTCATGAATATCTGCAAAAGTCGCACAGCTTTCTTCACTGTATGCTGATTCGAATCGGCGCACAACGATCCCATTCGTATCGATCTCCAGTAATTGTGTCAGGTAGTTTATGTCACTGACATAAGCAAATACCACGTTTCCATTTGATTTCTGAAGTATGTTTACATACCTGTGCACATCCAAATCTGGGGGCAACTTTACTTGATGTTGCAGAGAGCCATTCGCATTGTATATGCTTATTGCCTTATTGTGCCCATCAAGAATCATGAGACTGCCATTGGCTGTGACGGACATCATAGCGATTGTCCGCCTGTGATCGCTTTTCCATGGCGATATGCTATACTGATTCCCTGCATCTTTCGACAGGCGCAAGATGGAAAGGGAGCAGAGGTTTCTCTGACGCAGGGTTAAAAACACGCAGTTAGACGTAGAGCAACCTGTTATGAACCTCGGATCTTTCCCTGGCAGCGGAATGATTTGCTTCGCCTCTTCCATGTTGTTGCTGTTGTAGACATTGATAGAATATTTCGGTTTGAAACGCTGGAGTCTATGTTCGCAAAGTAGAAACGTCTCATCTCCGAGTGAAGTTATGGCGCGGCTATCAAACGGGATCGTAGACTCGTGCGCAATTTCCAAGCGAAACTCCTGGTCTGAAAATAGTAATCCGCTTTATTCTTCGAGCACAACAATGACCGATTACAATGTAACAAAAATACAAATTAAGTGCATGCCTGTAAACACTAAAGATGGTAAATTGACTGCATGAGTGCATGTGCTATACATGTATCTTATGCATCTGTATCATTAATCGGACATCGAACATCTCAGTTTAAATTAACCATCATCCGAACAAGCGAAAATGCAACTTAATTAATTTGAACAAAGGGAGGGTGTCTTGCCAGACCCTCCCCCAGTTTTTTTATGTGGTTTTCATAGATAGAATTGTTTTTTTATGCTACTTTTGTGAGATGACATTAGAATAAGTAAAAACAGCAATGCAGCAGTCTCTCTATGCAACATAATTCATTTGTATGATGAATTTGAAAATAAATATTTAGTTAGACCAACATAAGTTGTGACGGTCTGTCATAATAATGTTTGATCGACTCAATGATTCTGTATGTATAATATTGGGAAAAAGACAGAAATCATATTCCTAGTACACCTAGTACTGAATACTATTAAGCTTAAAGCCAACACGACTGTTTTCTAAAAAATATCTATCACCAATTAATGAAATACACTTAATTTTTAAGCAAGCATCATAGTCCGTTAGCTGCTGCTTTGGGGCCGTCCATAAAGTACGTCACGCTATTTTTGACCATTTTGGACCCCCCCTCCTTCTGTCACAAACTGTCACAAATTTCGGACCCCCCTAAAGTACGTCACACTTTCGAACAATTTTTTTTAAACATGACCATTTACCTAACCCTCTAAACTCTAGGGTACTATCCCTAATCCCTCTGATAGTGACGTGTGTCCCTAAACGCTTTGATAGTGACGGAAAATCAACTTTTATTCCGCCAGGCCGGGTTTTAGACACACCTGGCCGGGCCGGGTCGAATTTTAGGTACTAAAAACAAAAAAAATATAAAAGAATTTAAAAAATAAATGTGTGACGTCACACATGGCCTGACCCCTCCCCTGTCACAAACTGTCACACTTTCCTAGACCCCTCCCCCCCCTGGAGCGTGACGTACTTTATGGACGGCCCCTTTCTGGTTTTTATTTGGAATGATGAAGCATTTCATCTCGGCCGTTAGGAAAATGCCAAACTATCCTGAATATTCTAAATGCGTCTGAAATCTTTTATTCCACATTTTTCTTTATTATATTGTGCAACGGATCACGGCCTATTGGCGACTGTTCCGTTGACTGCCAAACATCATCCGCATCTGGAGTTATATTCATGTTTCTCTGCCTCATCAGCATCAACATGCAGTTTCGCCAGCGTTATCATCACTAACAGGACCAGTCTCATCATCATGTCAGCAGTATCTTCATTTTCAACATCGTTTTCGTAATAATAACATCTTCAGGCATTGAAATCTCTTTCCATTTACATTCCTCGTCGTTGCTTTCACCGTCGAAACTGTAATTAGTCTCAGACAATATTAATATCCTCATAGCCTCCTTAGCACTAACTCGTTTGGGTAGTTTGGATGAGCAGCTCATTGTATCTCGGTAATATAGGAACAAAGTCATCAAATCAATTTGAGAAAATATCACTTTTCAAAGTTGTTCACTTAATATCTGCAGTGGCTCTGGCCAGACTCTCTTGTTCGAATGAGGCTTAATAGGGAAAACAAATAGGAAAATTAACACTTGAAATGAAGTTGATTCATAGACACCATCATAAAGTTAAATGTTGCACGCAGGCTTGCAGATATGTTGCTTTGCGCCAGTGTGAACTGAAGAGTGAGGACCCTTAACGTATCAACACTTTTCAAAGAAAATCTTTCGTATAGGCCTACATGGCGACGCGCAATAGTCTTGCGCACCAGATTATCGCTACCTCACCATCAGCTCTAATATCACGGCACTGGAATGTCAGTAGAGAGACGGGGGTCGGTTTTCATATGGAAAAGAAAGTCAGCTTGAGATCATTGCTCCCTTTTGCATAGACTGTAAATTGAGCAACAGAGAGCACCCGGTCACTAGTTGGTACAGTAGGCAATGAGACATTGGGATGATCATGCGCCTATATTGTATATAGGCTAATAATTATTATTATGATCTCAAAAAATTTCGATAGCGCTACCTGAATGCTGAGAACATATAAGTAATTTTTTCAAGACACCCTCGGTTTGAAGACACCCTCGACTTCACTTCAAGAATCCTGACGCATTTAAATTAATTTCATATAAGATATTATAATAATTATCGTCAGAAAGAATAAAATTAAACGAAGCTCTTCAATTTCATGAACCAACCAGTGCCGTCTAGAATTCTGTGAAGTCTAGTTCGAAAGGATTTGGTCGCAAGAATGCTGCTCCATTGCGAACAGACAGTGCTAAGTCGGCTTATCACAGGATCAGCCTTTTCTTTCCACACACGTTTGGCCAGCTTCATGCCCACCACTTCCATAGCCACGACTTTGACGAGGATACATTCAAGTAGCTCCATCGGTAGATCTTGCAACTATAGGTAGCATTTAAAAAGATATCACTTGTGTAATATAGGCCTACCTCTTATGAACTGTTCAATAATAAACAAAACAGGTTGAACAATTTCAAAGCAAAGTTGTACACAACAGCACACAATAATTTCATTTTCGACTCATAATTGGGAGGTTAAAGTGATTTATATAGACGACGACAAAACGAACGGTTTTTACTTTTTTGGTATTTTTAAGCGGAATCAAGTTTTGTGTCGCATTAAAACACAAATTGCTGCTTTTCTTTCGATCTTAAACACAACGAGTTCATTTAAGACTAGGAAACGACTGGTCACTATCAGACTAAATATCACTTCGTTCAAGTAATTCAGAAAGTTAATATCCATCGATTTGTTTGGAATAAGAGTTCAATGTCAGGTTACTTACCGTTGTGTTACTCAGTAAGTCAAGTTCTACACGTTTAGTGTTGTCCTCTTCATGGGAGAGTGCTGGAAGCAGAATATTCAATGCAATGTAATGTAATGTAATGTGATGCAGGCTAATGTAATGTAATTCAGACAATTTAGATAGCATCGTTAGTTGCAAGCCACTTCCAGGAGGCTTTACACGCACATTGTGAATAAGAAAGCAGTGAGTCCTCATAGGCGCATAGTAAAAAGTACAAACGCGAACCATAATTATATAATATGACAGCACCGCATATAACATTGCAGTGTCTGTAACAAAATGATGCAACATTATGAACAGAATCTCTTCCTTGATATGGCGATGCCAGTTAGGTCTTACTCCAACTTACCTACTTGATCTTTGTCGGTCTGTGTCAAGTACTCGGACTGGTCGGTCCATGCGCTAGGCTAATAGGGGAGGATGGGGGGGTAGGGGTGCTCACAGTCCCGTTTGCTCGTACCTGCATCATGCAGAGTCGTGCTTTTTCTGTGGTTGGCCCGGTGGTATGGAATGGCCTACCACTTGACCTGCACCTGTTTCCTAGATCGCTCTCTGACCCATTCTATAAGCACTCAAAACTGTTCTGTTTGGTTTGTCCGTGCTGGAGTCGGGAGCGCCTCTGAATAGTTTCTTTGAAGAGGCGCTATCTAAATACTTGAATGAATGAACGAATGAATGAATTAACAGCTAGAACCAAAAATTATGCAGTTATTTTACTCGTTAGCACACTATATTTATATGGGTCATCTTATTTAATTTAATATAAATTAGCAAACATGATACTTCAGCTGCCATCAGGATTAGCAATCGCACAGTTTTTACGTTTTAACAGTGACTTGCAATACAACAGGTCGTCGTATACGCTTGAGTGAAGTTTATAATTTCCTATAATTATGGGTAAACAAAGAACATAGACATTTGCAGGTGCACATCAATCAGTCAATCAATAAATCAATCCATCAATCAATCAATCAATCGGTCGGTCGGTCGGTCAGTCAGTCGGTCAGTCGGTCAGTCAGTCAGCCAGTCAGTCAGTCAGTCAGTCAATCAGTCAGTCAGTCGGTCAGTCGGTCAGTCGGTCAGTCAATCAGTCAGTCAGTCAAGCAATCGGGCAATCGTTTAACTCACTTATATATCTAGCTGTTAGAAGCGGAGATACAACAGTATCATCCAGAATTAGATATCAGAGGAGTTTTGTGTAAACTAATTTTATATAATAATTCATTGTTCCAGCAAACATAAATGTTTTTACGACGAAAAGAAGACTAGAGACGGCGAAGTTATGCGTTCTATACTCTATAGACATAAGTCATAATTATTTGTTTGCATCGTAATGTTGCGAACTTGGGTTTGCCGATCGTTTATGTTCCACCGCCGACTGTATTGAGTGTATTGGCGGCGTCTCTTTGAAGTCGGTCGCCGCTCGGCCTAGTATTATCGGCCGCGACCGCGGTATGCTTTATGTGCCCCTTCCCCCCGCAGCGCGAATCGTTTATGTTCCACCGCCGACTGTATTGAGTGTATTGGCGGCGTCTCTTTGAAGTCGGTCGCCGCTCGGCCTAGTATTATCGGCCGCGACCGCGGTATGCTTTATGTGCCCCTTCCCCCCGCAGCGCGAATCGTTTATGTTCCACCGCCGACTGTATTGAGTGTATTGGCGGCGTCTCTTTGAAGTCGGTCGCCGCTCGGCCTAGTATTATCGGCCGCGACCGCGGTATGCTTTATGTGCCCCTTCCCCCCGCAGCGCGAATCGTTTATGTTCCACCGCCGACTGTATCGAGTGTATTGGCGGCATCGCTTTATGTGCCTCTCTCCCCCGCGGTCGCGAATCCTTTATGTTCCACCGCCATCTCTTTGAAGTCGGTCGCCGGCGTGTACGACCTGTAGTATATATAAGGGAGCCTGTTGCTCTGAGAGGCAGTCATCCAGTTATCGAGAGAGTGAGAGTCAGTCCTCAAGTTCTAGCCAGAGATATAGTCAGTCGTAGAGCGAGTCGTGATGTACAGTTGATGAGTGTCGTACTGCCGTGAATAAACTGTGTTTCTTCTCTTCATCGTCGTGTGTTTCTTGGGTGAGGCGTATCGGTCGGAAGGGGCTGCACTTCCTTCGAAATACAACGAAGGCGGACTCGCGTCTCCCTCCTGAGACGACACGCGGGCATATTTGGACTGGCACCCGCCCGATCGGTAATCGGCCATCCTACGGACCGAGAGGGCAACTGTTTCCGCAGTCGGGGTGTTTCACTGGGCGACTTTCCGCCACACTGGTACCCAGCAAGTGGGGTGTGTGGTCGCCTTCTGATCGACATTCGCAGATCGACCGACGATGGAAGAAGACGAGGAAGTCACAGTCGCCTACGCCGCTGGAGAATTCGCCGATCTACGGGCGAACGTTTTCACGCCATTGGCCGATGAGAGTGCAATGGCAGACCAGCGAACGGACCGGAGCCGACTCATCGAGGAGCTGCGGAGGCCGACTAGGATGAGCCACCGAGAGACGTCTGACGATCGGGAGACTTCCCTGAGAATGCCGGAGACTACCGGAGGACGGCCGTGGACTCGACCGCCTCCAATGAAGCCGGGAAAGTTTGACGGCACGGGATCGCTGGAGTCGTTCCTGGTGCAGTTCGAAGTCTGCGCCCGTCACAACCAATGGACTGCCGCCGACCGAGTCGACTATCTTCGATGCAGCCTGGAGAAAGCTGCCACGCAGCTTTTGTGGGACTTCGGTGCTCGTCCGAACGTCGGCTACGAGGAGCTTGTCGAACGCCTTCGACAGAGGTATGGAACGGAGGGCCAGGCGGAAAGCTTTCGCGCTCAGCTTTATTACAGACGCCAGCGTTCCCAAGAGACTTTGAGCGACTTGCTGCACGACATTCGTCGCCTTGTCGTGTTGGCGTATCCAGTACCTTCGAACGAGACCACGGAGATCATCGCCAAGGATGCTTTCCTTGAGGCGTTGAGCGACAGAGACCTGTCACTCAAAGTACGTGAGCGGGAGCCAAAGAACCTGGACGAGGCCTACAGGACGGCGCTTCGTCTGGACGCCTACCAACGGACGAACGATTCTGACGATAGACGGAGGCCTTCCAACCGCGTGCGGAGTACTCAAGAGACCGATGCGAGTACTCAGATCCAGTCTACGCTCGACCGATTCCTAGAGACGCAGCGCGACGAGCAGAGACGATGGCAGACGGATATGGAACGAAGGATCGACCGCCAATTCCAGGAGCTGCGAAACCGTGCTTCAACCGACGACGATCTGGGGCGCAACGGCCGCCCCGGAAACAGCAGCGCCAACGACCAGGACCGGTCGAGACGGAGTGTGACCTGTTACAACTGCAACCGCGCAGGTCACATTAGCCGTAATTGCCGCCAGCCTCGTCGCCCCTTCAACCGCAGGAACGACGTCGAGACCACAGAAACGGAGGCGCCGCCGCCTCTGATGAACCATACGACTCGCCCAAGATTGCCGGACCGAGCCAGCAGCAACGCCGTTTACATTCGAGGGAGCATCAACGGACGACAACAGATGTGTTTAATCGACACCGGATCCGAGGTCAGCTTGATCCCGTCTACAGTCGTCGAAGGGTTAGCACTGCAATCTTGCTCTCGTTTTCTGATGGCTGCAAATGGCACTAGCATTAATGTCCTTGGGGAGGTCCGTTTGCCCATTAAGATAAGGGACGGATTTGAGGTTTCCACCGTATTTTTGGTATCTGACCAGATTACCGAGCCCATGCTAGGTATGGATTGGCTGAGGGAACACCGGTGTAGAATTGGTTTTGGTAACGGGGCATTGTTTTTAGGACGTAGACGGGTACCCCTCGTAAAAGGGAACGGATCTATGTGGTGCCGTAGAGTGATAATTGCTGAAGAGGTTGTAGTGCCTCCTAAATGCCAGAGTGAAGTCTCTGTGAAGACGTTGTACGGGGACCTGACTACTATAGCGCCTGCATGGATGACAGAAGCCCAAGAGATACAGCCAGGGGTGCATCTCGCTCGCGTCGTCGTTGGAGACCGCGCGGATGCTAGTGTTAGAGTAGTTAACCTGAGCGACGAGACCGTTACGCTAACGAAGGATCGATTCCTAGGAGGAGTGCATCCAGTGGAGGTGGAATTGGGTACAGGTAGGGGACAAGGGACCGCACCTGTTAGTGAGATTTCGCCCCGAGATATGTTAATGGCAGATTTGCCGGAGGAAGTTCCCTCCGAGATTCGGGAGCGGTTGGACAAGTTGCTTCTTGAATATCGGGACGTATTCTCAGTGACCGACCGAGATTTAGGGAGAACGACTGCCGCTATGCATAGAATCGAGACAGACGAGACGCGCCCCGTTAGGCAGCCCTTAAGACGCCATCCCTTGCCGCATAGGACAGCTATCGACAGTGAACTTGATCGGACGTTAAATGACGGGCTGATCGAATCTGCAATTAGTAAGCATGCCTTTAGCGGAGGTCGGGTGCAAAGGGACAATAACGCTCGTAAATTCTATCGGCAGCAGAGGTTACGGTTTAAGCGAGGACGAGGTGACCGTGAGAGCGCGCGCCATATTGAACGACACGTGCCACGACGGACGGATCGGACTAACAATTGGCTGGGGAGGGTGACGGGATTTCGTAAGTGGGTTACTATCTGTGGTCGACCCCCACGCCCTGTCCCTTGTTGCTAGCGCCCAACGTATATCCGTGGGAGCGGGTAAGAATATTCGCGGGTGGTCCATTGCCCGTGGGAAAGTGCCTAAAGCAGCCGTCAGAGAGTTTGGGGCGGGGCTTTGCACTGTGCTACTGCTGCCCACCGGAGGAGACGAGCAACGACGTCGCTAGTATACCGGATCTGCTGTGCGCGACGTACATGACGTCACCAGCTGCTGCAGCTGGCAGCGACGAGTAGCTAGGAGTTAGATTGATTTGCTGATTGTGCCGTTGAGGTTGAGTCCCGATTTTTGACAGTGTGCAGGAACTTGGTTTAGGTCCGTTGGACGTAAATATCCTTGTTATGTGTTGTTCCTTGTGGAACAAATTTCTGTAGCTTGGTTGCCCATTGGGCACATGTTAATGTGTTACGGGCGGAACGTCGCCTCCGCCCGTTTGAGTTCACGCTTGTTCTGTTGCCTACGGGCATAGTTAAGATCGTTGTTGCCTACTGGCTAATTAATATTATTAGCTATTGACTAAAAGTCGTACGAGTAAAGGTCCCCGTGGAGGAATTGCTTTTCAGTTGTCCCTTGAAGGACGGGTTTCTGTAGCCTCAGGGCATATTTAGATTAATTGTATGATGACCGTGCCAGAGTTAGGGTATTGCTGTTAGAGACTTTCTTAGCTATAGACTCTTGGTGGGCCCGTTGGCCAATGTTTTCATCGTGGTGACTAAAATGAGGACATTTTATTAATCGTAGTGGGTGGGGGATGTTGCGAACTTGGGTTTGCCGATCGTTTATGTTCCACCGCCGACTGTATTGAGTGTATTGGCGGCGTCTCTTTGAAGTCGGTCGCCGCTCGGCCTAGTATTATCGGCCGCGACCGCGGTATGCTTTATGTGCCCCTTCCCCCCGCAGCGCGAATCGTTTATGTTCCACCGCCGACTGTATTGAGTGTATTGGCGGCGTCTCTTTGAAGTCGGTCGCCGCTCGGCCTAGTATTATCGGCCGCGACCGCGGTATGCTTTATGTGCCCCTTCCCCCGCAGCGCGAATCGTTTATGTTCCACCGCCGACTGTATTGAGTGTATTGGCGGCGTCTCTTTGAAGTCGGTCGCCGCTCGGCCTAGTATTATCGGCCGCGACCGCGGTATGCTTTATGTGCCCCTTCCCCCCGCAGCGCGAATCGTTTATGTTCCACCGCCGACTGTATTGAGTGTATTGGCGGCGTCTCTTTGAAGTCGGTCGCCGCTCGGCCTAGTATTATCGGCCGCGACCGCGGTATGCTTTATGTGCCCCTTCCCCCCGCAGCGCGAATCGTTTATGTTCCACCGCCGACTGTATCGAGTGTATTGGCGGCATCGCTTTATGTGCCTCTCTCCCCCGCGGTCGCGAATCCTTTATGTTCCACCGCCATCTCTTTGAAGTCGGTCGCCGGCGTGTACGACCTGTAGTATATATAAGGGAGCCTGTTGCTCTGAGAGGCAGTCATCCAGTTATCGAGAGAGTGAGAGTCAGTCCTCAAGTTCTAGCCAGAGATATAGTCAGTCGTAGAGCGAGTCGTGATGTACAGTTGATGAGTGTCGTACTGCCGTGAATAAACTGTGTTTCTTCTCTTCATCGTCGTGTGTTTCTTGGGTGAGGCGTATCGGTCGGAAGGGGCTGCACTTCCTTCGAAATACAACGAAGGCGGACTCGCGTCTCCCTCCTGAGACGACACGCGGGCATATTTGGACTGGCACCCGCCCGATCGGTAATCGGCCATCCTACGGACCGAGAGGGCAACTGTTTCTGCAGTCGGGGTGTTCACAGACCGTCTTTCCGCCACAGTAAAAACTGATCTATAGTCAGAGAAACTAAAGCAGTCACAAGGCGTAGGCCCACTATCAATGCATTTCTTCTATTAGCCTAACTCACATTCCGAGCCTCCAGTCGTTGGTCCATCGCATTTGAATTCAGTTGATTTTCGTTTCTTCGGCATCGTAGAGTTAGGCGAACAGTCCTAAGAATAATATATCACCTCTTGTTGCAAGAACTTTTTGAGCAAGAAACACCAAGCGGTCGGGGGTAGACCTATGATGCTGAGCAAATCGAAACGCAAAGGAAATTGCGAAACAAACTGCGTGCGACAAAAGTTATGCAATAAGCCAACGGCAAACAGATAATATTTGAACGCAGATTTTGCCGATCTGAAACACATAATGACGTCTGAATAACATTTAGCCAACTGTGACGTCATATAGAGGATGCGACGTCATACATCATCATTCGTCGCCTACTCCACCAATGGGAGCGTTGCACAATGAGTTTACCAAATTTCTCCAGCGTGTCCGATCCTTAGCCACAGTAATGGCCATGTTCAAATCGATACCCAGCCCAGTTAAGTCTTCGTTTATCATTCCGAGCCACGTTGTTCTGGGTCTTCCTCTAGGGCGCTTCCAAGAAGGCGGAGCCTGCGCCAACAGTGCCTGTCTAGAGTCTGAGTCTGCTGGCATTCGAGCAACGTGCCCAAGCAGCCCCAGACGTCTCCGTCTAATAGTACCGCATACTGTTGTTTGTCCTGTTCTGCTGTAGACCTCCTCGTTGGTGATGAAGTCGGACCACTTGATGCCGCATAAGGTCCTCAAGCACTTAGTCCCAAAGGCATCTAGGCGCAGCTGATCTCGTCGACCGAATGACCATGTTTCAGAGCCGTAGAGGAGAACTGGCATGATATATGAGTTGAACAGACGTATCTTGGTACTGAGGCTGATACGAGTGGACCAGATGTTATTTTGTAGGGCTCCAAACGCTCCGCTTGCCATTCCCAGGCGTCTTGAGATCTCCGGGGTGCTGCGACAGGACTCGTGAGTGAGCACGCCCAAATAGTTGAAGCCCTTAACACACTCGACCGCCTCCCCCTCTACCATGATGTCCGGAGGTCGCGGTAGGAAGTCGCTCAGACTCTGCACTTTTGTTTTCTGCCAGTTGACGTGTAGACCCAACTCTGATGCCTCCTCCTCGAAGATTGTAAGGGTTGATGCCAGCAAGTCATAAATTTGGGCCAGTAGAGATACATCATCGGCGAAATCAAAGTCAGTGAATGCAACTTCGCCGATATCAGCTCCAGGCATAGCCCTGGCAACTGTCCTTCCCACAACCCTATCCATGGCCACGTCAAACATGTCCGGAGCTAGGATACAGCCTTGTCGAACCCCTGACCTAATCCGAAACCAGCCACTGGTATCTCCCTCACAGCGAACACAGCTGAGGGTGTCCGTATAGAGAGCTCGGAAGAGAAGGACCAGCTTATCAGGGATCCCAGCGATCTTCAAAAGCTTGTAGAGTGCGTCACGGTCGATTGAGTCGAATGCTGCTTTCAGGTCAACGTAAGCAGCGTAAAGAGGTTGCCTAAACTCTCTCCTCTTCTGGGCAAGAAGGTTGAGAGTGAGGACCCGGTCGACAGTCGAACGCCCTGGCGTGAATCCACTCTGTTCTCTTCTTCTGCTGGCGTGGATAACCTGCTTCATCCGCTCAAGTAGGACTCGGGCGAAGACCTTCCCAGGAACCGAGAGGAGTGTGATGCCTCTGTAGTTTTTACACTCCGTTCTATCACCTTTGCCCTTGTACAGTGGGAGGATGATACCTTTGCGCCAGTCAGAAGGAATCTCACCAGATGTCCATATCTCCTCGAACAGCGAGAGCAGCTCGACTGAGGTGCACGGCTCCCCGTACTTCAACATTTCTGGTGTGATACCACACACCCCAGGTGCTTTTCCCATCTTCAGTTTTTGGATTGCTGAAGACACCTCAGATAAGACCGGTATGTCACATGACACACAACATGAGGGTGTTGACGCATCTGCCTCTTCTGCAATGCATGTTGAAGGAGTCGCAGGCGGGCGGTTCAGAAGATCATCAAAGTGTTGCTTCCATCGTTCCAATTTACGAGGAATGTTGGAGATCAGCTCACCGCTAGAATCTCTGATCGGAGCAGACACTCTGGGCCCGGAAGATTTCAGACGCCGAAAGTTCTTAAAGGCACCATGAAGCTGGTTCTTTGCTATCAGCTCCTCCCCCTCCAAAGCCATCCTGTCCGCCCATTCCTGACGATCATGTCGAAGGGACCTCCTCCTCTCGTGGTTAAGCATCCTGTAGCGTTGGAGATCGCCCATCAGTCTAGCCTCCCTGCGTTTGTCCACAATGTCCAATGTTGCTGCAGAGATCCAACCACGCCTTGCTGCACGCACATGTGGAATTGTGCTCTCAGCAGCTGAGCATGCCACATTACGAAATCGATTCCACCTCGACTCCACAGTTCTATTTTCCTGTACGTCAAAGTTTGAGTAAAATTCCGCCTGGAGAGCGCCAGCATACACTTCAGCCACAGCTGGATCCCTGAGTGCAGCAGAATTGACGTCATACGCTTTTAAATTATTTATTTACACGATTAAAAGTTTCATTATGGAACCGACATTATAGTAATAATATTACTCATTAAGCATTATTAAATATTTATTATAATAATAATTATATCATAATACACGGTGATTAATTAAAAACGATGCCCTATGTATAAGGCAGCATAACTCATGTCGATGACAATAAATAATTCATTTCTGGCTTTAGAGCTCACCACTCGACTGACACTGCTCTTCTTTCTCTTCTTTCTGACATCTATTCTGCTATGGAAAAATCACAGGTTTCTCTTCTGGCTCTCTTTGATGCATCTTCAGCATTTGATATGGGAGACCATGATATTCTACTACATCGTCTTGAAACTTCTTTTGGTCTTAGCCTAGTGGCCTTCCTCTTCTTTGGTTTCGTTCTTATCTTACTGACCGTATTCAAATGGTTATACTAGAAGACTCTCGCACCTGGGTTCCTGTTAAATTTGGAGTTCCTCAAGGATCCGTACTGGGTCCACTTCTTTATATCTTGTTTGCAGCTGATATCCCTCTTCTCTTTGCTAAACACTCAAGTAGTATATAAACTATCGCTTTAAGCACAATCTAGATCACGGTCAAGGTCAAGGTCAAAGGCAAGGGTCAAATGTCAAGGTCAAAGGTCAAGGTGAAGAGGTAATGAGGTCAAGGTGATGACGCAATGAGGTCATTGTTATGATGTAATGAGGTCACGGTTATTACGTAATTATATTATGGGTATTATTATTATTATTAATATTAAATAAATTTGTAACGCGCGCAATGTCACACCGAAATGTGAATCTGAGGCGCGAATAGTCAGCCGCCAGAGGAAGATGCAATTAAAGATCCATATGCTTGAAAGCCAAGGAGAAATAGTAAGTTTTCAGCCGCTTTTTGAAGGAAGGAAGTGAAATTGAGTTCCGAAGAGAGAGCGGAAGCCGATTCCATTCCCTGGGTGCAGAGACATGGAATGCACGCAAGCCCATAACTGTTTTGCATTGAGGTTCAGATAAAAGACGTGTACCCGATGAACGCAAGCAACGAGGAGGAATGTAAGGAGTTAGTAGTGACTGAAGGTAGGAAGGTGCGTTGGTGCTGAGAGATTTGTAGGTCAGACATGCCAATTTGAATTTTATCCTGTACTGAACAGGAAGCCAATGCAATTGATGGAGTAGGACTGAGGAACTAGTTTGTATTGGGACGCGCAGCACAACACGTGCTAAGGAGGTTTGGATGTGTTGTAGCCTTCTGAGCTCATTGACTGAGAGACCGACAAAAACGGCGTTAGCATAATCAAGGCGAGAGGAGACAAGAGAACAGGCAATGGTTTGAGACATATCCATAGTCAGAGCCGACCTGATGTGACGTATTGCCCGAATGTGATAGAAACAAGATTTACAAATGCTAGTTATGTGAGGTCGAAATGTGAGCTTATTGTCTAGGGTTACTCCAAGTGTTTTGACAGTATCTGACAGATGAACAGCAGTGCCGGCAAGGTCGATATTAGAAAGTCGAGGAAAAGAGCGCAGGCGCTGGCGTGACAAAAACAAAATTGCCTCAGACTTGTCAGGTTTTATGGCCAAACCATTGAAACAAAACCAGGAATACATAGATGAATGGCAATCTTCAAGTTTTAATTTGGCAGACTGATCAGTGTGTGATAAAGAAATATGGAGCAGGGTATCATCCACATACTGTTGTAATTGGATTCCAAAGTGATTAGCAATGCGACTGATTGGGGAAGTAAAGACAGTAAATAGTAAGGGGCCAACGACAGATCCCTGTGGAACTCCAGCAGTGCAAACAGTAGGCTCAGACCGGGTATGCCATTGTTATTACGTAATTAGGTCATGGTAAGTAGGCCGAGTTCGAGCTCAATGTCACTAACCCTAACCCTAACCCTAATTCTAACAGTAACCCTATCCCTAGCTCAAACTACACCGAAAATGCGGAACCGGAAATGCGGAACCGGAACTGCGGAACCGGAATTTCGGAATCGGAAGTGCGGAACCGGAAGTACGGACCCGCGGGGAGAAGCTGGTCACCCGCTCAGAGCACCACCTAGCGAACAATATTTATAATGACTGAGTGTAAGATTGTGTTTGTGGAGCTATTATTGTGAGTGAGCAAGTAAGACTGGTCATGAGATCTTCCTCTGTTGTGATTATTCTTCACACGCACAGTCCAACCATCCTTCCATCTCAATTTCCAAACAGTCTTCCGCCGCACATTCAGGTATTACTTCCACGTTTACTTTTCCACATAACTTTTTCTTCACACTCTTCCAAAGCAATTTCCACCAGCTTTTCCAACCATCCATCACTTAGATTCGTTCTTCAATTTCACTCGACCTGCATAATACGTTGAACTTTTAATTCTGTGTAATTAACTTTACAATGCAATTTATAAATAGCCCCAATGCATCAATTCTCCAACCAATAGGTGCTTTGCTCTAACACCTCCTCTGACCAGACGCAGCATTTACTATTAAAACTTCTATTTTATACAAGTAGACGACCCTTCTCACTTGCCACAGCGCACGCTAATAACTCTACTTCTTATCTTAAACAACCCTTCTGCCTTGACCCAGCGCTCGCTAATACTTATCTTAAACAATCCTTCTGACCAGACGCAGCATTCGTGAATAGCCATCCTTTAATTTGCCAAAGTAGACAACCCTTCTGTCTTGCAACAGCTTTCGATAATAGCTATCATACTTTGAATTAAACATCCGTTGTAACAAGTGCTTTTTTATTTTTTATTTTGTTTTTACAGCAAGAGTCCACGATGAGGAAATGGAGGAAATCCAACGCGAAGAAGAGGTCAACAAGCAAGAACGAATTCTGGAGCGTGCAAAAGCCTTAGGTATGCATTTTTATAATTATGTACTAGCATTTCACAGCATATTTAAAAACGTTAAATAGAATATATTTTTAAATTAAAGACTTGCAAATTTATATTTCTTTATTCTGCAGAGAAGAAACGCATAGCCAATTCGGAAATCACTCAACGGTCAGAAAACCTGTGATTATTGTATATAAAGTACATAGAATACAAAGTTTGTGTGTGTGCATATTCTTCCTTAATAATTTCTAAACGGTATTACTATAGTGTGGACGTGAAATATATTTTAATTGTAGCTTGTGCGACAGACGAAGATCTTGGTGAAGGAACTTCGACCATGAATCAAACAACGAGTGAGTATACGCATTCCTGTAGTATTCTTTACAACATTTTACTTTAGATTCATGCGCATTATAATTCACTGTATTTTAGAGTCATGAGTAACTTGTCTTGTACAATGTACTTTAGGTCGCTGCGTATCTTGTAATGCAAACAAGAGAATCAATCTGAACGAAGAGGGTCTTGTGATTCATGCTCCAACAAGCAGAATTGTCCCTCCTGCAACACGAGACGAGCACCAAGATTCTTCCGGAGCGGTCAGGCGGACTGCATTACATGTCTGAAACACCAAGCTAACCAGAATGTACGAGTGTCCGTGCAAAATTCTTTTATGGAAAAATCGTTGAACGTAGACAAACGAGCAATCGACCTGCATTCATTGCTACAGACACAAGAATCTTGCATTGCAACCGACTTGGAGGAAATCCTGCGAGATGATGGGTAAGCAATCTTTTCGACTTAGAAATTTTATTCACTTACATTGTTATAAAATCTTTTTTCTTAAATTTAGAAACTAGTTTACAGAAACATTTGGACTTAGAAAATTTCTTGAAATTTTTAGCGCGGTCAAATTGTACTTCGCGGTCGACGTTGGCTTCCGTCGCGATTCGCCAGATGGAGAAAGCACAACAACTGCTTACTTCAAGTCAATCCAATCCGTACTAAGCCATCCATCGCAGATTCCTGAACAACTGCAGGAAGCTATCGAGAGATTCGACGCTTTGGTGGATTCCTTTACAACAGAAGGGTCAGGTTGGAAAATCACAAACGTTGTCGACCTAAAAATTTGCGATTCTTTGTACGACCCGATCGATGCATCGAATTACATTCCAACGCCAAATTATATTGCGAATAACCATGCCACAGTGAACATTCGAAATGATGACGATCTTTGCTTTTTGTACTCCACATTAAGTGTCTCTCACTTCGAAAGCAAAAATGTTGACAGAGTTAGTCTGTATAAGCCATACATAAAAGAGTTAGATACGACTGGTCTTCAGTTTCCAATGAAAATTGGACAAATCCCTCTCTTTGAGAAACTCAACCCTGACTATGCCATAAATGTGATATATTCTAACCCTGACAATTATAGTGTGCTTTACGTTGATCTTGAATCATCATTCGCAGCAGAGTAGGCCCATATGGTCTTCCCGCCATGATGGTATGTATTGGGATGACAAGCTAGTCCGAAGTCTCGCGAAATCTCAAATAAATACCGAGTGTTAATTAAAACGACTGGAGAACCTAGCACAACGCATTAATTTTTTACAACAACTTAATTGCGGCAAGAACTGATTTTTATTAAACCAAGCACAATAAACAAGGAACAATGGCTTTCAAAGATTGCCAATTACAACGGTAACCGAAATAAACGAAAAACGACTATTAAGATAACTAAACGAATTCTCAATGTATATCTCATGAGTCTTTCTAACACAAAATTTAATACGTTGTATGAAAGTGCGAACAAAGGCGGCACCAGAACTCCCATTCTATAGGATATCGAGATTATTTAATACAACGATTGTTTTTTTATTCAAAGCATATTGTCCTCATCGTTTACTACCATTTCAAGTGGTTCATTCTTCTGTTAGACGGTATTTAGTCAGAACATTTCTCATATTAATGTGATCACGATGAATACTCACAACCTCATTCCTCTCACTGTCGAAATGCCAGTCAAACAGATAAATGTTCTTGCCCAGATCCTGCTGCAGACTGTAAACACCAAGGAGATTAAACTCAGAATCTAAAAGCTCAAATTTTCTGAACGGTGGAGATATCAGAATTCTGCCATGAATATCTGCAAAAGTCACACAACTTTGTTCACTGCAGGAAGATTCGAATCGGCGCACAATTATCCCATTCATATCGAGCTCCAATAATTTTGTCAGATAGTTTATATCACTGACATAAGCAAATACCACGTTTCCATTTGATTTCTGAAGTACGCTTACATACTTGCACACATTCAAATCTTGGTGCAACTTTATTTCATGTTGTAGAGAGCCATTCGCATTGTATATGCTTATCGCCTTATTGTGCCCATCAAGGATCATTAGGCTACCAATGGCTGTGACGGACATCATAGCGATTGTCCGCCTGTGATCACTTTTCCATGGCGATATGCTATACTGATTTCCTGCATCTTTCGACAGACGCAAGATGCTATGGGAATAAAGGTTTCTCTGATGTAGAGCCACATACACACAGTTAGACGTAGAGCAACCTGTCATGAACCTGGGACCTGTCCCTAACAGCGGAATGATTTGCTTCGCTTTTTCCATGTTGTTGCTGTTGTAGACATTGATGGAATAGTTCGTTTTGAAATTATTGTATCTACATGTATGTTCGCAGAGTAGGAATGTCTCATCCCCGAGTGAAGTTATGGCGCCGCTTTCAATCGGGATGGTAGACTCGTGCGCAATTTCCAAGCGAAACTTCTGACCTGAAAATAGCAATCCGCTTTATTCTTTGAGCACAAAAAATGGCCGATTACAATGTAAGAAAAATACAAATTAGGCGCATGTCTGTAAAGACCAAAGATGGTAAATTGACTGTGCTATAGGCTACAAGCGCATTTAGCTTTTTAGTTGTTTCTGCCTCATGTATCTGTAGGTCCGTATAAGTAATCGAACATAGAATTTCTCTGTTTAAATTAACCACAATCCGAACAAGCGAAAATGCAACTTAATTAATTTAAACAAAATGTGTATTGCGAGCCCCTCCCCCGTTTTGATGTGGCTTTTATAGGCAGTATTGTTTTTATATGCTACCTTTGTGAGATGAGATTAGAAGAACTAAAAACAACAATGTAGCAGTCTCTCTATGCAACATAATTAATTTTCATGATGAATTTGAAAATAAATATCTTATTACATAAGTTGTGACGGTCTGTCATAAATGTTTGATCGATTCAATGGTGTGTATGTATAATACTGGTGCAACAAATACAGAAATCATAATCTTAGGACAGCTAGTAAGCTTACTGAGTACTATTACGCTTAAAGTCAACACGACTGTTCTCTAGAAAATATCTATCACGAATTAATGGAACACACTTAATTTTTAAGCATGCGTCAAAGTCCGTTAGCTGTTGCTTTCTAGTTTTTATTTGGAATGATGAAGTATTATTTTCATCTCGAGGGTTAGGAAAATGCCAAACTATCCTGAATATTCGTAATGCGTCTGCAATCTTTTATGTCACATAATCTTTTCCTTTATTACATGGTGCAACGGAGCACGGTCTATTGGCAACTGTTCTTTTGACTGCCAAACACCATCCGCATCTGGTGTTATATCACAGTATAAATAACAAACAGTGCGTCGACTCGCGTTCCTGACTGTTGACGACTTTTTCTGGTCAGCGCCATTTTGACGGCGAGGCTTCACACATAATCCAGTAAAATTAAACTTAACAAAATTGCTAGGAAATAAATGCATTGTGACGTCACAAAATCCTCACTCTCTAAATGGCGGACTACTGTAAAATCAGTCACACATTCTGACTGCAACAGAGACCGGGAGTCGACGTACTGTTTGTTATTTATACTGTGGTTATATTCTGCAGGTTTCTCTGCCTCATCAGTATCAACAGTTTCGCCAGCGTTATCATCACTAACAGGACCAGTCTCATCATCATGTTCAGCAGTATCTTCAACTTCAACATTGTTTTCGTAATAATAACATCTGAAGGTTGCTCTTCAGGCATTGATATCTCTTTCCATTTACATTCCTCGTCGTTGCTTTCACCGTCGAAACTGTAATTAGTCTCAGACAATATTAAATCCTCATAACCTCCTAATCACTAGATCGATTTGTTCGTTTAGATGCGCTCATTGTATCTCGGTAATATAGGAACAAAGTCATAAAATCAATTTGAGAAAATATCCTTTTTTCAAAGTTGTTCACATAATATCTGCAGGGGCTCTGACCAGACCCTCTTTTTCGGATGAAGCATAATGGGGGAAACAAATAGACAAATTAGCACTTGAAATGAACTTGATTCGTACACAGTACTACACACCATCATAAAATAAAGTTAAATGTTGCACGCAGGCTTGCAGATATGTTGCCATGCGCCAGTGTGAGCTGTAGACCATTAACGTATCAACAATTTTCAAAGAAAATCTTTCGTATAGGCCTACATGGCGACGTGCAATAGTCTTGCGCACCAGACTATCGCTACCCTACCATCAGCTTTATTATCACGGTACTGGAATGTCAGTAGAGAGACGGGGTCGATTTTCCTATGGAAAAGAGTCAGCTTAAGATCATTGCTCCCTTTTACATAGACTGTAAATTGAGCAACAAAGAGCATGCTGGTCACTAGTTGGTACAGTTGGCAATGAGGTATTGGACTGATGCACCTATACTACAAGGGCGGATACAGGAATTTTCGAAGCGGGGGGCAAAATTTTTGGTCTTGTGAGACAGGAGAAACATTTTTTAGTCATCGACCAAATTTTCCGGGAAAAAAATACCATTTCATCCGCCGAAAAAACTGATGACTTTTTTTTTTAGTCATCGACCAATTTTCCGGGAAAAAAATACCATTTCATCCGCCGAAAAAACTGATGACTTTTTTTTTTTTTTTTTAGTCATAGACCAGTTTTTCGGGAAACATTCGCCGCTGAATCGTCGACGGGGGGGCCAAGTCCCGTGCGATTTTGTAATAGGGGGGCCTGTTGTCCTGTTTTTCTCTCCCACTTCATTTATTTAATGGCTTGTTGACCCCAAGTGGGGGACCACGTCCCATGCAATTTTTAAATGGGGGGGCCATGGCCGGATTGGCCCCCCTGGATCCGCCCCTACTATACCATAAATAATTATGATCTCAACTAAATTTAATTTCGATAGCGCTTCTTGAATGCTGAGAACACAATATAAGTAATTTTTTCAAGACACCTTCGATTTGAAGACAGGCTCGATTTCACTTCAAGAATCCTGACGCATTTATATTAATTTCATATAAGATATTATAATAATTATCGTCAAGAAGAATAGAATTAAACGAGGCTTTTCAATTTCATGAACCAACCAGTGCCATCTAGAGTTCTGTGAAGTTTAGTTCGGAAGGATTTGGTCGCAAGAATGCTGCTCCATTGCGAACAGACAGTGCTAAGTCGGCTTATCACAAGATCAACCTTTTCTTTCCACACACGTTTGGCCAGCTTCATGCCCACCACTTCCATAGCCACGACTTTAACGAGGATACATTCAAGTAGCTCCATCGGTAGATCTTGCAACTACAGGTAGCATTTAAAAAGAAACCACTTGTGTATACCGAACTGTTCAGTAATAAACAGAAACAGGTTGAACAATTTAAAAGCAAAGTTGTACATGTTACTGCACTACACTTTCATTGTCGACACATAATTTGGAGGTTAAACTGGTTTAAATAGGCGAGGAGAAAATGAACGTTTTTTTTTACTTTGTTGGTATTATTAAGCGGAATAAAGTTTTGTATCGCATTTAAACACACATTCAGTTTTTCTTTCAATCTCAAATACAACGAGTTCATAAAAGACTGGAAAAGACTAGTCACTATCAGAAAAGACTGGTCACTGTCAGACTAAAATAATATAACTTCGTTCAAGTTATTCAGAAAGTTAATATCCTTCGAATTATTTGGAATAAGAACTCACTGTCATAATTGCTTACCGTTGTGTTACTCAGTAAGTCAAGTTCTACACGTTTAGTATTGTCCTCTTCATGGGAGAGTGCTGGAAGCAGAATATGCAATGTAATGTAATGTAATTCAGACAATTTAGATAGCATCGTCAGTAGCAAGACGCTTCCAGGAGGCTTTACACGCACATTGTGAATAAGAAAGCAGTGAGTCCTCGTAGGCGCATAGTAAAAACACGAACTATATAATAATTATGACAGCATCGCATACAACATTGCAGTGCCTGTAACAAATTGATGCAACATTGTGAACAGTATCTTCCTTGATACGGCGATGCCAGCCAGGTCTTGCTCCAACTTACCAACTTGATCTTTGTCGACCTGTGTCAAGTACTCGAACTGGTCGATCCTTACGCTGGGCTGATACGGGGGTGCTCTCAGTCCAATTTGCTCGTACTTCCAACATGCAAATGATGCAATGTCATCCACCATTAGATATCAGAAGAATTTTGTGTAAACTAATTTTATGTAATGATGTATTATTCCAACAAATATAAATATTGTTACGATGAAAAGAAGACTAGAGACGGCGAAGTTAGGCTATGCGTTCTATAATAGACATAAGTTATATTTGTTTTCATCGTTAAAACTGATCTAGTCAGAGAAACTAAGGCAATCACAAGGCGTAGGCCAACTATCAAGACATTCCTTCTATTAACTCACATTCCGAGCCTCCAGTCGTTGGTCCATCGTTTTTGGATTCAGTTGATTTTCGTTTCTTCGACATCGTAGAGAGTTAGGTGAAAAGTCCTAAGAATAATATATCGCCTCTTGTTGCAAGCACGTTTTAAAGCAAGAAACACCAAACGTTCGTGGGTAGACCTATAATGCTGAGCAAATCAAAACGCAACGAAATTTGCGAAACAAACCGCGTTCGACAAGTCATCAATATGCCAAAGGCGAAGAGATAATTTGAACGCAGATTTTGCCGCGAAGCACATAATGACGTCGGAATAACATTTGACCTACTATGACGTCATTCAAAGAATGCAACGTCATACATTTTTAAATTAGTTATTTACATGATTAAAAGTTTCATTATAGAACCGACATTATAGTAATAATTTATCATACTCATTAAGCATTATTAAATATTTATTATTATAATATATCATAACACACGATGATTCACTAAAAACGTTGCCATAATGTATAAGTCAAACAAAACTCATGTCGATGACAATCAATTTTAACGAAATTTCAGAATCATGTCCCTCGATGCTCTAGCCAAGTGATATATAAATTATTGTACATGCAAGACTATAATGACGCAACGCGGATGACGAAACTAATGACGTCACGACTATCTCGAATATATAATATATATCATGGTGTAAGAAGGGATGGTGTGCACACTTCTTATACTGGCCATACATTGTTTTTGGCTCTTTTTATTTTAATTCAGCAGGTGGCGCTGCTGTCCCCAGTTGATGGTTGGCAGCACATACAATATAGAGCAAGAAGTATAAGAAACGTTCGAAACATGGAACATATGGACAAGGAGAGGGCAGGAACATAGCAGGGAGTATCATTTGGAACATCTAAGGGGCGATGAGGATCAGGTAACATTGCAGGGAACATGGAACGTCATACGGAACACCAGGGAACATAGGCCTAAGCGAATATACAACAAAGAGCGTGGAACGTAAAGAACATGAAGCATCACAGAGAACATTGTTCAGAGAATATATAGGACGAGGAAGACGGAACATGCATGCATTACGGAACATGCCACAAGGACTGCAGAACGTAAGGAACATGGACCATCAGGGGAAACATTAAGGAACATGGAATATGGAAAGTGCAACAAGGAATTGGAACACAAGGAACATGGACCATCAGGTGACATAAGGAACATGGAACTTCAGGGAAAAACAGAATCAGTGAAGAACAAGGAATGCGGAACACAAAGAACAGGGAACATCACGGAACATAAGGAACATGAAACATCACATGGAACACCAGAGACATTAGAAAACAAAAGACGCGGAACAAGCAACAAGGGCCGTGGAACATAAGCAATATACAACAAGGACCATGGAACATAAGCAACCTGGAACATCACGGGAAAATGAGAAACATATAAGAACACGAAATGTGGAACACACAACAGGGTCTGTGGAACGTAAGGAACATGGAACATAAGAGGGAAGATCAGAACCATTAGGATAAATGGAACATGGAATGTGGAACAAGGAATGTGGAACACAAGGAACATGGAACATCAGGGAAGGTAAGGAGCATGGATCATCACTGGAAAACAGAACAGGGAATGTGGAACACGCAAAAAGGTCCATGGAACGCAGGGAACAGGGAAAATAAGAGGGAACACAAGAAACATTAAGGAACAAGGAACCCGGAATGTTCAACAAGGAATGAGGAACACAAGGAACATCAGGGAACATAAGAAACAAGGAACATCATGGGAGCTTCAGAGGCATTAAAAATACGAAACGCGGAACACGCAACAAAGACCGTGGAGCATAAGGAACATGGAACACCTGAGGGAACATAAGAAACATTAAGGAACAAGGAACGCAAAACATAATTAAGGAACATGAATCATCAGGATAAACATCAGAAATATTAAGAACATATGGAACGCGGAATATGTAGCAAGGGCTGTGGAACATAAGAAACAGGGAACACCAGGGAACACAAGAAACATGACATTGAACGCCTGCGACATAAGAAAACAAAGGGCGCGAAATAACAACAAGTTCCGTGGAACATAAAGGATATAAACAATTAAGGCCCATGGAACATAGGGAACCTGGTTTATCACAGGGAACATCAGGGAACAGGGAACACGGAACATCAATTAACAGTGAACAGAAGGCGCATCACAGAGAACAAGGGAACACAGAACATCGATAGGAACATCAGGGTCAGAGGACATAGAGAACATTGGAACACAGGGAACACATAGCATCACATGGAACAGAGAACATGGAACACAGGAGAAAAGGAGACAAAGAGCAAATGGAACAGAACATAGTAAAGATAATTTGTGTCGCCCTCCTCCTTCGCCCAGACATGAGACTGGCACTAAGGAACGGACGTGCAGTGAAGGAGTATAAGTATGTATGCCATACAATATCATGAAATTCCATTAGGCTTATGGGCGAGGTCCATCAACTGCGAACGCCATCGCCATCTAGCGACTTTAGCCACAAATTTTAGCCAAGTGCGCACACCATCCCTTCTTACACCATGATATATATATATAATATATATTATATATATAATATATAATATATAATATAATATAATATATAATATATATATGTAATATATATGAGGTCGTTGATCTCGACAATCAGGCAAGATTCCAACAGATTGAATAATGCAAATTTAGTCAATTTCGCCTGCAGGCTAAGCCTCCTGGTCGGAACTTATTTATTGTAACAGCGCCCAGTCAAAGGTGAGCAAGAACTCAATAGAACGAATAATTATAATCATCATAAAGAAAACAACAATAATAATATTCTCTTTATTCAACGATCCGGTTGACAGACCGCAACCGGTTACAGTCTACAATTATGCAGCTTAAACAATTCACAAGAAAGGAGATAAGAGAATACACAAATCTTAACTACACTAACTGAGCAGACAGCCTGCAATACATGGCGCAAATAGCAGCCTACAAAGCAAATCCGCCCCACAGGAGCTCAAAGTCGCTACCTCTCGCACTCTACGCCAGTGTGTTATCCACTACTCTACCGGAGTATTTAATCTTACAGCAGAATAGCCCTCTTGCGTACAGAGCTCGACAGACTATGAACATCATTGATGAATCAGTCAAGCAGCGTCGTACGCTGCTTCGAGCATACGTAAATCCCCAAGGAGGTCAATATTCGAACATAGAATTAACTACCCTATTATTCGGAAATAACTACTGTGAATAGCGTAGTGTGTCTTCACTTAAAATTTCGTTGACATAACACGATATTTGTCGGATTTAAAATAAAATACGTAGCTCATCGGTTTAAAAAAAGAATAAACGTGTGTATTGCCATTTATAGGAAATCTTAATTATGATTATTAGTGTAATTGCAATGCTTATGCAGTTTGTACGTAGGCTAGGGCTTTTTTAACGTGCAGTTGTACACATTCTGGTGAATGATGGGTTTATTTATGGAGCGCTTTTGGAAAAATGTATACTGCTCTTACCTGGCGATATGAAAATTAGTACATGATCTTACTCTATAATTGGTTATGGATATTCATAATTGCATAAGAATGGTGCTTCCTGGGTAAAATACGGTTCTCGGATTCCTATTGGTTGTTGGTTTCTGCATGGGAACCAGCGCACATTTTGCTGCGCTATTGGTTCTCGGTAATCAGATTTACATAGGTCTGGTGCATTCTGGGTAAAATATAGGTCTCGCTATCCTATTGGCTATACCCCGCAGTCGATCGAGTCGTGAGCTTCGATCGACTTGGCTCGCGCGACGATCGACTAGACCGACTTCGTCGACTCGCCAGCCTCTCGACGACTCGATCGACTCGGCTCGACCGACGATCGACTCGATCGACTTCGTCGACTCGCCGACCTCTCGACGACCCGATCGACTTGGCTCGGCCAACGATCGACTTCGCGTCGACTTGGCCTAGTTTTGTCTCTTGCTCACCTTTGTAGTTAGTTATGAGATCTCAAAATGAAATTATACGATGGTAGATCTGTGTTATAATCTGTGTGACGTAGGCCTAAATCTGCATCATAATCAGAGTGACGTCAAAATAGGCCTTGTTTATATTTTCAAAATGCACTTCTATAATAGTACATTTTGTATCATAATCGAAGTGACGTCACAATAGGCCTAGTTATTTAAATTCTCGAGGTGAACTTTAATATAATAGTAAACTTGCTTCATAATCAGAGTAACGTTGCACTAAGCAAAGGCCTAGTTTTGTATTCTCAAAATTGATGAAATTATAAATTATGATAGTAGATCTGTATTCTGATTGAAGTGGCGTCACAATAGGCCTAATTTCGTTTCCCAGTGAACTTAATTAATTGCAGAATTGATTATAATCGAAGTGACGTCATAAAAGGGCCTCGTTTTATATTCTTAAAATTAACATCTACATATAATATTATAGGCCTACAGGCCCATAATAGTAGATCTGTATCATGCTCATTCAGTAGCGGATCCAATGCAGGCAATTCGGCCATGCCCCCATGCTCCAATAAAAAATTTGCATAGAAGTACCCCTCCCCCATCAGGTTTCAAGAAGCTGTAAGTCAATGCAACGGAAACAGGAAGATGAGAAAGTAGCACATGACTAAAAAAAAGTCATCAGATTTTAAATAACCTGAGTTGCCACGGGTTTGTAGAAGTTTTTTGGGCGAAAGACTAAAAAAAATTTCGGCGGAATTTTTTCGGCCTCCCTTCCAACATTTCTGTATCCGTCCCTGTACTCGTTCAATTCAAATCGAAAACGCGCGTCTATAGTCAACTTTGCCAAAAGGTTCATTTCCTGTAGGCCTACTTGTGGGCAAAAACCGAATTACGTCATTAAGCTAGATCACTTCGAGTCTTCAAGAAATAGTAGAATAGCCTGAGTAAAATATTTACTAAGTAAAATATTTCTAAGTCGAGTCGAGTCAATGAAACAACGATCGACTCGACTTGCAAGTCGACGATTTTTCGATCGACTCGACTTGGCAAAATTCACGATCGACTAGACTTGCAAGTCGATCGAGTCGACGATTTTTCGATCGACTCGACTTGGCAAGACTCACGATCGACTCGACTTGCAAGTCGATCGAGTCGACGATTTTTCGATCGACTCGACTTGGCCGAGTTATGATCGACTCGATCGATCAACTCGATCGACTGCGGGGTATACTATTGGCCGGTGGTTTCTGCGTGGAAGCCAGTGCACCTTTTGAGGAATTTAAATTTAAATGAATGGAGGGGAGGGTGCCGAGAAGTGGAAGCCAGTATAACTCCCATAATGCCCCGCGGCGTTTCCGAACAGTCATTTTCGGTCGGAGTGGGACTTGGGCTGCTAATTAGGGGTTTCAATAATTGCTATAATTAATAAATTCTAATTATTATTAATTAATATAATTGTTATGACCTAAATAATTTAGATAATTAGCCTGATCCAATTAATATGACCTAATTACCCTGACCTAATTGCTTTGCTATAATTAATGTGACCTAATTAAGATGACCTTGACCTTTGTCATGACCTTGACCTTGACCCATTTATTCGTACCCATACCCGCCGAAAAGTGATCGTTCAATCCTCATATTTACATCTACTGGTAGCTGCAGGCATATACATGTATATATATAATAATAATAATAATTATAGTAGTAGTAGTAGTAGTAGTAGTAGTAGTAGTAGTAGTAGTAGTAGTAGTAGTAGTAGTAGTAGTAGTAGTAGTAGTAGACTACTACTACTACTACCACTACCACTACTACTACTAGTAGTAGTAGTAGTGGTAGTAGTAGTAGTAGTAGTAGTAGTAGTAGTAGTAGTAGTAGTAGTAGTAGTAGTAGTAGTAGTAGTAGTAGTAGTAGTAGTAGTAGTAGTAGTAGTAGTAGTAGTAGTAGTAGTAGTAGTAGTAGTAGGAGCAGCAGCAGCAGCAGCAGCAGTAGCAGTTTTTTGTTTCTTATTTCTGCATTTCTATAGCGCACCTTCCAGCTGCTATCTACTCCGAGGCCTACAGACTGTGGGCCGCTATAGGTCTAAGACTATAACAAAACAAATATCTATTTTTTCTGTTAACATAATTTTATTGTCTTTGTTCTCGTTCTTGTTAGCTCCGTTTTTCTGTTGCTTGACTGCACAAAAAGTTTGATTTAAACTGATATCAAGGTGTCCATATATAAGTATAGCGGGATCTTCGAAACTACTGGTTCAGTACCTTGCTCTTAAGTGCTGTAATATGCCGAGCAAATTTCTGTCCAGGGTAACGGCCTCTGTTGTCATAGACCCTGGTCAAATCGGATCCATCCATCCTCAGGCTTTAAAAGCAATAAATACTAAAAACTGTGAAAAAAAGTTTGATTTAAACTGATATTACGGTGTCGCTATATAAGTATAGCGGGATCTTCGATCCTTTCTGCGCCTTTCCTTTTGTAACCATGGAAATTGATATGTTGTCATAACTTTTTCGTGTACCTTAAACGCCCGTGCATATGTGGCCCAACTATAGTTCTGTATTTTTTGGATAAGATCACAATTACAGATCAAAATGTTTGACTAGCCCTATATCAAGGTTCGCCTAACCTTTTGATTAGACAAACAATATCCGGCTAGGTAAGTAAGGGGGAGGGAGCTAGTGAAATAGTTATAATTATATATACATATATATGTTTCTCTGCCTCGTATACAATTCAATGTTCTTGTTTTGCTTCTTGGTCTTGCTCCGAAGCAGCCTATCTTTGTGATCTCATAGGCCTACTTCGTCCTGTCTCTCTGTCTCTGTCTCTGTCTCTCAATCTCTCTCTCTCTCTCTCTCTCTCTCTCTCTCTCTCTCTCTCTCTCTCTCTCTCTGCCTGTCTGTCTCTGTCTCTCTGCCACTTCGCTGCGTAATTTTAGGTCCTCTGATCGGCTTGACCACGACCTTTTAGGTTTAGAAGGTCGTGGCTTGACTGACCTCTTTGTTCCTCGCGTCTGGACCGCCACGGTTCAATCCAGTTCATTTGCCTGCATTGATCCCTCTCTCACTGGACTTTCACCCACAGTTCGCTCCGCCTTTCTCTCTTGTATCTTTCATTATCTTTACCGAATCTCAAATTCTCCTCGTGTTGCTCGCACTGCATATGAGCGCCTCTAGAGACATTAATTTTGCTGAGGGAAACACTTTGTTACTGGTCATATCAGCGTAGAACCTGAGACAATACAATAGGCCCACATAGTGACAGAGTTTCAAGAAAAGTAGAATTTACAACGAAGATTAAAAAATAGGTCGTTTTGCTTCATTTCGGCATTTAATTTCCCGTTGCAACTCAAGTACCGTAGCTATATTATTAAAGACGCGAACAATGACGTTTCTCCATATCCGTCGTAAGTTATTTCCTCGATTCAAATCTCTATAATTATAATTTTATATGAGTTATAGGCCTATGAATCATCATAGTTGTAGCGTAATAATATTACGCTCGTAAATTTTACATGTTTGTACGTTTAGGCATATAATTTACTGACGATTTTTTTGCATCTCCCAAGCTGTTCTCAATCTAACAAACTGTTGAAAACTGTTTTTTGGCTTGATCTCGGCCGGGAGCGCTTCTGAGTAGGTACTTTGAAGGGGCGCTATATATAAATTACGATTGATCGATCGATCGATTGATTGATTGATGATTGACTGATTGACTGATATGTGACCTCGATTTTGTTCAATCATCAATGATATCGATGCCGTGAGACAAATTATCTATATAACCAGGGTTGTACTGGTAGATTTTGAGGCGAGTACACGCTGACCGGGAGAAAAACCCACTTTTTCGGCAAAAATTTCAGACGGCTGTCGTCCGCCCAAAAAACTTCCCACCAATTTTCCCGTCCCAAATAATTAACGACCATTTTTTAGTCATCCGGTCAAAAAGTAGTCATTTTCCCGCCCGAAAAAGCTGACGACCTTTTTTTATTCGTTCACTCCGGATTTCGTGAAAAATACACCTAAATATTCTTTGCCTCACAGTGCCTGGAAAAGCCGTTGGCGTTCAACTGACTGGCGTGTACCTCTGCTTGAAAACGTTTAAATGTTCTGACTTTGCCATCGAAGTCCAGATCATAGTCTTCAAATTGAGGAGTAGGTCTAAATATAATTTAGCATTTTGAAATAAGACACAATAATTTTAAGATAGAGTTTTTACTAACCTAATTATTATCGAATAAGAGTTGTTGTACAGAGTGAGAATCCGATTAGACACGCAGGGTGACATCGGGAGCCAATGTTATTCTGAACGATGAAATACAATGTTTATTAAAATTAACTTTATAGCAGAGCGAAATTTTCACGGCTACCAGAGGTTGACCTCGTGCAAGCGAATTAATCTAGCTAGAATTGCAAAGTGTCAATTTTGTAAAGAAACGACAATAGTTAGGTCTATACGCAGTGAGTGAGGTCATGATCATGAATAAACTTTGGCGATGATCCTGCGACAATAGTAATAATGATCAGAGTTTTGTTTGCTGAAATAATTCAATAATGAAAAAGTATTAAGAGAAGTAATTTTTGAAGCATTTTGTGAAAATTCTATTATTTTCTAGCCACCACGGCGTGGTTTCCTACATGTAAGCTTAAAGCCTATATTATTTAAGTTGTCACAATGTTGCATTGCAAAAAGCAGTGAAATGCGATCATGCGTTTTGTTTAGCGTTGAATTGTTTCTCTAGAATCTAGATTACGGAAATAAACGTCCATTATGATGGAATGGCGAGATAGTTGAAACATGAGATGGGTGATGATGGGGAAGGGTTAGAACGTAAAATATGGGATGGCAATGGGGGAGGGTCACATTGGGTCTGTCGCCCTGTTTTCATTTTCGCTTGAGCCAAGTGCATTTGCCTTCCTTATTCCTTATGTCGGTATATTCGCATCTGTCCGAGCAGCAATCGCGATGAAATACACACGATCCATAACCACAGCCTGGTTTATCGCCTTCCTGCCATCCTGCAGAAGCGGACCTATAAATAATGGAAACAACGAATTCATAAACTACCCTGGAATTATAATTGTCTTTGGCTCACTGACTGACCAAGTGACACATTACGACTGGTTGACCACGCCTGATTGACTACAGTAACTGGCTAGCTCACTCTTTTATTAACTACTAACTAGCTCACAGACTAAATAGTCCTCTGACTTTTGACTCGATACTCCACCTGAATAACTGAATCGCTCACTCAATGAATGGGTCAGTGACTGGCTCAGTGATTGACTCATTCCAGTCAATCACTCCTTCACTCAGTCATTTACTAACTCACAAAATAATCACTTATATATATATATTGTACACCGTGTCTAAAAAAAGTGTGCAAAATTGCTTTTGTCAGAACTTCATTAAATTTGCACCAATCTTATTAACTTTTGGTAGGTAGATGGCAAAATGGCTGAAACTTTATGATATATATATATATATATATATATATTGTTTCCCTCACCTGACTCATATCACCGCACTACCTTTTTAAACCCAGATGTACAAATTTTTCACATTACGGCGTCTCGACTGCACTGAAATCCATTGCATCGAGCCGGGTCAAAGTGATGGGGCAAAGGGCCATAGGCCTATACTATCGCGACAACGTTCTTGCCCAGAAGATACTGTCAGACATACGCCGGATATCACAGGGCGAGTTTATTGTCTTTCAACAGGATGGCGCCCCAGCGCATCGAGCGCGCGACACCGTCCCTTTCCTGGAGCCAGAGACGATCAACTTCATTCCTACAACACTGTGGCCACCGAATTCACTGGATCTTAACCCAGTCGACTATTATCATATGGAGTGTGCTGCAGAAGAAGGTTTACCGGTCAAGAGTAGCCAACGTCGACGAACTCAAAACGCGCTTGGTCGCGCTTTGACCATTCGATCGTGATGCTGCAATCGGCCAGTAGCGTCGCATTCTAACTGAGTTCTAAGCGCTTGTGTCCGCGTATGCGGAGAATTTTTCGAGCACCAATTCTAACACTTTTAGGCAGATCTGTCATAGCAATTAAAACACTGCTAGGTAAATCATATTTTACTTTACTGCTTGCTAATTCAGTCGTAATTCAGTCGTCAGATAGTCTGTTGCAAGTAATAAAATGTAATCGTAATGTGAAAAATTGGTATATCTGTGTTTAACAATGTAGTGTTGTAATATGAGTCAGGTGAGGTGGAAAATTTATATATAGCATAAAATTTCAGCCATTTTGCCATCTACCTACAAAAACCTATTAAAATTGGTGGAAATTTGACGAAGTCCTGGCAGAAACAATTTTGCATAGGTTTTTGAGACAGGGTATATACATATATATATATATATATATATATATATATATATATATATATATATATATACTCCCATTGGTCCTGGGCACGACGTTAAACTGCATCTATCCTCTGCCACAGGGAACCAGCAACTTCCCTGTGCCGGTCCTAAGCCCGGATAAAATGAGGAAGGTTAGCCAGATGGGTGGAGATACACTGGCAGTACAAGACCAAGACCATTGAAATCCGCAAAAACCACGGCACAAGTGACATAGTGACCCAGATGCTTCAAGGTGGCATGATGTGGAGCTGACATGCACAGGCCGGTCAGTACAGACCAGTGGAGAGAGTCGGGGGAGAGAGCGTGGGACACATACGGGCATTGACCCAGGTTGTCCTTCGTGCCTCTCTCCCAATATTCTCTTCATCAGACAAGGTGGTCTAGCTGGTTCAAGATATTAATGGTATGGACCTGCAGACCGGACAGGTTGAAGATGGGCAACATGACACGAGACAGACTCAAACAGAGAGTGGCGCCGGACACCTACGGGCGTTTAGCCCAAGGATTTCGATGATGATGATGATGATGATGATATACTCCCACACCACCAGATTCACTGAACTATTCCCTAGCTCACAGAATCAGCCTATAGTGGCTGGCCGGACTTCATTTTCGTAACATTTTGTCCAAAACTGAAATTTGGTAATTTTGGAAGAATTGAACAAGAAACACATTTCCCTTTGACTTCATTCAGCCTTCAGGTTCTTTATCGGCCTTAAAATAACGCCAGCTGAATATGCAATTCGCTTCTCCTTACGCAAAGAACAAAATCTTGTCAGCTTCTGGCGAGCTCTCATTGGCCACTGGTTGTCGAGCAAGTCTTCTACATGCACGTCGTGAGGCAGTTACCCTCGGGAGGATTGCGAGGGACATAGTAATTATACATGCTCTAGTTCCACGATAAATTGCAAGACTCCCTGAACATTTTGATAAACCGATTTTCGATGTTGCCAGCATAAAATTCAAAGCTTGTGTCATCTTCAGTAATTTATTCCAAAGCTAAATTGGACACGTCATGGAAGGAGGGACATGTCCATTCATAGTCCTGCTGCTCCCAAATCACTCAATCCGAGATTATCTGCTGCAACTAATTTTTACTTGATGAATATTCAACGCACATGTATGCTCTAAATTGATTAAAATTAATGTTTGCTCTACTGTATTACTCGATGAACCATTAATGAAACATATTTCTAGCTATAGGTTATTCTGTTATAATCTCATACAGCGTTGGGACAATTAACTTGATTTGATACGATAAAATAATTGCCCCGATTATTCCAAATGCACCGTGGTCGTCTTTGACCAGAAGTGGCTTGCCGGGTTTTTGGTTGCCTAGATCTAAACGTAGCCTACCTCTTTCCTTTCGCTGGATTTCCGCCAAGGAAGGATTCTGGGATCTTGACATGTGTGGCTGAATCCGACCCCCGTTCTGTGAACATCAAAACACATAACTTTCATGAAATCAACCAGAGTCATGAAATTAGATAGAGATACAATACTTGCGTGGCCCACACACACACACGCGCGCGCGCGCACGCGCACGCGCACGCACACGCACACACTCACGTTTGGTTTTAGTATTGAGTCTTGGTTAATAAGTTAAGTTGCATAACTCTTAATGATTTAAAAGATGAATTAGTACTGGTCTTGTACCTTGCTCTTAAGTGCTGTAATATGCCGAGCAAATTTCTGTCCAGGGTAACGGCCTCTGTTGTCATAGACCCTGGTCAAATCGGATCCATCCATCTTAATGATTCTACATTGCAACCGGTCTCTATTTTAGTTTGTAGTCCTAATTGGGTAACCGTGCTAGTGGCAGTGGCGGTGCCAGGATTTCAGTTTTGGGCGGCTGAGTCCTCGCGGAGGAAATTTGGCATTATTTTACATCCACTAAAATTTCCGATGACCTTTTTTAGTCATCCGGTCGAAAATTGTGGTAATATTTCAATGTCAAATAATCCGGATGACCTTCTGTTTAGGGGGGCTTAGCCTTTTACAGGGGGGCTTAGCCTAGCGCCGCCACTGGCTAGTATGAATTTGGTCTGTATCCATTTTTTCTTCGACTGGTCTAATTACCTTTAGCCTTACTATTTTTTTATGGTGGACATTGATGGTATTGCATGTGAAGCAATAAATTCGGAGTTTTGGTTTTGAAGACTAACACTGCAAATCGCCAATTCACTTAGGCAGCACTTCTCAGACGCAATGTAAAAATGAGTCAGGTTCAAAGAAATTTGAAAACAAAATGAGATTCGCTTACTTTCTCGTTGATCTTCCAGGTGTCCTTGAGCGAAGGCGGCAAGCATAAAGCCGGCAAAGAGCATGAAGCAAAGCGTCTTCATCTTTCAAAAATGGTTCCGCATACAATGCAAGCAGATTCCTTGTCTTAGAACTTCAGCTCTAACATTTTATGACTTGAATCTCAAAGAAGAAGTCTATCTGTCTGTTTCTCTAATGGCGATTTAAAAAAATTTGAGATCACGATTACGATTAGAAGTGGGATATTTTATTTTTGCTAGTCTTTCCTCATCCTTCTCTTGTCTGAAATCCTTTCTCTCGGGGTCGGAAGCCCTTCTGAAAGTCTCTTGCTGAGAGAATCACATTAGGCCTATAAATGGTCGTGCATACATGTACAATACAATTCGACATAATACGATACAAAACAATAGAATACATTACAATATAAAACACACAACACAGAGCAGGTCAGTGCAATGCATTGCAAGACAATACAACACAACACGACTTAACTCGGCACAACACAGCAAAACAAAACACAATGCAGTACAGAGCAGAAGAGCACAATGATATAACACAATCAATATCATGCTAATCTTGAGAGGCAGCTTTATGTCCGAATTATTAACTACGTCATTTTCATAGCCTCAATCTTTTATGGGCGAATAAATCTCCCTTCATCTTGTCAGCAGAAAAGTCAGCCAGTTAATCAGTGCTACGATAATCATTATTTCAGAAGTTGAGTTAGCTACATGATTGTATGGAGAGCGATTGGAGCAAAGATATGTAAGCATCTTCCTATCACAGAGAGCTTTCCAACCTTTTTTCTGAGCTAACCACATAGCATCAAAATATTAATTTAATAAATGCAGCTAAACGAGCCCATGGTATTAGAAGTTAGCCAAACGATTGACTACCGGTACTTAGCTTTACATTGAAACGCGTGAGTACAAAATGCTGGATGGTAAATCATCTAATCCTGAATTAAACGATGAATCGTCAGTATACGACCAAGCAGAATGGATATAAACATTGGATAGCGACTGTATTAATACGTTAAGAAACCAACTCAGAAGCCAGAATTAATAAACAGACTAAAGCAGAGATTCTGTTTTTGTCTTACGTTCACGAAGAATAAGAATTCTTGTCGGAAGAAGAAGAAGGCGTTCATGCTGTGCCGTCCGTCTGAAGAAACTGAAGAAGCTGAAGAAGCTGAAGAGGCGACTTTAATGATCGTCGAGAACACAATGCTTTATAGTCATTAAGATAAACGTGTTGTTATGAAACTGTATATAATTATGTCCTTATAGTTCATTGCTTATTATTCGGAAGGCACGTGCATCATTATGGGAATCAATTATAGGCTTATTATAAGCCTATAGGTTTTTAATACGTCGCGGTACGTTTCCATTTATCCTGTCTGACAATCACAAACAAAGCATTTTTATCATTGGTTTTAAACGATTTGGACTGCTCTGAACAAACAGAATCTGCTGAGCATTAGACGAACGACTTGTTTGGTTTATTCTTCTTTTCATCCGTTCATTTTGAAAACAAGTGATTAAATTTCTCATCCAGAGGTAGCGGATAATTATTCGAAATTTTGCAAATGAAAGCCTAAGCCTTAAGTAAATAAGTAAGTTAAGTCTAGCTATCTTTAGAATCTTTAACGGACAGGGTTACAGTGGTGGCGCCAGAGGTCTATGGGGCTAAGCCCCCCTACAAAGGCCATCCGGGGCTAAGCTCTCCTAAAAATAATACATTTACGAGATTTCGACCGAATGACTAAAAAAGTCGTCAGAAATATTGGCGGTTGAAAATGGAAAATTTCCTCCGCTAAGATTCAGACCCTAAAACTGAAATCCTGGCGCCGCCAGGGTTTCAGTTTTGAAGGAGCTGAGGGGTTATAGGCATAATTATAGGCCATACTCGCTATCTACTTCCCAGAAAAATCCCATAATATGCGTGAAACAAGAATCGGATGTGTGATTGCTGTAACAGAAGCACTTCTTCATTTGCATCGACGTAACCAGCAAACGAAGCTAAAATTCCCCAAACACGCTGAAGCCCCTCGACCCCATTATAGTTTCGTGTCAATCATCACGCTCATGACGGTTGAACCCCAAACGATTTTTTTATGTTGAAGACGAATCGTTATGTGTCTGCCTAAGTGTTTTACATCTGCGATGCGTCCAGGACTTAATTAAACCAGGCACAAATTTTACAGCAGGCCCTAAACTTGAGGAAGGATAATTGATTATACTTTAACACAACTTGTCCACAACACACACCACTGATCCAGAATAGAACCTATTTTCACTTTTCAATATTCTGTCCATCTGTCAGATGGATGGACAGTTGTTGGCGATATAGAGCAAAAATGCAGTTGTTCTCTGACAGACAGTGACAGTGTTTTGTGCACTGGTCCTACACTTTTAGAATTTAAGGCATGCATTTGTAATGTGATACACTAACCTGCACCAGAAGTGCAAGCAAAGTACATTTAAAAGCTGTAGGCTATGTAGGCCTATCATTTTCTTGAAATAGTCCATGGACGGGTGAAACGCGAGGGTTCCGTGAGCAAAGGTGTGCTTCGAGAAAGGTTCCGCAACTAGAAAAAGGTTGAAAACCACTGATTTGATCAGACAAGACGGTTTGGGTCCACTATTCCGAGGGTCCACTATTCCGAGGGTCCACTATTCCGAAGGTCCACTATTCCGAACCCTATAAACCTAACTATAACCCTAACCCTAACTCCCCCTGCCCTAACCACAACCCTAAGCCTAAACCTAACCCACCCCAACCCTAACCATAACCCTAACTCGCCCCAACCATAACCCTAGCCCTAACCCTAACCATAACCCTAAACCTAATCCTAACCCATTCAACCCTAACCCCAACCCTAACCCACTGTAACCCTAACCACAAGGATAACGAACAAAATATAGCAAATATTCGGAATAGTGGACCTTCGGAATAGTGGACCTTCGGAATAGTGGACCCTCGGAATAGCGGGCCGTTACCGACAAAACTGATGGATGCACTATAATGGATGGATGGATCCGATTTGACCAGGGTCTATGACAACAGAGGCCGTTACCCTGGACAGAAATTTGCTCGGCATATTACAGCACTTAAGAGCTTTTTCAATTGCAATTGTTTTTTGCGCTACAAACGAAAATTTGACTAATTTAACCTCTGGAGTAAACTACGTATATAAAGGTGTTCGTGTGGTGATGTGTAATCAGAGTGCTTTGAAACATACTACGCATTTTTAAAAAATTAAATATTTGCCAGTCTCAGTTTAGCAACGCTGCGTTGCAACAAAGCAGTTAAGTCCTACGTGTGTATGACCAACAGATGTGTTTTGAAGTTAGGGGTAGCTAAGCGGAAACATTTGAGTATTAAGCCATTGAATTGGCTTTAGGAATTTTGTCACTATTCTCATATGGTTTTGTAACGCCCGCCCCTATCGGCATCCCCGGAGTCGCCACTTCCGGATCCTCGCCTGATGGGACCGCGTGCTGCTGTGGACGAGCTCTAGAGATAGAGGGAGGACAGGAGGAGGTGACTTCTGGGTTCGAATCCCAACTATGGAAAGGCGGCCAGTTATTTCGACTGCCGAAATCCCTATATGAAATTGGCGGCCTACCAGCCAATCTATCACTTCTCCGCAATATACCAGGTTGCGTGAAATCTTTAGGCCTAGCACCCAAAGTTTCCTCCAGGCCGATGGTCGAGTGGTATGGCGCGTCCGCAGTGGTAATAGCGGTGAGGTAACCAGGGTTCAAATCCACAGCAGGCTTGGGTACCGGCGATGCCTCTAGCCTTTCCAATCGTGATACAACTTCCGTCAGCGCTTCCCTGACGTTATCTCTTACAGCCGAGATCTCCTCTCTTACATTCGATTGCACTGAGGAAATAGCATCGCCTACATTGGATTGCACGGCCAGGACATTAAACTCCACCGTAGCAATCGCCTCTTGCGTCTCTCTGGCATTCAGTTGCAAAGACGACTGTATAGAAGTCATAGCATCATGAGTTGACTTAGCATGCGCTTGCATAGCCTCTTGTGAAGACTTAGCGTTAGTCTGTATTGCTTCATGAGTGGACCTAGCATTAGTTTGTATTGCTTCATGAGTGGACCTAGCATTAGTTTGTATTGCCTCGAGCAATATCTCCATAGAAGAAGGGGGCCTAGAAGGCTGAGCGGGAGTGACTGGCCTAGACTCCTCCATAGCGCTATAGAAATGACTCCTATCTTTATAGCTCACGGTCAATATCGCTAGCAGTGAACGAAGTAGTTATTCTTATTAACAAATCAAGCATTCAATCCACATCCGTCACATTCAAAGCCATCAATAATCAAAGTCAGAAGTTTAATTAATATTTCTTATTATTCCCAATCAATTGAATCTTCAATTGACATCAATTATGTTCAAAGCAATCAAACATAAAAGCCAGTAAGTTCAATTATCAGTTCCTATCCTTTGTAAAGACATTCAATGAAAATCAAATGCAACAATTCAATGCAAACACCTATCAACCGGAGTATGCCTAAATTAAATCCCGATTGACTCTCAAGTCCCACAGCCAATTTCAGTTCAGCCCAAAATGTCTTAATAACCGATCGTATTAATTCCCCAATAAAGCGTACCTTATGTCCGAAGACAAGGGACAAAGCCGATCGTGTGCGAAGAACAGCGACGAAGACGATATCCAAGAGATGCGACGACACACACAGAAAGGCGTCGAGTTTGAAACGCCCGAAAAGATCAGCTAAATCCGATGCTGATTTCTCGCAATGAACAACAATTTCGGCTATTTATCCAAGCCGTTTGAGAAAGACGCCCTTAGGCAACCATACGAACAACCGCTTCGCAACACAATTTCGAAGAACGAGAGCAGAGCGCTGACGATTCGAAGCCCACGATAAATCACTCCGTGTGACAGGGCGAAGAGAGGCCTTGAATTAGTAATCCAGGAATATATCCGAAGCGAGAGCGAAGACAAAACTTGCAGCGACGCTGATGTATTTCTCGCAACAAACAAACTCTTTTATTTAATCGACTCCATGTCGAGAGAGAATGAATCGCCGACAGAATCCGTGTATGCGCAACTAGTGCAAGCAGGCGCTTATCCTGGCCATACTTCACCAACTTGATCGAGCCTAAAACTACCAACCGCCGCAATACATCCGACCGCCCTGAGATCCTGTGCGCAACTGAGCCTCTCAGCGTTGCGCTGCTCTTTTATTACTGCCTGACAAGGAGAGCGTCCCTCTACTACGCATGCGCAGCTGAAGAGCCGAGCGCGCCGAACCAGCAGCTGTGCAGCTGTCTCAAGGCGGCAAGAATCAGCTGCCACGTGCGTCCTCTCCTGTGTATCTCCGCGTCTGTCTGTAGCTCACTATCTTTCTCCTTCTATCTCTCCTTCTGAAAGGCGCCATCTGCCGCTGATCACGTAGGCATCAAATGCACCAGTTCAACCTTGAGAAAACACACGTACACAGACCCACACGCCAACGGTGTTTCCTTCTCAATCCGTGTCCCTGCCTGTGCTTGTCTGGCTGGCTGTATTCCTCGCTCACTCTGATCATCAGACCACCTCAGAGAGCGTGCGAAAGTTTAATTACCCTCATCGACTGCAAGCGGCACGGCCTTTGAAGACAGCGACCGACGATCGCTGAGAGCGTGTGAACATATACCAATTAATGGAACAGCAACGACTGCTGCCTACGTCAGCGGTCGCTGTGACCCGTGTCAAGCGCAAATCAACATTAAAATATAGGTCACACAAGGCAGCTCAAAAATACAGAAATAAAACAAATATATCAGATCCCTGAAACCCCATAATCGATCAAAAATTAAATAAAATAATATTAGCGACCCGAAACCTGTAGCGTAGTTATACAATCGCTACACTATTCTCGGCCCTCCCTGATTTCAGGATCCCTTTAATTGGACAAATGGATCCTGAAATGCTAATAAGGCCATACTCCAATTTTTACATCAAGGATTCAAATGCAAGAATTAAAAATATATGCAATGAACAGTCATCAACGTAAGCATCAGAAAGTTCACATTTTAGCGTTAAATGTCAGTTCAAGCGAAAGAAACATTTATTATTATTATAATTATATAGCTCCATCGCTAATAGTTCAGTGAAGCTCAAAAGCAATTCTATATATAGGTCTCCTTGAGTTTAGTTAAGCACAAAGTCCTCCACGGCAAGCATTGACTTAAGAACCCACGGGACAGCCACAAAAACCACTAGACCTTCGCTACCTTTACAACAGGTCATCTGATTAATAGGCCACCCATGGCCTTTACCATCGAGACTTCTTTAGGCATTTCACTGTAGGCAAACGTCTACATTTAAAGACTCATCTAAGCAGTTAAACCTAAGTCTCTAATCCCATTAACAACGGTGCTATCATAGCAAATTACCTGAGACTACACACACAGCTTAAGTCTCCAAAGGCCAATGCTCATTATAACTATCCGTAGGCTCCCCATCAAAGCTTACCGTAAGAGACCAAGCCTAACTTCAGCTTAATAAGCCGCTCCCTTCCCAACATCTTTCAGTAGGCCTACTTAATTATTAAAAAATGCAACCGATTATGCACAGAATTAAAATAGGCCATTTAAACATAGGCTAACGTAACATTTTATTGCAATTAACGTTACAGAACAGGGCTACATTTTTTTTAAATCGTCTTTCACGATACAGCGTAACCGTAAAAATCATAGGCCTAAAAAAGAGTATCATGATTTTAATATGAGATCTTAGTCTAAAGCGCAAATCAACAGTTAGGCCACTTTAGTCTACTATAAATCCTTATGCATCATTGCATAGCATCAAGGCCTATTATCTTTCCTTCATTCTATCAGAGATGCAGCGGAGACTAACGGGACCACCCACGCGCCTGGGAAACAACGATTGCTAATTAATCGCCGCTCTTTGATGCGTCGACTCCTGTGTCTCTATTCCCCCCCCCGCAGTGCATCTACAGCGTGCGTCTGGCTGTGAGAATTAGGCAATTGAACATCATCTCTATACATGTGGGCCCATGTGCATCGTACGACAGAGGTCGCGTTGTCTCTGCACAAAGTGAAAATAATCCTAATTAAGCTCTTCTAAAAATTAGGATAAAATCTATGCATTAAAACTGTATATTACAGTCCTATGCAACAAATCAAATATAAGGTTATATTTCCGCTGATTTCCTTACGTTCAAGCAATCAATAATCTGGCCATCCAAAGTGACATTATATGCACTGATAAATCAGGGCCAAGGACGAGCGCGATCGCCTTTATTGTGTCGCCGTCGTTCTCCCCCTCTCTCTACAATTGCAGCTGTAGAAGTCGTGGGAACGACCGGCAGTTATACTAACCCGGCCCAAAATTAGTCCATGCACAGCAAATTAGGCCTCAAAACTAGGTCAATCAACAAAACTTAGCAAAACCTTTTAAAGCTAGAATTATCGATAAACCTTACATGGCACGTTTTGCCTATAGCTCAAATAGGAAATTGAACGGCCAGCCTTTTTCATTATACACAAAAAGGATCCTAATTATTTTATGCCTAGTCCTAATAAATATTATTAGGCCTCCAGTTTAACCATATAATTCCATTGCAGGCGGGAATCAGGCAAAACCGCAAAACTAATGCAAAAATTACACAGCATAACTAAATTATTCCTCCGCGTTGGGCTATCAAAACATGTAGGCCTACATTTTAATCGAGACCAACTATATATATAATCCCGTTGCGATCTAATATTATTCGTAAAGCAACAGCATAATTAAATATTATTGTCGCCCATGTCTTAACATTATTGAAACTCTTAGGCCTACAATTTTAATCGAGGCATATTATTTATATATATAAAATGCCGACAAATTTTGCCGAACCCCAGAATAATAAGCCTATAGGCCTATACTCAAGGTAAACCATATATATATAGGCCTAATCCCGACAGATTGCAGTTAAGCGCAATATGGGCCTCAAAGCATTCATTCAGCGCCTCTTTAAATCATCAGTTATGCATCCATACAATTAATATATACATAAACGCTATGTGGGCCTACCAAACACTTATGTAGCGCCTCATTAAACTTAATTAATATGCATCTATACAATTATACGCATATAAAAATTCTATGCAAGGAAATTAGGAGCATTAAAATTTAACTGTGCAAATTTCTTAAAATTAGGCCTAATGCAAATTTCGACTTTGAGCGTTATCTCACAATCACCTCTTAAAGACATAGGCCTACTATTTTAACGCAGGTCATAATATCACATAATCTCATCATCATGGCTAATTCCACTACAAGTCTAAGTTCAAGGTCACATAATCGTGATCAATGGCCTTAACTAAAATAGGCAACCTTATATATACATCAACAGGTAAAACCAATATTTATATAGCGCAATGCAGGCAATGACAGTCCAGTTTTCTGTCTACAGCAGAGGCAATAATAAAATCGTCCATCGCTTCATTGCAAATGCAATACAATACTAATCTATATCACCATTGCAAACATTAATCAGACAGTCGGCAATGCAATACAAATATTAATACTATGCACAACATACGATGCAAGAATACAGTTATTTACACAGTAACACACACATGCAAAGCTTTCCACATGTAAAGTAAACGTATTCATCACAATCAAAATAAAACATGGTTACAGATGCTCCTGCATTCAAAATGGCCGCCATTATGCGGTCATTTAACAGAGTTACCCAGCCGACGTCAAGTTTTCAGGCGGACGAAGTCCGGTCGGTTCTCCCAGCATCCTCCAGATCCGGTCCTCAGGGGGTCCATTGCGAAGCGGACAGCTCCTCAAAAGGTGCGAACTGTCGTCACAGTAGAAACAGCGTCGCTCCTCTCTTGGTGAGTTCCGACCACTGTCTCGCCTCCTCGACGATGATGGCGACCTCCGCGACCGACGCTCCTGGTTCTGCCCGTTCCGCTGGTCCCTGCTCGGCGCTGGAGCGGATCGAACAGCGAACACACGGCCAACGCTGGGGTTGTCGTGATTCTCGCCCACCGGTTGACTAGGATTGTCGCTAGGTGGGTTTTGCTGCTGTTGCCGAAGAGGGCAGAAGCGTGCTATGTGGTCCGTTACTTGACCACACTCGTAGCACCTTCGTGGAAATCGACCGACTTCCGGTTCCGTCTGTTGTCGGTATCTGCACGTCGAACTCCAATGACCTGTTCTATTACAGATCGAACAGCGCTGATTGTTCGGCCAGTTGTTTCCGTTTGCGTTGGACCAACCATTTCCATTTGACCCGGTCTGACCTCTCCACGACCCGCGATTATTGTAACTGGATTGTGGCGCCGACACTGGTTGTTGCTCCAGCTGTCGCATTATTTGCTCCACCTGCCGTTTCAAAACCCTCATTTCCGAATCTTCTTCCTCTTTGACCGCGTTGACACGTCCATATCGTCGTTCGTGCTGCTCATGGCCACCGTCTTCTGCTTTCTGATAGCCATCCAATCGCATCGCTACCTTGTAGGCTTCGTCGAGGGATCTCGGTTCTCGCTCTCGGATTTTCAGAGCAAGCGTTCTATCTCTCAGGGCATCCAAGAATGCCCGAACAGCAATTGCTTCGCTGTGAGCCGTCGAGGAACCCGGATAGGCTCGCGTGGAGAGACGTCGGATGTCGTCCACCAGGACGCCCATATCCTCGTCGACTTTCTGTTTCCTGGTGCTTAGCTGCGTTTGGAACAGGGCTTGTTGTTCAGCGTTGCCGTATCGTTCACGAAGTCGCTGGACCAAAGCCGTCCAAGTGTCCAGGCTATCTGCGTTCGACTCGCTCAGCAAATGAGTCGCCGGTTCAACCAATGAGACTACTAATTGGTTCAATCTCTCCTCGTCCGTCCATCTGTTATTCCTGGCGCACACGGAGAATTTTCGTAAGAATGTTTCAACGTCCGTCTTTCCGCTAAAAGACCCGAGTTTCAGGAATTGTGTTGGCTTAGGAGGAGAAGTCGATGACTGTTTAACCTCGCCCTCTTTAGCTGTTGCAGACGCGGTCGGTTCCAGTTCCTTGACTGTTCCCTTTGAACTGATCGACGGTAGCTCCCAGTCGCCGGTCGTTTGCGTTGCGACGGTGGTCGTCGGGACAATTTTGATAGGACCGACCGAAACGTAGGTAGGCGCCAGTGCGTTCGTTTCACCAACCGCAGACGTCGCTTTATTATCGGCCGTCGTTTCATTTCTCTCCAGAGGTGTCGACTTCATTACCGCCTGACATCGCGGTAGTTCGGCATCACGGCTAAATCCGAAGTTTTGCGCGCCGAGGCACGAACTCATCCTCGCCGATTCCACGACCGTTGGCCACCGAGGAAAGACGGCGTCGCTTGGTCGAAGCGGGTCGAGACAGCGAGGCGGGTCGACCCAAACCCGGTTGTCGCTACTACCGTAGAAAGCGTTCGGAGCGTAGGTCGGAGCATACCTCCACGGCATGTTTGAATGGTCGGGACGAGCGTATGGTTGCATCCAGTCGACCGTTGCCATCGCCGCTGGTCCAGGAGGAAGGTCGGGTCGAGCGTAGTCTCGACCAACCATGGTCGACGTTGCACGACCGTCGAGGACGCAGTCAGGCATTGACTGATAGGTCGGCATTACCGACGCTGGTTGTGTAAAGTCGACCCGACTCGGTGCCATTTCCACTCTTTGTTGATCGACGTGTGCGAGCGGCGCTTGCAGCCTCCATTGTGGATCCGGTCGAGGATACTCGACGAGAGGAAGGGACGAAGAGGCCAAAGGGACTGGGTTGACCTTATCACCCCCCTCCCATGACAATTTATTAGCGATCGGTTTATTCACTTCAAAATTTCTAGACTCCGGTTGCCGTGCTGCATGCATTCTGTTATCAATTATTTTAACAGTTTTAGGTCTAGATTCCATTATCTTGCTGATTTCAATGTCTACACTACCATCATCAGACATTATATCCACAATATCCGCAAATTCCCTTTCCTTCCTTCTTTCAAAAGAAATTGCCATTTCGCCTGTTCTAGCATAGTCAGTTTCCTCTTCTAACCTATCATCGCCAAAATCTCTAGAACTAATTTGACCCCACTGGCTGGGACCAATTGTAACGCCCGCCCCTATCGGCATCCCCGGAGTCGCCACTTCCGGATCCTCGCCTGATGGGACCGCGTGCTGCTGTGGACGAGCTCTAGAGATAGAGGGAGGACAGGAGGAGGTGACTTCTGGGTTCGAATCCCAACTATGGAAAGGCGGCCAGTTATTTCGACTGCCGAAATCCCTATATGAAATTGGCGGCCTACCAGCCAATCTATCACTTCTCCGCAATATACCAGGTTGCGTGAAATCTTTAGGCCTAGCACCCAAAGTTTCCTCCAGGCCGATGGTCGAGTGGTATGGCGCGTCCGCAGTGGTAATAGCGGTGAGGTAACCAGGGTTCAAATCCACAGCAGGCTTGGGTACCGGCGATGCCTCTAGCCTTTCCAATCGTGATACAACTTCCGTCAGCGCTTCCCTGACGTTATCTCTTACAGCCGAGATCTCCTCTCTTACATTCGATTGCACTGAGGAAATAGCATCGCCTACATTGGATTGCACGGCCAGGACATTAAACTCCACCGTAGCAATCGCCTCTTGCGTCTCTCTGGCATTCAGTTGCAAAGACGACTGTATAGAAGTCATAGCATCATGAGTTGACTTAGCATGCGCTTGCATAGCCTCTTGTGAAGACTTAGCGTTAGTCTGTATTGCTTCATGAGTGGACCTAGCATTAGTTTGTATTGCTTCATGAGTGGACCTAGCATTAGTTTGTATTGCCTCGAGCAATATCTCCATAGAAGAAGGGGGCCTAGAAGGCTGAGCGGGAGTGACTGGCCTAGACTCCTCCATAGCGCTATAGAAATGACTCCTATCTTTATAGCTCACGGTCAATATCGCTAGCAGTGAACGAAGTAGTTATTCTTATTAACAAATCAAGCATTCAATCCACATCCGTCACATTCAAAGCCATCAATAATCAAAGTCAGAAGTTTAATTAATATTTCTTATTATTCCCAATCAATTGAATCTTCAATTGACATCAATTATTGTCAACCTCCAATTGACCTTCAAAGTTTTCTCCAGTTTTTCCTTGTGTTCAGTAGCGCAGCCTACGCCTAACCTAGACACTGTACTTCGGCATCTAAAGCTAGTGTATAAGTTTCTAAAGTTCTTAACTTGTTCAATTACAACAAAGCTCTGTTTCTTGTATTTTCTTCTTCTTTCATAACAACGCAAATAACACAACAATGGATCAACGACGACAAACGCTTGAATTCAACGACAGCAACGCAACTATTATTATCTAACTCCACTGTTCTCTAAAACGTCTTCTATTCTCTCTCTCTCTACTACCAACTCCTTCTTCTACAACTTCTCTCACTGTCTGGGCGTACACTCTTCCCCTGGCCGCTCTGTCCTTCTATCTGCCTCTCTCCGTCTATCTGTCTGCCTATCTCTCTCTCTCTCGCTCTCCGGCGACGGTCGGCCGAACCGCGCCAACTTTCCCGCCAGTCTGTCACCTGCAGGCCTAACTGTCTAGACGCTGACCTTGAGCTGGTCTAGTCGTACGCCTAAACATTAACTGACCACATAGACTATACAAAATTAGCTCACATTACCTCCCTCCTTTCTTTTAAAGAGAGCTAATTATCTATAAAAATTAGCGAACGTACCTTAACTAAACAATGCAAATAGTCCATAACATAATACATCATAAAATATCTTACACTACAATCTAGACAGACAATCAGCTACTACATTCAATTTACCTTTCTTATAGTTCAACAGAATGTCAAAATTTTGCAATGATAAAGACCATCTGACTAATTTAGCAGATTTCGACATTGATTCAGTCAAATAAACTAAAGGATTATGGTCTGTAAACACATTGATTTTAGAACCAATAAGAATTTCTTTCAACTTGTTTAAAGCCCATATAATTGCATAGGCTTCCTTCTCAATCGTCGCCCACCTCTTCTGAGTATCTGTCAGCTTCTGACTGATAAATGAAACAGGACGTTCAATCCCTTCCTCGTCCACCTGAGACAGTACAGCTCCCACAGCAAAATCACTGCTATCACAGTACAAATTAAATGGTTTCCCAACCTCAAACATATATAGAATCACATTTGATAAGACAATCTGTTTAAGGGAATCAAAAGATTTCTGATGTGCATCAGTCCAAACAATGTTCTCAGGTACTTTCTTGCTGGTCAAGTCTGTCAATGGTTTAGCAATTTCAGCAAAATTACAAATAAACTGTCTGTAAAATCCAAAAAATCCTAAGACTTGCTTCACTTCCTTCCTGGTTTCAGGTTTCTTCAAATTAATTAAACTGTCAATCCTGTCTGGATTCATCATCTTCTTCCCTGATCCTATGAGGTGACCGATGAACTTCACCTCACTCTTACCAAACACACATTTCTTCAAGTTCAATGTTACATTATGCAGTCTTATTTGTTTCAAAAATAATTCCAAATGTCTTAAATGAATGTCCCAATCATTAGAATGCACTGCAATGTCATCAACATAAGGTTCAGTAAAATCATGAATCGGTTGCAAAATCATATTTATCGCTTTTACAAAAGTCCGTCCAGAGTTAATCATTCCAAACGGAACACGCGTAAATTCATACAGTCCATTATGTGTAACAAACGCAGTCTTCCATTGGTCACTCTTTTTCACAGGACAAGTCCAATATGCACTGCGACAGTCCATAACAGAAATGAACTTGGATTTTCCAACTTTGCTCAAGACATCGTTGACGATTGGCATAGGATATCGGCAATTTTCAGTAAAAGAGTTAATGTATCTGTAGTCACAAGCCAATCTCAAGGATCCATTCTTCTTTTTGACAATGACAAGTGGACTTGCCATTCTGCTTGACGATGGTTGAATGATGTTTTCTTTCAGCATCTCTTGTATTTGTTTTTCCACTTCTGCTCGGTATATTAATGGTATTCGATATGCCACGAATTCTTTTTCTCGAAAGTCTGGTCTCAGCACCACTTCGTGTTCTACTAATGTACATAGTCCAGGTTGGTCTGAAAATCTGTCTGCATATCGATTCAGTACATCAAGTAATTGTTTCTGCTGTTCGCTGGTCAGATGTCCAATTTGTTCGTAATCCAATTGAAGTGACTTCTGTTTTGTCTCTGAATAGTCTTCCTTCAGCGGTATTTCTACCACTGATCCAAATTCGTCATCCTCTTCCACGATCAGACCACAAGACAATGTTCTCGTAATGAACTTCCTCATCTTGTTAGCATGAATAATCCGTCGACCGTTTTCGTTCATGTCCACCAGATACGAATATTTGGATCTTCTTTGCAGGACCGTGCATGGACCATGCCATCGGGAGATCAATTTATTGGTTGACGTTGGATACAGCACGATGACGTTTTCTCCTGGTTCGAATTCTTTATCTTTTGCTCTTTTGTTATATTGACTGGCGTATTGTTTTTGCTTTTCTTCAGCACAGCTCTCAGCGAATGTCAAGGCCTTTTCCATGTCTGCTCTTAAATTCTTCAGGTACTTTGCCGGTTGCACTCCAATGTTCGGTGGTAGATTTATTTCTTTGGTCCAGCTTTCTTTAAGGATGGTGAGTGGCCCTCTCGGCAACTTTCCATAGACTAGTAGATACGGTGCCACTCCTGTAGTTGCATTAGGCACTTCTCTCAATGCCCAGACTGTAAATGGAATAATTTTATGCCACTGTCTCGGATTTTCCACAACGACATGATGAATCATTTTCTTGAACGTTTGATTCCATCTCTCCACCAATCCTGCCGCTTCTGGATGTCCTGGCGAATCGAATCGAGGACAGCATCCCATCAATTTCAGAAATTCTCTCGTTAGACTAGCTGTAAAATTCGTTCCTCTATCACTCGTTATCACTGACGGAACTCCCACATCCATGAACAGCTTCATCAGAGCTTCGCATACAGCCTTAGCGGTCAATGACTTCATTAAAAAGATTGTTGGCCATCTTGTACATGAGTCCACGATGCACAAGCAATACTTATGCCCTGCTGCTGATGTCGGTTCGATTGGTCCTACGACGTCCATGGTCATTCTTCTGAACGGCACATCCTCTCTTGGTATTGGTGTAATCGGCACTCGATCCATCACCAAACTTCGTGCTTTCAACTGACACTTCTCACAGGACTTGCAGAACTTCACCACATCTCTACGCATTCTTGGCCACACAAAGGACAACTTGATACGTTCCCTTGTCTTCTCTTCTCCCAAGTGTCCGCCAAATACTGATTCGTGCGCCAATTCCATCACCTGGATTCTTCTTTCCTTCGGCAACACCAACTGATACACCAGCTGATCCAACATTTGATGCTTCTTATACATCAACCCATTCACCACACTAAACTCTGATCCTTTGTCTTCAGCTATCCTCCACCACGACTTCAGTGACTCGTCATTCCTCTGTTGCTCTTCAAACTTCTTCGCGTCTGCCAATTGTCTTTCATCACTCGTATTCTCGGCAAACAAATCCCTCATACTCGTGTCTATTTCACCATCACTCTCAGAATCATCATCATTATCACGTTCACATGCAACCATCTCTTCTTCAATTTCATTGTTTCCGGATGTTATTCCTTCTTCTTCTTCTTGAACGCTTTGTTCATCATCGCTTTCTGTGTCCTCATCTAGCAAACTTTCATTTGACTTTTCCTCTTCTCCTTCTTCCACTTCTCTTCTCCGACTCTGTGCTCTTGTAGTCACATTCGCTTGCAGTTCTCCTTGTAATACACTCACTGGTGGAACCTCTTTCAGTTCTGCGATTATCTCTGGATGCAGCAAGAACTTTTCTTTGTTATCTTTGCACAAGACTGCCGGAATGCTGGCACACACCAAGGTTAAATATGGCGCGATATTTACTCCCTTGTCTTTCAAATCTCCTCCTTCGTTATGACAACTCATCCGCACTTCGATTTTCACCAACTTAGCTGGAATGGGTTCTCCAGCCACACATTGCAAATGTACTCTGCCAATTTCTTCCACTGTCGCTCCTTTCAACAATTCCTCATTGATTACTGGAATCTCAGTACCAGAGTCGATCAGCGCTCTGACTTGCACGGGATGACAACTGTCATCATTTCCACGTATCTCTACATTGACAAGCTGTAGTAAAGACTTCTTCGTACGTTGACACTCATCTTTGCTTTCTGTTTCTCGACCAGTATCTTTAATTGGAGCAGAATTTACTATTTCTCTCTGTATAGCAAATTGAGGCGTGCACTTCATCACTGACTTCACTTCCGTTTCGCGGTTGTCTTGTTCTTCAGACTGATTCGGTGCATTCATTACTTGTATCTGATTTACTCTGAGATTTTCTGCACTTCGAGTAAATCTATTTCTCAGATTTGTCATTCTGGGTGGTACTTTGCAATCCTTTATCAGATGTCGGTCTGACTGACAATTATGGCAACGTTTCTTAACAATCCCTCTCTGTTCAGTGCTCTCCCGCCTGTAATTGTACGCTGTATTGTTTTCTCTTTGACGTCCCATCACTGGAATTCGACTGTACATTTGTCTGTCACCCGTTGCTTCTCTTCTATCTTGACCAAACTGTCTTCCAGGAGCACCATCATTCCTTGCTTCGTTATTTCTGGCTTGGTTTCCTGTTTCTTTGTTATTACTATTCCACCTGGGTTGCTTCGAACTATTTCCCCATGCTTCATATTTCGGTTTGTCTTGAAACATTAGACCAATTCGATTGTTCACGTGCACGTCTGCGAGTTCTGCAACATTACTAGCTTCAAAGCATTCAGTACCCTCTTTTGCAAGTACAAACTGTAGTGGACCCGGTGGTAGACATTCTTTCAATTTATCCGCCACCAACAGATCAAATAACTTCTCGTAGCTTTTGCCCACTCGCCTACTTCTGACATAATAGTTCAACAGATTCTTCAATCTTGCTGTAAACATCGTGTATGTTTCTTCTGCCGTTTTCCTCGCATCTCCAAATCGTGATCGATATTCTCTCGCTGTCAATTTGAATTCTTTCAGTAAATGTTCTTTCACTATGTCGTAATCGTCTAGATCATTGAAAGACAATCGGTTCAACACCGTTCTCGCTCTTGGCGTCATTAGTGGCAACAGCAATTTGACCCAAAACTGCTTTTCCACCGAAAAACTGTTGAATGCATTCTCAACTGTCTCAAAATATAATGGCACCTCCATCATATCATATGGCATCTTAGGTAATACGTGTTTCATTGCATCACCTATCTTTTTAATCTTGGACACCATTGTCTCACTTTCTCTGATCCTGTTTCGTTCTGACTCCTCACGGCTTCTTCTTTCGTCTTCATTTCGTTCCCTCAGTCTATTTTGATCTTCTACCCTACGCAGTTCTTCTTGTTCTATCTTTTGCTGCAACAATTCTAACTGTCTTCTGCGTTCCTCCTTTTCAATAGCCATTTCTCGGAGCTGAGCTTCCTTAAGAGCGAGTTTCTTTTGTTCTAATTCTAATTGTTCTTCCCTTTCTCTTTCCGCTTTTTCCAAATTTTCTTTCTCCATTTTCAATTCTTCCTGTCGAATCTCTTCGGCTCTTTGTAATTCTGCCAAACGCATGGCTTCTTTGTCTTCCTCACGAATCTTTTGCTCTTCCATCTGTTGTTTTCGTATTTCTTCATCACTTTTCCTTGCCCTCTCGTATTCTATCATTAGTTCCATCCTTCTTCGTTCAGCTTCGTCACGATCTCTTTTCAGTTGTTCTAGCTGAAGCTGGAACTGCTGCTTCTGCATCTCAATCTCTTGTTGTCTCATCCTTTCTGCTTGTTCTGTTCTTGCTTTTTCCTCTAGTCGAAGCTTTTCTGTTCGTTCAATCTGCTCTTGTATCCGTTCTTTCTCTTCTTGTCTCCGTTCTTTCTCCTCCTGTCTCCGTTTCTCCTCTTTCTCTTTATCTTCTTGTCTACGTTGCTCTTCTTTCTCTTTCTCCTCCTGTCTCCGTTTCTCCTCTTTCTCTTTCTCTTCTTTTCTTCGTTGTTCCTCTTCTTGTTTCCGTTGTTCCTCTTTCTCTTTCTCCTCCTGTCTCCGTTTCTCCTCTTTCTCTTTCTCCTCCTGTCTCCGTTTCTCCTCTTTCTCTTTCTCTTCTTGTTTTTGTTCTTTCTCCTCTCGTCTCCGTTCTTTTTCTTCTTGTCTGCGTTGCTCCTCTTTCATCATCATAAATTGCATCAACGCCTCCATAGACATCGGTGCCGGTGGTTTTTCAATTGGTTTCTCCTCAACACCACCCACAGCACCTTTCTCTTCAGCTTCCTTTTTAAGCCAAACCTCTGCTAATGCTCCCATCAAATTTTCTCTAGACATCTCTTCGACTTCTTCTACGTCTAGACCCTCTTCAATTAATAACTTTATTAATCGATCAGAAGACATCTTCTTTATACTGGCTTGCTTTTGTTCTGTAAGTTTCTCCATCTTTCTTCTTTACTTCAGTGATTACCGTGAAGAATCGAGGGAGTGGCTATGAATATCTGTGATTGGCTGACTTTAATTCTTATGGCTCCTTGGGTAAACAAGCAAGTTTTGTATACCTCTCTCTGGCGTTGCGTTGTCGTAATGTTATTCGTATGCCCGTTGTATCTTCTCACCAGACTCCGAAATGCGTCTCCAATCGTAAATATTCCTCCGACTGAAAATATTCCTCCAATTGAAAATATTCCTCCGATTGAAAATATTCCGCCAATTGAAAATATTCCTCCAACTGAAAATATTCCTCCGATTGAAAATATTCCTCCAATTGAAAATATTCCTCCAATTGAAAATATTCCTCCAAATGAGTTCGCTATCCCAACGTCCTTTGCTTGAATTCAGTATCCCACCGTTCGTTGCTTGAATTCGAGATCCCACCGCTCGTTGCCTGAATTCGAGATCCCACCGCTGCCACCAAATGTCAAGTTCCACAACCACTGACAATTTCTCCAGTCTCTTCTTTAGTCCAGTAGCGCAGCCTACGCCTAACCTAGACACTGTACTTCGGCATCTAAAGCTAGTGTATAAGTTTCTAAAGTTCTTAACTTGTTCAATTACAACAAAGCTCTGTTTCTTGTATTTTCTTCTTCTTTCATAACAACGCAAATAACACAACAATGGATCAACGACGACAAACGCTTGAATTCAACGACAGCAACGCAACTATTATTATCTAACTCCACTGTTCTCTAAAACGTCTTCTATTCTCTCTCTCTCTACTACCAACTCCTTCTTCTACAACTTCTCTCACTGTCTGGGCGTACACTCTTCCCCTGGCCGCTCTGTCCTTCTATCTGCCTCTCTCCGTCTATCTGTCTGCCTATCTCTCTCTCTCTCGCTCTCCGGCGACGGTCGGCCGAACCGCGCCAACTTTCCCGCCAGTCTGTCACCTGCAGGCCTAACTGTCTAGACGCTGACCTTGAGCTGGTCTAGTCGTACGCCTAAACATTAACTGACCACATAGACTATACAAAATTAGCTCACAATTATGTTCAAAGCAATCAAACATAAAAGCCAGTAAGTTCAATTATCAGTTCCTATCCTTTGTAAAGACATTCAATGAAAATCAAATGCAACAATTCAATGCAAACACCTATCAACCGGAGTATGCCTAAATTAAATCCCGATTGACTCTCAAGTCCCACAGCCAATTTCAGTTCAGCCCAAAATGTCTTAATAACCGATCGTATTAATTCCCCAATAAAGCGTACCTTATGTCCGAAGACAAGGGACAAAGCCGATCGTGTGCGAAGAACAGCGACGAAGACGATATCCAAGAGATGCGACGACACACACAGAAAGGCGTCGAGTTTGAAACGCCCGAAAAGATCAGCTAAATCCGATGCTGATTTCTCGCAATGAACAACAATTTCGGCTATTTATCCAAGCCGTTTGAGAAAGACGCCCTTAGGCAACCATACGAACAACCGCTTCGCAACACAATTTCGAAGAACGAGAGCAGAGCGCTGACGATTCGAAGCCCACGATAAATCACTCCGTGTGACAGGGCGAAGAGAGGCCTTGAATTAGTAATCCAGGAATATATCCGAAGCGAGAGCGAAGACAAAACTTGCAGCGACGCTGATGTATTTCTCGCAACAAACAAACTCTTTTATTTAATCGACTCCATGTCGAGAGAGAATGAATCGCCGACAGAATCCGTGTATGCGCAACTAGTGCAAGCAGGCGCTTATCCTGGCCATACTTCACCAACTTGATCGAGCCTAAAACTACCAACCGCCGCAATACATCCGACCGCCCTGAGATCCTGTGCGCAACTGAGCCTCTCAGCGTTGCGCTGCTCTTTTATTACTGCCTGACAAGGAGAGCGTCCCTCTACTACGCATGCGCAGCTGAAGAGCCGAGCGCGCCGAACCAGCAGCTGTGCAGCTGTCTCAAGGCGGCAAGAATCAGCTGCCACGTGCGTCCTCTCCTGTGTATCTCCGCGTCTGTCTGTAGCTCACTATCTTTCTCCTTCTATCTCTCCTTCTGAAAGGCGCCATCTGCCGCTGATCACGTAGGCATCAAATGCACCAGTTCAACCTTGAGAAAACACACGTACACAGACCCACACGCCAACGGTGTTTCCTTCTCAATCCGTGTCCCTGCCTGTGCTTGTCTGGCTGGCTGTATTCCTCGCTCACTCTGATCATCAGACCACCTCAGAGAGCGTGCGAAAGTTTAATTACCCTCATCGACTGCAAGCGGCACGGCCTTTGAAGACAGCGACCGACGATCGCTGAGAGCGTGTGAACATATACCAATTAATGGAACAGCAACGACTGCTGCCTACGTCAGCGGTCGCTGTGACCCGTGTCAAGCGCAAATCAACATTAAAATATAGGTCACACAAGGCAGCTCAAAAATACAGAAATAAAACAAATATATCAGATCCCTGAAACCCCATAATCGATCAAAAATTAAATAAAATAATATTAGCGACCCGAAACCTGTAGCGTAGTTATACAATCGCTACAGTTTCAAAGCTGTGCTTTAATATAATTAATTAAGTCGTTAAAGCTACAACTTTTCTCATGAGAAATATTTAACATATTCCACGTTTATTTTTGAAGCATCAAGCTATATCATGATACAAACGCCAGCGTGTCATAAAACAATCCACACGAATCAGACAATGAATCAGACAATGAATCAGACAATGAGACAATGAATCAGACAATGAATCAGACAATGAATCAGACAATGAATCAGACAATGAAGCAGAAGCATCAAGTCAATAAGTGGGTCCCTTACGTATACGCAGCGCTGCTGTTAAGATTGCAGTACTTGGGTCCTGGGTCCCTTGAAGAGCGGACAAAATAATCAAAGTGATTTTGGAGCTGCAGGTTTTTATGTTTTATGTACAGTTGGACAAATATAGCATCTCAATAAATTCCAATCCTCAGTGATGAATTACAAAGCCAATTTTTTAGTAATCTTTTACCCAAACCAGAGCAAGGAAAAAGTCTATGTACAGAAGAAGAAGATACGAACTAAATTTACATTCAATGCGAGATGCGGTTCTTGGTCATTTTGCAATTCAAATCGAGTCTTACTAATGCCTTTCACCAGAGCCGCCGAGATGGAGGGAATGGAACAAATACCCAGAGGCCATGCTGCTTTAGTTTTAGAGACCCGGGCTAGGTATACCTTTATATATAAAATTTATCATTTGTGCCTTTTGGAATAATAATAGCACTCATGGATAATTAACTACAATCAGTTTAAACATCAGATTAACAATTGAATAAAGTCGTATTGTGTAGATAATTATTTTATATAATGTCGTTTGTAATGTCGCACCTGCCCTCTTTATTGTTTCAATTATTTTGTTTCAAATTTTTTTAATGAAGCCTTAAAAGAGTTTAGGGCATCGTGGTCTCTCTGCCTATAGGGGCCCGGAATTTCTTTCATTAACCCTGCATTTCGTACATGTCAGAACTAAGAGATGCATAGTCTAATATTGCAGGGCTTCATTGATAATTATCCGTTCAGGCGAATAGAACATAACTTGGATTCATATAATTTCTCTTCAAGTCCGAAAACAAAGCATAGTTCACAAGCCATTCAAACATTGCACAGCGGGGCAGCATTTCTTAGGGTGAAAGATGATGGTGCCATTTCCTTGGTGTTAGAGTCTTGGGGCGTCAGTTGTTTCTTATACTTGCAGGGAGCCAATCGTTGGTGATATAAAAAAAACCGGTGTCATTATATTTAATGCCTCAGTTTGATAAGCATGGTGCCTTTTTTGGAGGTCCTATTTTACGGGATCTTAGAACAGGGCGCCATTTAAGAGAGGCATCTGTTTGTGCAACAGAGCACAGCGTCGCTGGTTCCAGCTTAAGCGCATAATATTATGTTCGTGTGAAAATAGCAGGACGCAATTTTCTTCAGTGAAAGTGCATGGCACAATTTTATGGATCAGAAAAGCAAGGTTTGGAGGCCTTTAACCTTTTTACTCAGTTTTGAGTAGTCCTCCTTAAAGCAGCGTTTTTGTATTATTCAACACATTGCACAGTTTAATTGGAATTTTAGAGATTTTATGCGTTAAAGTTATTCGGTCGCTTATTGGTGTGTCTTCGAAAGTAGAGAATAATCGGTTGGAGAAGTCCTCTCTGCTCCAGATCCTCGTCAGTCATCCGAGAAAATCTCTTCCCGTCAATACGGTGTCTCTTACACGCTCGAATGACCGACTCCTCGAGGTTGAGACAAATCAGGAATTCGGTGAACTTCTTAACGGAGAAGCTGTATAGGTTGGCATCAGCTGGAAGAGTTAGCCTTCCTACAAAGATAAAATGTATAGGTTGGCATCAGCTGGAAGAGTTAGCCTTCCTACAAAGATAAAATGTATAGGTTGGCATCAGGTGGAAGTAGACCTGGGAGTCGACCCCAATAAGTCGACCCCAGTCGACTTGGTCATCCCAAGTCGGGTCGGGTCGTTTCTGCTCACCGCAACTGACCCCAAGTCGAATTTTATAGATAGAAGTCACTTGAAGTTGTTTTCACCTCAAGTCGACTTAAACCGACTTGAGACACAAACATAGTTAAATTTGTCACTTCAAACCAATGATTGTGACAACATTTAAGCAGCTTTTGTTGCCTAGTGTGTTTACAAGAATGAATGAGGCCTTTGCTAAACAGAGACTTAGGCTATTATTTTGCCGGTATAGGCTATCGTGCAGTGTGCCGATCTATTCATATAATTTGATATTCTATGAATATGATAAAACGTCACGCTTAGGCATGCGCTTAATTAAAATGATGAAACAAAATGTTACTAAAACAGTAATTAGCACGTGTGCTTATCAAGCAAATCAGTGAACTTCTAGTGGTCAGTGAATTCGGCGCAAAGAAAGCTGACTCTACAAGGCCTATAATAAATCGATAGGTAATTGGCGCTACTTTGGTGCGCTGCATCTGCAGTTGTCTGCAGACGGAAAAACTATTGTAGGGTCAATTGGGCATTGAAAGACTTTACTGTCAGTGAGCAGGCCTAGTAGCTGTAGTAGCCTACTGTAGTATGATGCGCTTGCAATGTTATAGGCCTATGCTAAGTTGTGAAATGATGTTAGTGGCCAAATAATTATGAAAACAGAATTACAAATTAGGCTTATCATAACACGCCATTCAGTGCAACCATGCAGTCCGCGGTCCGCTATTTTATGTTAGACCTTGCGCTTTTTACAAATTTATTTAATATTAATATTAAAAAATATTAATGATGAGTGTAATCTGAATAATCACAGACAATGGACAAGCTAAAATTCACAAGCCTAATAACTTGCCGTCGCATTCTTTAGGTTACTAGATAGCCCAAAGCATCACAAAACTATTCGAACTGAAACACAAACAGCTTGAAATGGGCTTAATAACACTTTAACAAATTCATGCATCAATTAATTATAAGCAGGGCTTTTTTAACGTGCAGTTGTACACAAAATGTGCAGTTCTAAATGGACTTGTGCAGCTGTAGGCCTAGAACCACTTTTGTCACAAGTTCTGTGCAGTTAAAACTAGAAAAAGGTCATTGTCATCCGATTGGACGAAATTTACCATGGTGGATGGGAAGGGAAAGAAGGGGCTGTGCAGTTCAAAAAAATTCTTTAAAACAGCCCTGATTATAAGTGTTGAGGCCTCTTTACTCATTTGTAGGCCTAAATGAAATTAATGCTTGCAGGAAAATTGGCTTGACTTCTTGCATAAGTATCCGTATGTAGACCTAGGCTAATGGCTAGTACCATGTCAGAAGTCGACTTCGAGTCGGAATTAAGTCGGTCGTTTTTCTGCCAAGTCGGGTCAAGTCGTTTTGACGCCGATAAGTCGACTTCAAGTCGACCTCAAGTCACTTTAGGGTCAAGTGGGGTCGGATTAGCTGACCAAAGTCACTCCCAGGTCTAGGTGGAAGAGTTAGCCTTCCTACAAGAAAGAAATAATTGTTGGTTGCTTCAGATGGAAGAGTTTGAATGCGATCAGCTGAAAGTGCGTTGAAAAGGGGCCAAGAAAGCAGAACAAGAAATGATCGACTTCAATTAATGTTTGTAATTCATTCAAAATTCAATTCAAGGTTCAACAATAAACATCTCATTGACGTCGTTTTATGATGATTGTATTGTAGCCTATTGTATTGTATTTATAAATTTATAAAGCGCCTCTCACAGTGCACACCAATCAGAGCGCTCCCCGTACGTTAGACCAAGAGAGAAAAAAGTAGTCTTGAGATGATGTCATACAAACACATAAAACTGTGATAACATTTATAATGATGATGGCGACGATGATGATGATGACTATGACTTTGGTTATGATGATGACGACGATGATGATGACTATGACTTTGGTTATGATGACGACGACGATCACGACAACAATAACGAATACATGATCCTTATGATGGATATGGGAAACTTAAAGAAAAGGCACAACACCGAGAAGAGTGGCGTCGTTGGGCATCTGGACCTGCCGAGAGGCAGCAGACCTAAAGAAGAAGATCCTTATGATGATGATACCGATGTCACTGATGATGATGATAATGATGGCGGCGGTAGTGGCGGTAGCAGTGATTGTGTGGCATCAATGGTAGTAATTATCATGATGATGATTATGATTATAAATGGATCACACAATGACAATGAGATTATGATGATTAGGCAGAATAAACATGAAAATATGCGGTGCATGACAATGAAGATTAAAATTAATACCTACCATTGTAGATGCTCAAGTCCAAGATTGAACCAAGAATGTCGGAATCACTTTCAAGGTTTTCGTTGTCAAACTTAACTAAGGATAACCAGAACAACAACATTTCTCAACAACTAGACAACTGAGGTATTTACCAATAGGCCTACTAAGTATGCTCAATGATTGTAAAAGATCGTATAAGTTCTGTTTCTATACTTAGTATTAGAGTATGCACTTTTTTTAGATTAAAGCAAAATGCTTAGGCCTACTAAGTAGGCCTATAACTAATTATTATCGTGTGCCTTGCGAATGTTCTTAAGAGGGCAAAGTGGACAAAGTAGTTCAGTATGCAAGGTACTCCCTAGCATGCTAGTATGTAGAGCATACTTCAATTCGTGTAGAGAGGGTATTTTCATCATGGATAACAGATATTATTCGCCAGATATACGAAGTATAGCCCATAGTGTATAGTGTAAGTACATAGAGCGCAGTGAACACAAAAGTATTTCAGTAGGCATGATAGAATGTATTCTCAGTATACGTCCTAAGTATTATAGTCAGCTTATAAAATACTCTGAGGTGTGCGTTGAGCATGATGAGTTGTTGCAAGTTTCAAGTGCAACAGTTTGAGTCGGATGGACAACAAGAGCAACCAACCTGAACGAAGGTTTCGCTCATTGGATGCTACGGACGTTGTACTCGATGAATATCCATTCAGCTGTTGCTGTTGTAGCTGCTGGTGTTGCTGCTGCTGTTGCTGTTGTAGCTGCTGGTGTTGCGCCTGTTGTTGTTGCTGCTTCAAATTTTGTTGATGCTGTTGCAGCTGTTGTTGTTGTAACTGCTGTTGCTGAAACTGCTGTTGTTGCTGTTGCTGTTGCTGCTCCAGTTGTTGTTTTTGTTGCTGTTGTTGCAAATGCTGCTGCTGCTGTTGCTGTTGTTGGTGTTGTTTCTGCTGCTGCTGCTGCTGTTGCTGTTGCTGGTGTTGCCGCTGATGTTTCAACTGCTGTGGCAATTGCTGAGGTTGCAATTGCTGTTGTTCAGACTGTTGCATTTGCTGTTGCGTTGTCTGCGCTTCCTTAGCTGGAACAATGGCATATCCTGGTGGAATGGCTGCAAGAAATGGAAGAACAGGCTCTTACATAATTAATTCTCCAATGAGCTGGCGATAGGACTGGTGACAATTTCTATCGTAAAAATGAATATTAACGTCGCCCTCTTCCTTTGTGCAGTCTTAAGACTGGCACACTCGAGCATGCGGTGGAGGTATACTTATGAGAAAAACTTTGAGCATTGATCACCACTGTATTATTCCTCTCCTAAATCTAGCGCTGAGAGGCAAGATTACACATCTGCGTAGACACCTTTATAACGTACTCATTTAGCGAGATATAAACATGACGCGGTTTTTAACATTCTGTTGGATTGATTTTTTCTGTATCTACCACGGTCGTAACTGCATTTTGTACGGTTTATTATTTGCGAGCTGCGTCACTTCTCAGTGGCTGGAATGTTCTACGTGTAGGCCCTACCTATAGACAGCTTGAGCCTCGAGGGAGGACAGGTTTCAGTAACTGTTCATAGTAGTTGTAGTGGTAGACCAATTGACCTAATTCGTCGGGTATATTTCGACCCTGTGGCCCCTATGGTCTTTCGAGAACTGTCAATCGCAGATTATGATATCAACCATTCGAATTTCAACCAATGCATATATAGCGTCTGTGCACGACTCTCTGGGGCGGTTCAAGATTAACTGGAACTGCTTCTCAGGTTTTGTGCCAGTCCCAATGTTGGGGAGAGGAGGGGACCGAAGCATCTATGAGATATCGTTAAGCACTGAACCTACTACTACTACTGCTACTATAACTACTACAGCAACAACAACAACTATTACTACTACTACTACTACTAATACTACTACTGCTACTGCTGGTGCTGCTCCATTACTACTACCACTAGTAGTAGTAGTTGTAGTGGTGGTGATGGTGGTGGTGGTGGTGGTGGTGGTGGTAGTAGTAGCAGCTGCTGCTGCTGCTCCATTACTACTACTACTACTACTACTACTACTACTACTACTACTACTACTACTACTACTACTACTACTACTACCACCACCACCACCACCACCACCACCACCACCACCACCACCACCACCACCACCACCACCACCACCACCACCACCACCACTACTACTACTACTACTACTACTACCAAAATTATCTCAGCAGGTTTTACCACTTCGATCAGGGTTGAGTGGAACGAGAGCAAATCCAGGTGGAATGTTGAAGGTCGTTGGGTTCATCTCCAGCTGTTTTGTTTCGATTTCTATTGTTTCTTGCTGAACCTGCATCTGATGCTGCTGCTGCTTAGGAGGAGGAGGAATCGGATGGCGGTGGTTGTGACGTGATGAGGACGTCTTGAGGATGCTACCAGCTGATGACCCTGCAGCGGTATGAGGCATGGTCGAACCAGCACCTACAACATTCATCATCATCGATTATACTCTCAAAACACTTATAGTGCATTGCAACATACTCAAAATCAGTGGCGGCGCTACCATAAGTCGAAGCAGGTCACTTGACGTACTGCCTATGGATGGATCCGATTTGACCATGGTCTATGACAACAGAGGTCGTTACCCTGGACAGAAATTTCGTCGATGTGCTGAATTATTCACATGACCCTGAAGCGACCTTCTGCTGAATGTTCGAAATTCACGCGAAATGTTCACTCAACCTTCCGTTCGATAGATGGCGATGGCAACATGAGCAGTTGAACGTTTCGAACGCCTTGCATGGCTGCCATGCTGTTAACTTCGACTCCAGTAATGACATGTCGTCATCAGTTTACATAAGTAATTGTTATCGTACTGCGGTTTGAAATTAAACGAAGATATTATTATACTACTATATACTATTATATATTATGTGACATGAAGCATTTGCACTGATAATCATAGTCGTATACTCAAAATTTATGGGTCGCACTTTAACCAAAGCTATAGTCGTGGGGCTACGGTTTGTCAGCGATCGCTGCGTCCTGTCAGAACGGTTGTCCATGTTTGGTCTATCCATGGAAAAGTGCAAATCCGGAATTATATGGATTTCGTTCTTGAATGTTCAGAAATTAGTTTCTGTTGACCTACGTTTTAGTGGCTGTATTTGTAATATTGCAATCCAATTATCTAAGACTTCTAAGTTAAGTTAAGCGTAGGGCAGGGCACTACCATATTCACGAGCACTGCGTTGTGTCAGAAGGTTTTCCGCTGAGATCAAAATCCGACTACCCGAGAAACCAAACAGAGATTTTACGCTTTATGGCTCGTGAATGTCATTCGCGACTTTAGCACGGTGCTAATTCTCTTATTCGACTATTACGGCTTCCAAAGAATTGGTGTAAATCTGTGGCCCAAACCTTGTGGTTTGTCCATTGCAAGATTAAAAAACAGAAGAACCCCAGCAGTAGGCCTAACTCTACTTCACATTTTCATCACAGCTCATCAGTACAGAAATGCTACAGAAAAATCAAAATAATTCAATCAAATGGGTGGAAGTCAGAAAGAGGGGCAATGGTCAAGTATCTGTAAAGTACTCAAGAAATGCAATAAATGTGAATATGTAAATAAAGAAAAGGAGCCAGAGGGCAAAAAAGAAGATGAGCCAGCTATGGCCAACAAAGGAAATCCAATCAATAGAATTTCTTTGGGGTAAAGAGAGAGAGAGAAAGAGATAGAGAGGAAATATTAAAAGTAAATAAAGGAGCCAAGAGGCCGCAGTCAATGTATACCAGCAATAAATACCAAAAGACGCCAACGGCCTGCGTGCCATACGATACGGAGCCGTAAAACCTCAGAAGTAGAAGAAGCCGCTGAACATTTAAGAGCTGTATTATGCCAAACAAATTTTTTCGAGGGCCTCTGTTGTCACAAGTTGTCGGCAAATCTGGATCCATCCATCCGCTGAATATACGATGAGAATTATTATTATTATTGAGAACCCATGTAATTGGATTTTGCGTTGACTTTGGATTGATGTGAACGAAGTAATTAATTAATGCATTATTAATATTAGTAGCATTGGTTAGTGTGATTAAAAACGACAGCACTTTCGTCAAAAAAAGTTCATTAGATGACAGGCAGCCATGTTGAATCGTAGTACGCGCGATAACATCACATTAAATTAACAAGACAGCAAATCAAAATCACATTTGATTGCATTAAATCACAACACATCACGTTAAATCACACTGCATCTTACTAAAATCGCATTAAATTACATTGAATCACTGCGGATAGCCCTGATTCCCATTCAACCATTATTACATACAACATGCAACATCAAAATACATCACATTAATTAAGTTTGCTTCATGTTATCGTATATTGAGTTGTGTCAGTTCGAGAAATAAACGAAGCTTATTTGGATCTTTAAAGTGATGCGAATGTTGATGATGATGAAGAGAGTTACCGTTGTTCATCTGTCGGTTGCTGATGGTGGTGCTGTTCGATGAGATGCTGCCGCTGATGCTATGCAGACTGCAGGCGCCATCCATCGACGAAAAGGAATTCTCTCGATGTACGTCACTTCCGTTCGTCGTCGTCGTCGTCCTCGGTGGACTGAGGGTCGATCGCTGCGCTGGCGCTACATCAACTGCTGTGCGGAAACACAGAGAGTGGTAAAATAGAGGTTTACTCTATATACACTGATGCACATTCGTATGGTTACTTTCATGTGGGTAAGATATTTTAGGTATGTAGTTAACAATGTATGGCTTCTGAAATAGGTTCCCAAGCTAGAGTATTCTCAAGTACGTAGTTCACAAGATAAGATTTGTTTAGGTAGGTAGTTTAAAAGGTAATATGTTTTAGGTAGGTTGTTCACATGGTACTGTATTGGCAAATTGGCACTTTGCAAGGTAAGGTAGCCTACAATGCAGGAAGTCAATAAGGCAAGGTATCTACAAATAAAATTATGTTGTTCCCAAGGTATGATATTCTAAAAAATTAGTTAACACGGTAAGGTAAGCTTATTCTTACATAAGTAGGTAGTTCGCATGTGACCTTATTTTAAGGACGGTATAGTAAGAGGTAAGTTTATTCGAGGAAAGAAGTTTGCAATGACGTAACCTCTTGACTGCAGATAGATTGGCTCTAACTGCAAGTGTTTTCATGTAGGACGATTTTAGGAGGGTCATACTGGAAAGAGAGTTGAAGATCTCCTAAACAGTTTAGTGTATAAATAATTATTACTATTAAAAGGATATAATAACATTGATGGATCAAAATGGTCGGATTGCATTCCAATCCGAGCGTTGAAGTTGCAAGCAGTTTTGTTACCTGGTGACGTTGTTGTGCCTTTCTGGTTGGCCGATATTTTTAGGTCAGCGCTGTGATTGGCTTGAGCTTTGTGCACGATCTCTGCCTTGTGATTGGTCATGTTGCTGCTGGACGCGACCGAGTTCACTGATTGGCTGAACGAGCCAGAGTCTTCGCTATTTCGCGGTGGATTTTTACTGTGCGGCACTCCATGATTGGCTGATAGTTTTTCATCATCCTCCTCGTCGTCGTCCTCGTCTTCGTCTTCGTGGTGGGCAGCATTTCCATTTACCATTACACGTACCGAATGGCCATTGGCTGAACGTTTCTGTAACACATCCGCGTTGCTAGGTGTCTTTGGCTGATTGGCAGGAGCCGTGAGACTTTTCTTCTGATTGGCTGGGCGCAACGCCATAGACCCAGGTCTACCATTGGCTTCTGAATATCGAAACTGCTTCTGATTGGCTGGAAATATATTTAGAAAACAGTTGTTGCTAAGCGATAATATGACGAAATCAGACACTGAACAGAAGAATAATTATAATTACTTTAAAGTGGTAAACTCAGATATAATTATAATGACTTTGGTTACTGGGTTGGTGGGTGGATGCATGGATGGATGCATGAAAGCAGGGCTGCAAGTGGTTTGAAAAAGTTGCCGGGTCTGACTTTTTGTCGGAAAGCGCCGAAGGCGCGTAGCTGCGAGTGCCGAAGGCACGAAGCCCATACCGACTAGGGGGGTCTGGGGGGAGCGTCGTAAGCTCCCCCAGCGGGGTCTGGGGCGGAGCCCCAGCGACCAACGCATTTTTAGCTGTGTTGACCTCAACCAGAGTCCATTTTAGGCTCTTATTTGCCAGCTATTTTATGAACGATGAAGTCATGAAAACTTCAAGAAGAAGTCGTTTTGCAGAGTAGCAGATTATCAGGATAACAAATTCAAAGTTTTATATTGCAACAGAAATTGGTTTCGTCTTTACCATGATCACAAAAGTTACAAGTTTAGGCCTATAACAAGTTTCTAAGTTTACAGCTCTCATCATTATGGGTACCGTATAGGAAAACCCTTTATGGTTTTTACCAGCTCAACCCACCCAAAATGTGTAATTTGAATTCTAATTTTTAAAGGTTAATTCTATGAAGGCCTAGCCTATACTTTGTGTATTCTGCAACCATTGCTTTATGTTGAGCCACTAGCACTAGCCTCAAGTCCATGGGCGGAGATCTAGGGGGGACAGGGGGGACGGTCCCCCCCAATGAAAGTGTTGAGGGGGACGGCCCATGCATTTGTCCCCCCCCCCAATGTTTGAGCGTCAAGACTTTTTTGGCGGCGAAAATAGAAAAATTCGTCGAGATTTGGCCGGATGACTAAAAAAAAAGGTCATCAACTTTTTTGGCGGCGAAAATACAATTTTTTTTCGAGATTTCGCCGGTCGTCAGAAATTTTTCGGAAAATCTCGCGTCTTTCCGTTCCCCCCCCCCCCCAATTCTCGGCCCAGGTCTCCGCCTATGCTCAAGTCACTTCACTATGGTTGAAAATCCCCGTCGCCGTAACAAAATTGCTCATTATGGATAATCAGTGGATAGCACTCTAAAAATTTATAGAGTCTAATGATATTTCTGAAATATTTCTGAAATATTGGGGATATCAGCATCTTCATCCCCAACCGCAAATTTCGGAATCCGCCCTCTGGCCCTAAGTCTCCACTAGACCTGGGAGTCGACCCCAATAAGTCGACCCCAGTCGACTTGGTCATCCCAAGTCGGGTCGGGTCGTTTCTGCTCACCGCAACTGACCCCAAGTCGAATTTTATAGATAGAAGTCACTTGAAGTTGTTTTCACCTCAAGTCGACTTAAACCGACTTGAGACACAAACATAGTTAAATTTGTCACTTCAAACCAATGATTGTGACAACATTTAAGCAGCTTTTGTTGCCTAGTGTGTTTACAAGAATGAATGAGGCCTTTGCTAAACAGAGACTTAGGCTATTATTTTGCCGGTATAGGCTATCGTGCAGTGTGCCGATCTATTCATATAATTTGATATTCTATGAATATGATAAAACGTCACGCTTAGGCATGCGCTTAATTCAAATGATGAAACAAAATGTTACTAAAACAGTAATTAGCACGTGTGCTTATCAAGCAAATCAGTGAACTTCTAGTGGTCAGTGAATTCGGCGCAAAGAAAGCTGACTCTACAAGGCCTATAATAAATCGATAGGTAATTGGCGCTACTTTGGTGCGCTGCATCTGCAGTTGTCTGCAGACGGAAAAACTATTGTAGGGTCAATTGGGCATTGAAAGACTTTACTGTCAGTGAGCAGGCCTAGTAGCTGTAGTAGCCTACTGTAGTATGATGCGCTTGCAATGTTATAGGCCTATGCTAAGTTGTGAAATGATGTTAGTGGCCAAATAATTATGAAAACAGAATTACAAATTAGGCTTATCATAACACGCCATTCAGTGCAACCATGCAGTCCGCGGTCCGCTATTTTATGTTAGACCTTGCGCTTTTTACAAATTTATTTAATATTAATATTAAAAAATATTAATGATGAGTGTAATCTGAATAATCACAGACAATGGACAAGCTAAAATTCACAAGCCTAATAACTTGCCGTCGCATTCTTTAGGTTACTAGATAGCCCAAAGCATCACAAAACTATTCGAACTGAAACACAAACAGCTTGAAATGGGCTTAATAACACTTTAACAAATTCATGCATCAATTAATTATAAGCAGGGCTTTTTTAACGTGCAGTTGTACACAAAATGTGCAGTTCTAAATGGACTTGTGCAGCTGTAGGCCTAGAACCACTTTTGTCACAAGTTCTGTGCAGTTAAAACTAGAAAAAGGTCATTGTCATCCGATTGGACGAAATTTACCATGGTGGATGGGAAGGGAAAGAAGGGGCTGTGCAGTTCAAAAAAATTCTTTAAAACAGCCCTGATTATAAGTGTTGAGGCCTCTTTACTCATTTGTAGGCCTAAATGAAATTAATGCTTGCAGGAAAATTGGCTTGACTTCTTGCATAAGTATCCGTATGTAGACCTAGGCTAATGGCTAGTACCATGTCAGAAGTCGACTTCGAGTCGGAATTAAGTCGGTCGTTTTTCTGCCAAGTCGGGTCAAGTCGTTTTGACGCCGATAAGTCGACTTCAAGTCGACCTCAAGTCACTTTAGGGTCAAGTGGGGTCGGATTAGCTGACCAAAGTCACTCCCAGGTCTAGTCTCCACCTATGAATGCTGCTGCTAATTTAAAACCCCATTTCCTAATGTAGTTGTACAGGACTACCGGCGTAGCCCCTCCCAGGAAGCCGGCGGGCCGCCCAGTAAGGTTATGATGCACATAACCTCATCACGGGTCGGCGGCATGTTTAACATTATCTGCGGTGTATTCATTGGCATAAGCATCTACGCTAGTCAATTGCCGAAAATGTTTAAAAAATCCTACCGTTTTAACCTAGTTTTTGGCGAATGACGATTTTTTTAGTCATTCGAAACTGATTTTTGGTAAACAAGCGACCCGGCTGAGACCCGGCAACAGCAGGTCTGGAAAATCGATGCCGGGTCGCAGACCCGGACCGACCCGGCTCACTTTCAGCCCTGCATGAAAGTGATGATGAATGGATGAATGAATCAATGAGTCAATGGATATTTCAATATCCGAAATCTACATGTCAATCGTCAATTATTCTTAAATCCAAGGCAACATTTATTTCGTGGTTTAGTATTTTCGAAAAGAGCGCCGACAAATCTCAGTAATAATAATAAATGAGAAAATGTTGAGACCACGTGCTTCTGCTGATTATCGACAGAGGGCGTCGCATGAAAGATGAATGACGTCCTTCCTCATCTCTTCAACATTGAGAACTAGTCAATACCGTAGCCAGGAATTTACTTCAGAGGGGCGGGGTGTTTACTCGACCTTGAGCAAGCCGATGAGCAACAGAATCACCTGACTAATGGGTTTTGAGGAGGATTTAATCTATTGCGAAATGTCACATTATTTTAAACTCCAGCTTCAAAATTATATCTCATTGGACTTTACACCCTGATTGTTTTAGTAAATGCATTATTTCATTGGGGGGGGGGGGGGGTGTTCAAACACCCAAAACAACCTATAGCTATGGCCCTGGGATTAGCACTGCCAAAGTACGAGCACTGACGGAGTTTTGTGACAACATAATTTTTTTCTAGAAGGGACATAATAATAATATTATTGCCAAACTAAATTGCAGATGCGGTGCGTCGGATCAGTCATTTTTTTCTGCTGACAAAATAATGCCTAGGATTGATATGCTGTCCGCATATGTGTGATAGTTATCGATCAATGGTGACTGGTATCGAACCTTGGTTTCGGTTCACTGGACTGGATCCCAATCGATCTCCGCTGCTCATCAGAAACTGAATCCGATTCGACTTCTTCCCGGATGTAACCGGCAGCGATCTTATGGAACCAGCATCTGCAAAACGTCATGTCTTATTAATTCATGCATTCCATAATTGCCCATAATGATATAATAGAAGATGTAGTTCAATAATTATAATACAACATGACGTAATGCAATACAATACGATACATTACATGCACAACTGAAATTGATGGACCAACAGTACGTATTGCAATTGATGTCCCCTTTCAAAGTTAAGAAGAAACGTAAGCTTACGATGGAATATCGAGGGTGCTGAGCAACTGTAAGCGAAGGACTTGCTTAGTAACCGTCCTAGAGTAAGAAGGTGGATCGAAACCGCACTCCGTGTGTTACAAGGTAAAATACAATGACCAATTATAGGAATGGGCTATTTGAGGGATTTCCTGGCCATATTTATTATGTCTAATTCTGTGCACATTACGACGATGCCCATTGGAGAAAACCAAGATGAAAAATCCCTCAACTTATTTTCCGAATACGTCTATCTGTACCTAACCGCATCCCCTCCCTCCCTCCCTCTCTCTATCCATCCATCCATCCATCCATCAATGTATCATCAATTTATTATCTATCTATCACACATCCATCCCTTCATCCTCATTTCCTTTCCTCCATCTATTCCGCATTCATTCATTCATTCGTTCCCTTCTTCCTCCCAATTAACCGACCTGATCCGGCTGATGATCTACTTCGTCTTGACTTGAAGCCGAACTTCGACTTGATTCGGCTGCTGATCGACTCGCCAGAAAACGAACGAACACCTACAGCATCAACAATGAGAATTATTTTTATTATTGATTTCGTATAGCACCAACACCGCTGACTATACAGCATAAAAAGGACTTTACAGATATTAGCAGGATATATATTAGCAGATATTTTATCACTCAAACAGAGATTAATCAGCGACATTTAATTACAAACACAAAATAATCAGATAAATTTCATTGCAAATTTAGACTCAACAAAGATATTTTTACAAAGAGAGATTAATTAGAGATATGTCATATCCCAAAAAGGGATTAATAAGAGATATTTTCTTACTAAAAGAAATCAAATCACAGATATTTCATTGCAAACAGATGTTAATCGGAGATATTTTTTGATCACCAAGGGAGAATTTATTGAGATATTAAAATTCAAAACGAATACAGATCATCATCGAAGTATTTTGTCCATCATTCCCACTCACTTACTAATTAGTTTTAAAGATCTTGTTCAGTAGTCTTACTTCCTGTCCCAGATCTTGACCCCTTCCGACTTGACAAAGACTCACGGGAGTCGAACAGTGATTGGCTGCTCGACAGTCCTCTTCTTCCACGCTGTCTGTGATCAACAATCAACTATAATTATAGTCAAAGTGTATTAATTCGCTTTTTAATAATAACAACGTCGGATTTTCCTATAATATATTTTCACCATAAATATAACGCTAGAAAGAGATTACACCATAATTGATCGGAGACGGAGCAAGGCATGTTCAACATTTTTTGTGACTCTACCCATGCAGACGAGTCATATTGCAATAGTTAAATTATAATTATAATTATTATTATCATGATAATTGTCATCATCATCACCATCATCGTCATCATCCCTAACCGGACTCGATTCTTCCTTAGCATCTCTGGACAACCCACCTGATACGAAACAGCGCTCGTAAATATGCTTGGGCCCTTCGCTTAGCTTCACAATAGCGCTTCAGAAGTTTAGAGTCTGCAATTGCCATTATCCTCTTTCTTCTTTCTGAGACTCATGGTTGGGATTGTAGGGGATATACTGAGACTTACCCGGCAGCAGATGGTAGAGTCATGGCACCCTTAGGGGCGCTCTGGAAGAACTGGAGGAAGTGTTTCTGGTTGATGACGATACCGTTGAAGACGTCAGGGGTCAGGAGTTCAACGCAGCGGTCAAGGGTCGAAAGACGGGCGTTCTGTTTGTTCAGCAGAGGACTGCAACCCCGTGGCAATTGACGCATGAACCTAAACACAAACGACACGGGATGCTGTAAGAATTGTCATTTGAGTTGTTTTGATGGTTGTTGGCCATTGTCATCATTGCTATTTGCTTGATCACTTTCTCTACTAGTAGTGATGTGATGTTGTTCTGTGGTTGGGCTCTACGTTTGTACGGGGGCCGACAAGTAGGGGAGTTCCAGTCATTTGGGCATACAATTGTCAGTATCTTATGCCTAAGGATCCAACCAGCAGCCAATGGAGCATCGAAATCAGGTCATGATCAATCCACTTCGTGTGGTTCTTGTAAGGCGATAAATGATCACGTGCATACATGCATACATGCATACATCCATGCATACATGCATACATGCATACATACATGCATACATTCATACATGCATGCATGCATACATGCATACATACATGCATGCATAAGCGAGGAATGCTCGACTGGAGGCTAAGTCAGATAAGTAGGACATTGAACAAACGGTCAGACACCGCCAGATAAGTACAGTTCTGTAGCCTAACTGTCATTCTCTAGAATATGCTTCGCAGAGCAGGAAGCCAGTGCAAGACATCCATATAAAACACACGGTACTTGCCTACATACAATACATTATTATGCAAGAATAAGTGTTTTAATACAATACAACTCAGGAGGTGACACCAACAAGTGACTCGTGTGCGTGTGAGTACTTGGAAGTTAGTGTTGGGAGTGTTCCCTCACCTGATGTATATGGTTGCTCTCATTGGAATGTGGAAAGCGGGAGCAAGTGCCGAGCCCATGCTGGCGTAGACGGCTGGTTCGATGACATGTTTGCAGAGATTGATGGGTGAGTTGAGCGGCAGATCAGAGTCCGAATCGAGGTGATCGGGTCCCGGTTGGACCAGCTCCACATCCAACGACCTCTCAGAGACCGCCGTCACGAAATCCCTGATGCTGTACACCCCGGGACCCTCTCCGTTCCACGGTAGGTCCTCGATGACCTCCTCGAAGGTCAGCTCTTCGTCGGAAGACGTCGATATGAAGACCTGTGTCGTCTCACCAGTCTGGCCGTCGATCTTCTCGCACCCGATGTACTCCTGTCCTTGACCCTGACCGACTCTCTCCCCGAATGCCTGGATCACATCACCCTCGCGAACCGGAAGTACCCCGTCCTCGAAGTTTGGATTCACCTCCACAACTCGCAATCTCTTCCTCGTCTGGAGTGAGTAGTCGAGTCCACGAAGGCCCTTGAAGGTCCGGACAACGACCTTGAACGTCCCCTGGTAGGAAAGAGGAATGGCGTATCGGGTCTGATCGCAGACCGCCAGGATCTTCGGTTGACGGGTCCAGCCATGAAGGACGAGCTGGCTGCCTGCCTCAACCTGGTGAAGGTCAAGGACAGTGACCGGTTCGTCGTATTCAAGGACGCGGACTTGGACGGGGAAGAGGTGACGGTTGACGGGGGCGAAGTGACGCAGGAGATGGCTCTGGCTGAAGGTCTCTGGCTGGGATCGATGGACAGACGCCATGGAGTCGACGCTCTCACGCTCTCTCCCTACTGTAACAAACAGATTAATATGAAATGAGTGAGTATATGACTGATTGCTAGCCTATACTCTGGTTCCATGCTATATCCTTGGTTGCGCTCCATCTTACTTACGCAATCTCTGACGTTGAAGCGTATCGCCCCCTCCGTTCTATTATGAAGGGGGTTACTACTAGTTGCACAGGCTCGCTAAGCTACCAGACAACGCCGAGATTTCTTCGTTGTAATGCCGTCCATCTGGAATAGCCTCCCTTCAAAGTTGCATTTATAACATCTGACCAAGCACACTTTGTTTCATAAATCTATCAACTATTTGTACTTTTGCCGTGACTCGGCTCTGAACCCCTCTGAGTAGCGGCTCTGAACCCCTCTGAGTAGATTTCTTGAACGGGCGCTATATAATAAACTGCTCTCTTATTATAGAGTTGATTGATATCGGTTGCCTTTACCGTTTTGAAAGAAAATGCGGTTGCGTGGAACTGTAAATATTTGTAGTGCGGGAATTCAACTATTTGAGGTGTGTATATCAGTATAATGTATATAGACATTGATCGACGTTGGCCGTTGTTACTATTGTCTAGACTCTAGCAACAGTGGCGTAGCCATGCCCGGGCAATTACGGGCAATGCCCGGGCTGGCAATTGGCTCTGCCCGGGTTGGGCAGGCACGAAAAATTGTTAAATTTTAATTTTGAGCTTGATAGTTTTATGCAAGGAAAATTCGTGTCAATTACTTAAGGACTGAGTGCGTTGCTTTATGAGATGTGGCCAAGCTTGTAACCAGAGGCAAACCATGATGAGGTATGTATACACTGTATATATTATATATATATATATATATATATATATATATAGATATATATGTTGCCTATATATAGTCTCCCTCCATAGACGGAAACTTCGTCCCGGGCGGGTGGGCAGAGGATGAATGGGCAGCCGAATGCCAACACGCTGAATATTATCACAGATCAAGATCGAGAGATCATCTGTTGTCGCAGTCATTAGTTAGGCTATGCTTTGGCTGGTCGCTCTCTCCCTGTAGAATTATATATTACACATGTGGTCACTTCATACGTTAATTCCGACGGAAGAAGGAACCTATCTCTCATAAGTCACATAAGTCACATCAACACTTCTGGCCCACAGAGTATACGGTTTCCAGCACCCCATCATTCGCGCAATGTATACACGACTTGTTCGTACATTAAAAGGCCAGCCGAGGTCATACATCAAGAGCTTTTATTTAGGTCAAACGCATGGAGAAGACACCAGACAAGGAAATGAAATAAAACATTAGACGATATTATCTTAATTCTCATGTCGAAGTAAAACGAGGGAGGTGTTCTTCGCCTTCCATCGTCTGATGAATTACCCAGGCGACATGTTTATGGGTGGGCATGTTTATGGGCAGCGTTAGATCCATAATGGTCTCTAAGCTTATTTGAATTCAGTCGGTCTGCCATACACAGGGGCCCAGTCTTCGAAATTGTCTTATATATACAGGGTGCGGCCAAAAAAAATAATCCATTACGAAAATTGCGATATCTCGAAAACCGCTGAATATTTTGTTACAGATATTTTCATGCTTATTCGTAACATATTTTTGCATATTATGTGAAAATTTTATAACAGTATCTTTATATTTGTGATCATGACATCAGGCAGAAGAAAGAACTGCATTTTTTCAACTGAACACAGCATTCACTAAATAGGAAATCAAATTTTTACATAAAGTAGCCTGTGGTGTGCCATAATTACGTCATTTCCGCTTTGCAGACGGTGTTTTGTTTACATTTTGACTAAAATTGCAAGGTTTTCTTCACCTATGAAAAGATCATTTACATCAATCCACCCATTAATATTCAAAACAACCGCGCCTGGGCGAAGAAAAAGCCGATATCCATCAAAGCCGTCTGTTGGTCGAGAGAGCCAAGTTCTCTCCCCACATCATGGTTTCTGCAGGTGTCAGATACGAGGGTAAAGGACTCTTGCATTTCATTGATGAGAAGGCCAAAGTCAATGCTAAGTATTACGTGGAGAATCTTTTGCCTAAGCTTGTCGATGAGAACTCAGTTCCCTTTTCAGCAAGATGGAGCGCACGCTGACGGCGCCAAGCTGGCCCAAGATTGGTTAAGTCACTGTCCGGACTTCATCGCCAAGGATTCACGGCCGCCTAATTCCCCAGATATGAACCCACTCGACTGCTGTTTTGTGCAATGTTTGAGACCAACATCAAACTTACCACAAAGCCGAAGAATATTCCTGAACTGAAAAATACGCTGCAAATCATCTGGAATGACATGCCACTTGAGACCATTCAGAAGTCTGTTCTGGGCTTTCGAAAACGTCTGCGAGCTTGAGTAAAAGCAAACGGTGGTCACTTCGAACATTCATTGCACAAAACTTAACACTGGGCCTAATCTTGTCAATAACAATAAGTAACATGGAACCTTGTTACATTACTCTTTTTGTCGTTGCTTTGTTACATATTGCTGTCAATAAATGTCTGTTGAAACGAAAATAACATTGTTTCACTTCAGGGTTGCACCATTTTGGTTTTCATGTTTCGAATTTCATTAGATTTAGCCAAGCTGTAGATAATTATCTATCAAATAGACTGGCGAAGTTTTGTAACAAAATATTCAGCGGTTTTCGAGAAATCGCAATTTTCGTAATGGATTATTTTTTTTGGCCGCACCCTGTATATATATTCGTTTAATGTGAAAAAACAGGTTGATAAGACCGCAACTCAGTTACATTGAAAGGAAGTTCTACGGGTTAAACAGTCGCTTGTTGAGAAGGCTCTTATAGAGGGCTCTTGGAATAAAGTTTTTATCGTCTTTCGGTGGCAACTCAAAGTTAAATCAATCTTAGGCCTAGATGCAGTATCATAATTAAATGTAACCTATACATAGGCATAATTGGGTGACAGCTGATAGGCCTAGCTATCCAAATTCGGCATTTCTAAGTTTATTCTCTTACCACTACTCGTTTAGTAGGCTATAGTCTTTATGACCTACTCAGACCTAGGCATGCAAGACCTGATTGTTCGAATTATTTAACTGACTGGGGATTGATTGCAGTTGCGTCGGCTATACAATTGCTCAGTTTCTAATGTAGGCCTAACAATGTTAATATTTCTCAGGTAGGTGGCAGAAAATTTGCTGAATGTTAGTCAGTGAATTAGGCCTATTATAATTATAATGACATTATAGGCATATAACCTAGGCCTATTAGTTGTTAATTGCCACCTTCGAATTAATCAGTTTAATGTCTTAATTATTATGATCAATGATGACTCTTTTTTTAGTTGGTTTGCTGCCCGGGTTCAATTTGGTGTCTAGCTACGCCACTGTCTAGCAACAGCTTTAATAATGGGCTCAAAATGATTTACTTCTTTATTTCATCATAATAGTTTAGGTTGAGGTTGGTATTTCATTTTCAATTATAATTATCTTAAAGGTTTTTCTTTATTTTCTTTATTATCGTAACAAGCGATGTCGATTCTCTAACATTGACTTGTAATGGCAACTTTTACACCACCGACCTGATTTTTAGATGAGAAGTTAGACTCAACAACTGTGAATTTTTCGATTAGTTTTCCGATTCTTATCGGATTATTTGCTAAGGTTGTCACCGAGTGTAAAATAGTTACAATCAATAGTCGACTGTAAATAAAATTAAACACACCTCTTTTAAGTTCGGTATCTGCCACATAAAATAATAGGACATCCTGCTTTTATCCATTTAACGTTAGCGGCTAAGAGTCTGTGGTCAATGGTCATGTGATGGTCATTATACCATCAAAATAATTATGTATGTATGTATGTTTCTATGCATGCATCTGTGTGTTGTCGTGCTATGTAGGTCAATGCAAGCATGCTGGATGCAATATCTATTTAATTATGCATACACCTATAACTGCCTAAACCACACGCCTATCTTCTTCTTCTTTCCTCGCGGTGCTCATACATGGGTCCTCTAACCAGTAACTATTGCTTAAGGCGCTTTATGAGTATATCCACACAAAAACAGAATGCAATGCAATACAAAATAACACTGGATAGATACAGTATAGTTAAATGTGTACAATATCCGTGTTGAGATTAGCCTTACCTTTACCTGTCTGTTGGGTAGAACCTGTCAACGGTTGTTGCACTGTTGCTTCTTCACGATAACAACTGCGTCGATCTTCTGCCACTCGTAAAAAAACAGAAGCCAACGGAGAGAGCAAAAGAAATACCTCAGCCTAGACGCGTTACATAGTCGCCTTGGCTCGGGGCAATGGTCCGTGACGGGGCCAGCCTACACCAGAGGTACCCCTTCCATTCCCCTCTCCCCTGCAAAGCGACCCCAACCCGTCGTAACAATACGTTCTCTCATCGTCCATGTGTGCGGATGGTTTGCGACACGCAGAAGACCACCACTATATATGTAAGGACTAAGGACAGTTGTCCGAGTTGTTTTGCTTGTATTGGGATTGTATATTTCTTGTACGAGCTGATCTTGCAATATACGTCACCGGTGAACGGGGAACGAGGTCATTATGAGGTCGCTTAGTCGTTTGCCCTACTACACTCAAAGGCGATTGTGTTAGTGGGTCACGGACTCGCGGTAGTCGATTGGTTATAACGCTAAACCCGTAACGCGTTTTGATAGAGAACTGGTTCCTGCTGCCTTTGCTGGGAGGGCAATTTTGAATGGATATTGAGCAAATCCTATACCTCAATTAATCGTTGAAAATAATTGCAATCATTAATTAATTGGCGATTAATCGACTAAGTAATCGTTAACTTTCGCAGCACTAATAATAATAGTACCGGTACACCATGAAACATCAGCATTGAAAAATGGCAAATTTTATTTTTTAAGCTGGCAGCGTGAAATGCTGCCATTGTAGTGTTGAAATTCAACACATGTAACAAACAAATGAGGGAGGCATTTTTGGAAATCTTGACCCATGTTTTCAGCAATGAAATTATGAGAAAATTTTTAGAGATGAATGCTTTAAATGCTACCATTACAGTGTGCAAAAATTAAAAAATTAAACTATGGGAGGGGTCATTATTTTATTTAAGTCCTAGACCACATCTGTGAGCATTGAAATCATGAGTAATTTTGCTAAGATGACAACTTTAAAAGCTATGGTTTGCAGTTTTCAAATCCCAAGAATTGCAAGCAATAGGGAGGCAACACTCTGAAGTCTTAAACTACTAAGTATGACTATCTGCTTTGAAAAAATGAGCAATTTGATTAAGATGATGGCGTAAGATCTACCATTACAGTATGGAAGTTCAAAAATTTAATCAATGGAGGACTTTAGTGAAGTCTTAAAACCATGTCTGTAGCAGTGAAATTATGAAAATTTCGTTAAAATTAAAGCCTAAAATACCGTTGCTGTGTTGAAATCAAGCAAATTAAGTTGCGGAGGGGCACATCCTTTTTCCCCCATACCCCAAACCCCTACTCGGCGCATCGCCCCTTCGGCCGATCGTTCACCCCCACCAAAGTCAAGTCCCAGTCTCCGCCTATGTGACTGTAAGTTAAAAGAGTCGCCCCAAGGTGAAAATTGCATGGGAACTGGGGCTTCCAACCCCTTGTCTCTTTTAACGCTTCATGGTGACGTCTTCTTTGCACACACCAATCGCATAGCGGATCAAGGTCTGAACCGCCGTTTATTTTTCAACAATTCTGAAACTGTTTTGTCCCAATGGCAGGACGCGAGAGGTCTGGGGTTCGTATACCGTGGGCAAAATTTCTTCACACAGAGTTATGGTTCTGTCTTGTTGTAAGGTCACGTGTGCGCTTCATCTGAACTTTGGAAGGAGGGCAGTGGATCAAATGCAGTACTATTATATAGCTGTATTTGTATTGAACTTGAGCCGAATTCTTCGGATTGTTTCCATTCAGAAATGGTTTAGACATGCTTGGCTTGGCTCTGTTGTATTTGCTTATAATGTAGTTCATACAGACAAGAGTCTTTGCAACTGTCAGATGGCCCCCGAGGTGGATTATGTTCAACATGTTCGGTCGAACAGGGGCATTATGGAACGCCAAACTTGAAAAATAATTTCCAAAAAAGACTATTCGAGGATAGGCTTACTCACTTTAATACACACAACTTTCGCAAACGTGGGGTGCGGTGGTGTAGTGGGCATTCATTCATTCATTCATTCATTCATTCATTCATTCATTCATTCATTCATTCATTCATTATTAGCATTTATATAGCGCCCCTTCAAGAAACTACTCAGAGGCGCTCCCAGCCCAGCCACGGCAAAAGAAAAAAGATTTAAGGGACTTAAGGAATAAGGATTGACTGGTCAGGTGAAGGAGATGAAGGTTAGGGGGGAGATTGACGGCCCCACAACCGAGAAAGGGCATGTTCGTTTCCTTGCAGCCGGAGGGTTTCAAGTTCGAATCCACCTCAAGCCGCCGCGTAGGCACCTTGCGCAAGTCCTTTACTCGCAATTGCTCTGGCGCTTCAGCGTGAGACTCCGATGGAGTGTCCGCGCTGTAGTCGGGAGTAGAGAGCTTGAAGGGGCGCTGCAGAAATGGAGAAAGAGGAAATAAACATATGACACTTATTGAAGTTTTCCACAAACACTGACAATTCAGCGGAAAACTGTTTGTCTGTCTGTCTGTCTGCTTATTTGTCTGTTTGTCTGTCTGTCTATCTTTCTATCTGTCTGTCTTTCTGTATGTCTATCTGTCTCTCTGTATGTCTGCCTGTCTGTCTGCCTGCCTGTATGTCTGCCTGTCTGTCTATCTGTTTGTCCGTATGTCTATTTGTCTGTCTGCCTGTTTGTCTGTATGTCTATTTGTTTGTCTGTCTGTTTGTTTGTCTGTCTGTGTATTGTCAAATCTACGTGCTTGCGCCTCTTCTTTTCCGCCTATGTATTTATGTGTCTGCTTATCTACATGTATAATTCTGCCCGACTGCTAACGTGTATGTAAGCTTACGAGTATATCTATATAAATACAAATGTAAAAAGTTACTGTTTAATTGTTACCTCGGATCTCGGAGAGTTCTGAACCGATTGCTTTGAAAATTTTCGCAAACCGTTCCATTCGAACATCACCGGATTTTTTATGCCTTTTGGGAAAAAGCGCAATCTTTACGACCCAAAAAACACAACTATGCGATCTATTCGAGCGATGTCGATTTCAAATCTCACCCAATATTGCTTTCGAATACGACCGTCTATTTATAGCGCACATGCGTGCTTCCTTTTATAGCCATTTTTATAGCGCATATATTTATCCAACTGTTGGTTTGAACAAAATCAAGGATCTCTTCACCGATTGCTTTCAATTTTTCACACAACGTTCCTTTCGAATTCGATCGCCAGGGTTTTTAAAATGCTTTTTTTAGAAAAAGCGCAATATATCAAGGATCTAGGAAAGTTTTGCGGACGGACGGACGGACGGACGGACCGACAACGGACGGACGGACGGACGGACGGACGAACGGACGGACGGACGGACGGACAAAGAAAAGGAAGAGAGAGGTGAGTGAGGAAGGGAGGGGAGGGTGTGGGAGGAAGAGGGAGGGGAGGGAGGAAGGGGAGCGAAGGGGAGCGAAGGGGAGCGAGGACAGGGATGGAGAAAACGGGAGGGAGGGGAGGGGAGGTAGGGAGGGACAGAGGGAGGCAGGGGAAGGAGGTAGGGAGGGAGGGAGGGTCTTTTCAGCCACAGCAACGCGTGGCCGGGTACAGCTAGTATATATATATATAATATATATATATATATTGCGTTTATATATCATTTCGTTCTGTCGGACCCTCGGTCGGGGGTCATGATGCCCCATCTATTGGGAACTAGTAACAGTGGGGGGTGGGGGTCCTTTCGTGTCTTCTGTGAACCCCGGCGTCTTTCGTTGACAGGTAAATTGCCAGAAATTGCGGTCGATCAACTGACTCTTCAAAAGCTGATCACAGGATACGATTCACACACGCAGCAGAAGCCCCCAGGCAATTGCTCTCTATACTCAAATCAACGAATCGCTCAGTCTGTCACTCTCTCTGTCTCTCTGTCTCTCTCTGTCTCTCTCTCTCTCTCTCCTTGTCTCTGTCACTAACCTTGCTTCGTCATTGTGTATATATTCGATCCGTCTGTCTTCCTGCGTGTTTTCCTGTCTCAACATCTGCCTGTGTGTCTCTCTGTCACTCTGTGGTCATCCAATATTCCTACTCACACGGATCTTTACCTGCCGCTCTTACTTGACAAGCGCAGGAAAGCAGTTCATCCACGAACGATGCGCTCACGAATAAGCTATTGCCCTGCGCTGTCATAATTATATTTCCAAGCCGACGATTGAGAAAACCTGCACTTCGTAGATTGAAACCAGACAATACAATAAGTAGCGATGTTAAGTCGTGAATATTATTATTGTTCCCATCTTGACCCCCGTTGACCTCACTGGATGAAAAGTCACAGCGGGAAGAGCGCTTTGATTCCATGATCATAGAAGCGGTAATGGGAGAGTGGGAAGAAGGTCGGTGGGTGTTGTTGGAAGGGTTACAGTAGACGACCTCTGAATTCTACGACGGAAGCCAGTTTTGTGTAATTGAGGGCCATTAAAGAAGCGTTCGTATTATCAGGTATAGCCTACTAAACGATATCCTACGACAAAACAGAGGAAGGTTTGATGTGGTTGTAGGTTAACAGCGTCTAGCTGTTGGAATAGTTCAGCTATGATTTTGCTTAGCTCAACATTCAATGACGAACACTCACATACGCAAGCATGCACACGCACACACGCACGAGCGCACAAAGACGCACACCCAAACACACACGCACCAACAGACAAACACAATGTTACAGTTGTCACACACACGCACAAACACACACTCACACACACACCCATACATGCACACTCACTCAAACACACACACACACACACAAACACTCACACGCACACAAAGATAGGCTATAAAATGTAAGAGCAAAGATTGACTTATCGGGCGTGTCTACTTCGGAACAGCCCGTACACTTATAGTGCCAGTCCCAATTAAGCACTGGATAAAGGGGGAGACGACGTAAATTATTTTTGGTGTCGTTAAAGCGTAAAACCACTTGAACCGTTCTTGAATGTTTAATGTGGTCTAGTGGCTAGGATGCTGGACTACCATGTGAAATCTCAAGGGTTCAATTCTCAACCGGTGCAGAAAATTTTCCATATTTCTGTCGCATAGCCACGTCAACTATAATGTGTACATTGACCGTATAAACTGTCGATGGGAAGATGAGACGGCGAGGGAGAGGACTGGACATCCATGATCCTCATATGCAGAGGCTAAGAAAATGACGTCGCTAACAAAAAAATTATACGTATACGACCCATGAGATTCTCCTTCGTCTTCTCCAGTCGTTTATTGACATTTAACAAAAGATTAGCACAAAAATAATAACAACAACTTTTCCATGATTATGTTTCTAACGTCAAGATTAAGGCACATAAATATTCATTATGAAGATCTCATTTATTCATTTTTTTGCTAATTAGGTTCTAATTGGTTATTCAGTTTATTGGTCATCTCATTGGTCAGTGCATGGTTGTTTACTGACGATACGCCAAAACATATGCTACTTCAATAATAAGGTTATGGTATTATTTTTAGACCTTGTCCCTTCTCCGGCGTTTAGACACCTTTAAATTGATTAAATTATGCACTACATAAATGTTTCTTTCGTTGGATAACCGCTTTTTACCAGAGATTGCGCACGTCTGTTTTTCGGGCAAGTTGACCGGGAAATGACTAACAAAAAAGGTCGTCAACTTTTTTCTGGGGAAAAGGTGGATTTTCCACAAGATTTCAGGATTTTTTTTCGGGCGGAAGTTCAATCTTTGCGTTTCCCCCACTGCTGAAATCTGCCGTACGCCTATGCGGATAAATGATATCGTGTGAGATAAAGATCGTCAGCGTCAGTGCCAGTCCCAAGGCTGATTAAAGGAGGATGGCATCGCTAATGATCTTTGCTATCACACAGTGACGTTAAACTACAACTATTACTAGGCATACTATATATATATATATATATATATGTATACTGTAGTATTTTAATGGTATTTTAATGTTACTTTTTCGGTCACACGCGCGCGCGATATAATACGCTGACTCACGTTTTAGCGCTCAGTTCGGAACAACGTCTTGTTGTTAATTGGACACCTTCAAACTACTGCTAGATATTGGTACATAGGACAGTGGACGCCTCTGAACTTCGATAAGAGGTTGAAGCGCATGCGCGATGTTGGGATGACCTCCGATGTTACCTGATTCTTGAGAGTCGAAGATTGGAATAAGACTCGATGACGCCCGGCTTGAAACGCGTACTATGCCATTACTCTCAATTTTGAGGATTGTAAAGGTTCTATCATAATTATTAAGTTATTAGTAAAGGTTCTATCATAATTACTAATTTATTATTAAAGGTTCTATCATAATTATTAATTTATTATTAAATGTTCTATCATAATTATTAATTTATTATTAAATGTTCTATCATAATTACTAATTTATTATTAAAGATTCTATCATAATTATTAATTTATTATTAAAGGTTCTATCATAATTATTAATTTATTATTAAAGTAAAGTAAAAAGTCCTATCCCGTTCCATGAGGCCCATTGGTGAGGCGCTCATCTCCTTTTCCATGGCCCTGAGCCAGCAATGGACGAATCCCAAGGTCCTGGATACGAGGCCAGTGTATCGCAGGACTTGCTGTTTACTTCCCAGCTTACGCCGGTTCCAAATTATACTGCTTGGTGACATAGGCACGTGTGCGTGAACAACTTGCCCAAGGTCGTTACCCGGAGTCAAACCCGTAACCTCCCGCTCCGTAAGCGGACGCGTTACCGGTCTGCCACCAGGTCGCACATTTATTATTAAAGGTTCTATCATAATTATTAATTTATTAGTAAAGGTTCTATCATAATTATTAATTTATTATTGAAGGTTCTATCATAATTATTAATTTATTATTAAAGGTTCTATCATAATTATTAATTTATTATTAAAGGTTCTATCATTATTATTAAGCATCTGACCTGGACACTTTCATTTTACAATCTTCAAGCAAAACAAAATAGATATTTAAGACGAATTTAAAACTAATTTTTAGATCGCCACTTTTCTGTGAAGGGATGAAGCGAATTATTGGATAGATCAGGAATTCCTGCGATTGCCTTTCATTTACTTTGGGATCAACTGCCTTCAGCCAACAGCAAAAGATGAACCGTTTTATTTTGTTCTTTGGTCGGCGCTTGCAAATAAGCTGGTGCCCTGCGCTTGGCTTCCGAGTGGCGCGTTAAAATATATGGAGAATACGATTAGGACAATTATTATATGGAAGGTGGAAAGTGTAGAAGAGTTTTTTTATTTATTTATTTTTTCCTCAACCAAAACAATAAAAAAACATGATACAATTATGGCATTGAATAATACATTAACATAATTTGGTGAAGAAGGGGAGACCCAGAAGGGATGGAAAATCCCGCTAATTGTTTAAGTAGTCTTCGGTGTTTCATGACATCTGACTGCTGCCATCGGCTGTTGAAGTCGCCCCTCCTTTCTGCATGCTTGAGACGGGCATTACCAGAGCACAGGAAAACATCGTGGCGGAGTTGGGCAAGTGTGGCCTGGATCCGCCGAGAGATAAACAGTGATGCTGAACAATCAAGAGAGCGATACGTTACATTTGCCTCTGCTAGCCCAAATCTTTCCTGACTTTAGTTTCTCTTTCACGGTTCGTGACCTGGGTGTTACCCTTGACTGTGAACTCAGTCTCAGCCAGCATGTCAATCTTGTTGCTCGAAGCTGTTACTACCAGCTTCGTCAACTTCGAGTGATTGCACGCTCTCTCTCTCATGATGCGCTGGTAGTTCTTGTTCATGCCTTCGTAACCAGTCGAATCGACCATTGTTGCTCAATCCTTGTTGGCCTCCCCCTTGGGGTTCTGGGTCGGTTAGATCGGGTTCTGCGCTCTGCTGCCCGGCTCATTGGACGAATCCCTAAATTTTCCTCTGTTTCTACCTACATGCGTGATGTGCTGCATTGGTTGCCAATAGCCCAACGCATCCATTATCGAATTGCTGCCCTGGTCTCACGTTGTATCCTTGGTTGCGCTCCATCCTACCTGCGCATTCTTTGTCGCCCAGTCTCTGACATTGAAGCGCGTCGGGCCCTTCGCTCTGCTGCAAAGGGACAACTGCTTGTTCCACGGGCTCGCTTGGCTACCAGACAGTGTCGAGCCTTCTCGGTTGTGGGGCCGTCAATCTGGAATGACCTCCCCCCTAACCTCCATCTCCTCCACCTGACCAGTCAATCCTTATTCCTTAAGTCCCTTAAATCTTTTTTCTTTTGCCGTGGCTGGGCTGGGAGCGCCTCTGAGTAGTTTCTTGAAGGGGCGCTATATAAATGCTAATAATGAATGAATGAATGAATTGCTTGCAACGATGTAAATAAAACACCGATGAACACCTTTGTTTCATGCGATCGACTACAATATATACCAATACGACGACAAACCTGCAGTTTATGTAAAATAAAAAAAGAACAGTAAGCCAAGCATGACTTGTAATCTAATACGAACTGATCAACTCCAATTCACAATAATCAGAGCAAATAAATTTATTCATTCATTCATTCTTTCATTCATTAGTTCATCCAATTAATCTTCATAGCGCCTCCTCAGGAAGATTACTCGGGGGTGCGGCAAACCCCAGCGTGTCCAAATAAAACTGTCTTATACGATGAGAGATAAATCCGTGAGAAGGAGTTCTAGAAAGTGAACGGAGCGGGAAGGCCATTCCAAGTCGATGGGCCTATTATATCACGAGAAGACATGGTTCTGCACGGTGGAGGTTGGCCTGCGAGCTGAAGAGACTGAGAGCAGACATTGTTCAATGTTCAATGTTCAGCCCAGCGAAGGGAAATAATTGTATTAGCTTCAGTACATGGCTGTATTCGAAGAGTTTGCGGCTATGAACCCCCACTCCTGCAATTATTTCATACAGTCAATTGTTTGCAAATTCTGTGTATTTTGCGACCATGTCCTTTGGAGCACCATTCCGAAATGGAACCCCGGAAATTTTTTACCGGTTAGGCCCCTGCTTGAGTGATGCTGTTCTCATTGTTTCGAGGTATAAATCGATTCAGTTGAAAGGTCGCAAACTAGGACAATAAGCCTACAATAGGCCTACTTTCTGATATTTGGTTAATTTATTCTTTCAATAATTCTAGGGGTTTATACAGCGCCGTTTGTAGAAACCTACTGACATCCCAGGCACGGTTAGAGACAAAAGACTTTAATGATTTAGAAAACAAAGTTTGATTGATCGGAAATGATATGCCATGCCCCGATGGGGGACCATTCCAAATGGTCAGCGACCGAGGAACTCGGCATTTTCTGGCAGCTTAGAAGCGAACCCGTGTACGGTGTGACTTGGAGTTGCCCCTTCAAAGCAGAACGAAGTGCCTGACGCTCTTCAACGACATGTTGTATTCTAAGGCAAGCAAACCCCTCTTTGATGTCATCCATCAAAGAGGTGTTTGCTTGCCTTAGAATACAACATGTCAAACGCAGGAGCCATGAGTAGGCTACTAGTCGGCAAAACTACGAAGCGTGTTTTCTTAGGAGTTGTTGCACGGGGTTATTGACATGCGTAGTGTTGCACGCTATTGACATGCGTAGTGTTGCACGCTATTGACATGCGTAGTGTTGTAGCTGGTGTAGCCACTTGGTCGGTCGCGATGGTGTAGTGGTTGACGAGTTGTGGTCTTCGTAGTCGACCAGTGTGTTGCTGCTGGTGTTGTTGGCCAGGGTTTGATTCTGTTGGTGAGAAGGGCGGCGGTAGAGACAGATGATGTCTTGCTTGTTGCAGTCATAGTCGTCAATCATCTTCTGCAGGTGACTGATGTAATCAATGGCAATTCGTAGAGTTTTCACCTTCAATCAACAGATTCATCAATAACAGAATTTTAATCAATGGCTATTCGTAGAGTTTTCACCTTCAATCAACAGATTCATCAATAATAGAATTATATCCTTAAGTCAACCACATAGATATATAGGCCAACACTGTATATTTTTCAATTTTTGTTCAATCAACCAGGTAGAGTTTTATTATCACAATCAAAGAAGCATGGATCAATCCTTTAATCGTGAGCACAAATGGACAATACGGACACTTTGCCCTCCCCTTGGAAAATTTAGACTTATTTTTGACTACTGCCATGACGTGTATACAAATTTAATTATTTAATGGATAAATGTAGTTAATCATTTAATAATATAATTAATACAAGTTGTCAATTGCAATGACAGTCATACAAATATAATTGATTAATTACATAAATTCGGTTATTTGTTAATAATAATAACAGCATTAATTTTCAATTGCAATGAATCTATATACCTTCGACAGTCGTTTGTTCTTATTCCCATAAGGAATATGTCTCCGTAGTCGAACGAATGCGCTGTTGACGGCCTGCACCCTCCGTCTCTCCCTCGCGTTCCTCCTGGCCACCAGGTGCGCCGGTTTCTCCCGATGTGGTACGTGCTTATACGTCGACCTCTTCACCGACCGACGCACCCCAGCTGACCCCCCATGCATCCCTGACCCTTGCGACTGACCCCCCGTCATATCGTTTGTACTGTCGACTCTCACTCCAGCCATTCCATTTCCGCTCCCTCGTCCATCTGCTCCTCCACGTATGGTACAGCTGGAATCAGTTGGGGCGTAGTGTCCGTTCCCGAATGCGTGTATCATCACACTGAAATTGAAAGCGTCGATTCGTTTTAAACAACGATTCAACATTAACATGATGCACACATCTACTGCGAATTTAATTGGAAGTTAAAAATTACTATTACCAGAGGGCCACTAATGGCTCGGATGTCAGATTATTAACAAGCAACGTTAACTCTGGAGTGGCCGCTAATGTTAATATGTGGAAGAAGAAAAGTGCTGTATAGAAGGCAACATCATTGAAACGCTGAATTATGACTGACATCCGCTGAAACAAATAATAGTAATAGCCGTTACGATTTCTTAGACTCCACCACTTGGACACCTTTATAATGTTGAAATATGTTTGTATATAATTGTGAGATCGAGTGTCAGTATATTCGCACCCATTGTTCGAATTATCGTTCCCTAGCACGCACTTTGTTCTCAGCTGCAGAAGTACTTGTACCAGAAGAAAATGGCGTCGTTGGCAATTGAGCAGCAGAGGCTCTTTGAGATGCCAGCTAAGTGAAAAAACATGGAAGCGGAATGACTGAGGTAAAAATTAAGGTAGAACCTGTAGATATAGTCATGATACAGGTTTCCATGACAACAGCGACACACGGAGATGAGGATATGGACATTACATTTATAAGAGATTGAATGAAGCATTGGACGATAGTGATTAAAACCCAATTCCACCAGATGACTAATAATACCGAGCTCCTAAGCTTGTAGCTGTGCCTTGAAAGTGATGTCATTCGGAAGCTGCTCATTCTCTTTTCACTATAATGCACAGACCTTAATTGTCGTCAACGACCTTTTGTGTCATATGGCAACGTTAAACATTGGAATTGAAACTTAAATGTTTTGCATCGACAATGCTTAAACTACACGATAAGTAATGTTGACGTCGTTTAATCCTCTTTTGCCACCAGATGTCGCTAAACATAGGAAATTTCAGTTGCAATGTTATTGAGCAATGGAGCACGTTGAAAAAGCAGGACAAATTAGATGTCCTCTATGCGTTAGATCAGTGGTTCCCAACCTTCTTTGACTTTAGGGCCACTTTTTCTAAGTTGGAGGATACGAGGGCCACTTTATCTTAGACTATTCTTAGTCGAAGGACATTAGGGGGCCACAAAGCTACAATTTAATTAACTAAAAGCATATACAATTGCTGTAATTGGTTCAAAATAGAATGTTCGATGTTATTTATGGACGTCAAAAAACATAATTTGCAATAGAAAATAATTATGTGTTATATCCTGCCCAAATTGTCATTTTTCATATATTTTGTTAATTCTTTGAGCAATGGGGGGCCATTTTTTCAGGCCTGGCGGGCCACTTTTGGCCCGCGGGCCACGGGTTGGGAACCGCTGCGTTAGATCAAAAAACGTCCTTACAGGCTATGAACGAAACATTTTTTATGCTAACAAACCTTGCTCAAATAATTAAAGGAGTAACCAGCGGCAGGCTACAGTGTCTAAGACTCGTACGTTACGTGACATTACGCGAGTGAGGCAATGGTCTTGATTGCCCTCTGAACCGGGGAGCACCAACGCTCGGGGTCAGCTCGGCCCAACAAGCCGCTTCGTGCCATCCCTCAACCTATTTGTGGGTAGTGTTGTTTTCGTTAACGAAAACGAAAACGAAAATGGTAATTAACGAAAATGAAATGTTTTCGTTAACGAAAACGAAAACTAAAACTAAAATCCGCTGACAACGAAAACTAAAACTAAAACGAAATGTGCAGCAATCAAAACTAAAAGTAAACGAAAATTGATCAAACGAAAACTAAAACGATATTTGGCCAAACGAAAACTAAATAATTTGCTCGTAATTTCACCTTACTTTCCTTATTTGTGCGTATTGTGCAAATGGCGTATTTTAGTATTGTGAGGCAGGAGATTACTCACAAGTGGGTCGTTTTACCTGTATACCCGGGGTCATAATTATGGCTCTAAACCTGTCCAAACCGGTTTGGGGATTAGGGGCAATTAACCCGTTAATGACCACTTTTGATTGAGCGGTCAGATTTTGATATTCTTTTGCATTTTGAGTCCTTGCAGTAAGAGTATGTTAGGAGAAAAAATGTGGACACATAACTTTATTAGTTATTGAGATATTATGGTGTCCTTTTAAAAGGACGCTGAGCACATAGGAGACAAAAAAACGCTACGTGCAATCAACTGTGTTGTTATGTTGCATGAGCATATAATAATAATAAGAACAGCTCTGCGATGCAAAGACAAACATAATACTAACTACAGCAACTCAGAATCATTCTGTCAATGTTATTTGATGTAATGACAGTATCCTATACAGCAGTGCTCCCAGCTTTCAATGTGGTGCGATAGTGACATTTCATTTCATTACTGTGGAAGGCAGCAAAGCAGGCAACATGTACAGCAATAATGGCGTTTTCCACACATACGTGAGACTCTCTTGCCACAATTCTACATCTCCTCTGCTTTGAAATACTCTCAATGGTGTGATCCATGTGGTCAAATCTCACGTCTGGAAGAATTCCCTTTCTCAGCAGGTTCCATGCGTGCGATCTAAACGGTTGATTGCTTCAGAAGGTATTCATTGACAATGCTCCATGTAATTCCAATAACTATATCGAGTTTCTGAGTCTCATAGGAAGGACCACGTCTGAAGAGTAACCAAGTCAGAGACCACATCTTGTATCCGAAGCGTATGGGTTTGCCGTGTAAAGGTTGCTTTGCTCCATGCTTTCAGTAGGAGGGAATAATGGCCATTATTATTATACTGCCCATTGAACTGAGCTAAAAGTGGTCTGACTTTGACAAACTTGTCTTCTGGCATCGCAGTTTTATTATCTACAACATGTAGGTAATGCAATTAACATATTCCCACACTTTTCTAGTCTTGGCTTTTGCAACAGTTGTGTTCAGCACGTATGACTGCTGCTCACAGTAGGCCTACACGCATCTCCTTGGGAGAATGGCATACCCATTACCCACTGGGCAACATAATTGCAAGAGATAATATCACGTTTTCATCAGTCATTCCAAAGGAATGATCACCTTTCTGCTCTCCTGCATATCTTTCACTGTCTGTGGCCATCAGACTAATGACTTCATCATCAAAGAATAATTCAAACAGCTCAACAGGGCTCCAGTCGTGCTTTACACGTAGAAACCTGGGTTTATCTTCAGCTACCGGGTATACCAGCACATATTGAATCCTCAGATAGATCTCCACTTCTCCATTTCCAGGTTGACTGTCCAAGTTTTTTCACACACTTTTTGGTTTGGAATGGCAGACGGGATTGCAGAAGGAAGTTGAGTCATAGGAGCATCTCATGGTACAGTTATGAAGACATCAGAGGACACAGCTTCATCCTCAATAATCATCTTTCATTGAGACAACTTCATCCAATGTTACCCATAAACATATTGGAGCTGTTCATCTGTTTCAATTTTCAAAGCTAGAGTAGCCAGATGTCTATAGTTCCTGATCTATAAAATTTGAACCCGGCGTTTTCAATAAACTGTGACTTTTGATGCCGTATATAATTAAAATGGCGCTATAGAAGTCAATAAACTGGATAATATTCACAGTGACCTTGTAATTTGCATAGTGAGACAAGATGCAAAATTTGGTACATGAATACGGATGAGTGATAACAGTGCAAACATTTCAATGACAGTTTTGTACATTCAGACAAAATCCGTCCCATATATGCCCAGCGTCCTTTTAAAAGGACAGCAAGTTTTCGTCAAAATTTTCCATAATGAAATAAATAATTTTTGCGAAAATGAATTGATATAGGCAAGCAATCATATAATAGCTACTCAAAACTCCGAAGTAATTTTTTTCATAAAATAGAAAATTAATTAAACTAAATTAAAATTTATTATTGATTGGCGGCATTACTCGATTCCAAAATTCCACAACTTCCAGTGCTAATAACACAAGTAAAACTAAAGAATTTGACAAATTTTTGCACAGATGTTGGTTTATCAACATCAGCAGGATGATAGAAAACAAAAACGATATTATTGAATTGATATCATATTAAAATAGGTAAGCAAATACAACTGTCCTTTTAAAAGGACACGGTCATTAACGGGTTAATATGCAAATCAGAGTAATGCAGGACAGTGATTGTCTGAGGAAGCCTTGCAGGGCCGACAGGCAGGGTGACCAGTGGAGTTAGGTAAGATATGATTGGCCAGTGAATAGGGAGAAACAATGGTGAGGCACGTGAGAGTGAACAAAGGCTGTCCGCTGGAAGGAAGACTCTGTCTTGCTGTGGCTGGCGATGAAAAGTATAGTCGTCTCTGGTGTAGATAAGAGCCTACTCAGCCTATAATATGATTGCCCTTCGAGAGAGAAACCAAGAGAAGTCCCTGGCCAGGATCTGATATATCCAGGGTGAAATTTATTAGTCTAGGAGAATTTCTGTAGCAATATATTTTGAGGCCAAACAAGGAAACGGACCACTTTGTTTGACCCGAGGTAAGAGTAAGTCTTAGATTTTACAGTCATAAAATATTCTCATTGATATGCTTTGCCTGTGACCTTTATTTAATTGTGTAAAATCCTGCTAGAACTGCGTGAATAGTCGCACAATATCATATTATTCTCATTCATTCACTTCACATTACAATATTCCATTTTGGGATGTTTAGTTCTTTGCATTCATATATCCAGACTAGTGTTATCAAACGTTCTAGCGCATGATAGACTGAGTGGTCTTTGGGATGATAGCGGGCATCTACCCTGCATCCTACATTGTACCTGTTCTTCACGCCAGTGATGCTATCATTATTCTATGGACTCCACATGCATAGCAGAAACAATAATTCCCTCGGCCCGTTACCTGGGATATCAAAGAGTGATAAAAACTGATAAGTGCACAGGTAGTTAAAACTATATAAAAACTGTAACTGGAAGAAGTAAAATTATTTGAGAACTAGACGTAGAAGTAAAATTGCTTCAGGCAGAAGTGAATAAGAACCAGAAGTGAAATTATTTGAGAACTAGAAGCGGAAGTAAAATCACGTCAACAGAAGTGAATAAGAACTAGAAGAAGAATTAATATAAGAACTAAAATATCACTATGGGACACTATAATTATTTACATGTACGATCAGGGTTGATACGTAATTTTGACCTTCCTGTGGTGAGCAACTGCATACATCGTTGTCATAAAATTTTATATTAATTCCCAAAAAAGTTATGAACTGTAATGCTGAGGTATTTATCAATTGGGCAGCAAATGACATTTCACATAATGATCACGTTTTATGTTCAGCACCTCTTCGTATTGATTTGTATCAATATAGTTTATTCAAGGAACGAAACGGTATTCACTGCTAACGAGTGTGTAGCCCCAGATTATTAAAACTAATATTGGCATACTAAAACGAAAACTAAAATTGGCAAACGAAAACTAAAACTAAAATTGATCTATAAAAACGAAAACTAAAAACTAAAACTAATATTCAGCAACAATTAAAACTAAAACTAAAACTAAAATTAGGACTAACAATCAAAACTAAAACTAAAACTAAAATTGGGGCAATATTAAAACAACACTATTTGTGGGGCGGGCACCCATCTGAGAAGAGAGTTTGAATGGGAGTAATAGCAAATGTGTGAAATAAACAAATCAAATTACATCTATTTGCCAGACTGAGCAAATTCCCAACAATGAGAGCTGCTATACGGCACAATTCTGAAGGTGAAAAATAGCAGTTAGGTCTAACTTTATAGCTAATGCAGTTTAACGGTGAAGCTAAGCAGAATGCTTTGTGGTATCTTATCTTACCCCGAGATATATTGGTTGTGTAATACTCCGGTCTCTTTCAGCCTATTTCAGCCTCCTCGCAACGTCCACTTCGTTCGTCCAACATATATTTGATCATCTAGTTCATCATACTAGAACTGTGCTATGCCACAGACCAGATCCTTTGCTTCAATTGGTCCATCTCTTTGGAATGCAATGTCCACATCTATGTGATTTCGAATTCTGGCTCTTAATCCCTCATCCTCCTCATTTGCATTTCTCAAAACATATTTCTTTCTTCATTGATATTGTGCACTTGGAGCGTCTTTGACCGGTTCACCCTATTAGAGACACTTCATAAATATTTCAATACAATATAATACTAAATGGCCTTTTGTGTCATAAGATGTCGTTAAACGATCTGAATCCTTCAAAATTTCGGTTTAGTCACCTAATGCCCACATTATGTAAAAGACAACAACAATTTTTTGCCGCTGTGGTAGTACTGGATGACATCAGATGCCGTTAGACGGTTAGACTATTACAAGTTACCCTTAGTTTGGAGTCTTCTTAGACACCTTTAAAACTAGTTTACATTTTGAGATAACAATTTTATGTCGCTGCGTTTACTCCACTCGCTCAAAACGACAAACCACGTAGAATCGGCCTCAGCAAGGTTTGGTGGAATGAACAAGATGTGGCGATCATGCAACATATCGATAAAGAAAACCAAAGGTAAAGCTGTACGAAGTCATTGCTATTCCAGTGCTCTTGTACGCAGCAGAAAGTTGGTGCTATAGAAAGGAGGATGGACGAGGCTTATAATATTGGTAGCTAAAATGTGTCGGCTAAGAATAATAATAAATTTTTTTCTTTAATTCAACGCCTGCAAACCACTGCGCTTTACATTTGCAAGTTATGCAGTAATCTTAATTAAACTTAACTACTAACAGAACAGACAGCTTTGCAATTACACGGCGCTAATAGCAGCCTGCAAAGCATGTCCGCCCAACGGGGGCTCGAACCTGCTACCTCTCGCACTCTACGCCAGCGTGTTACCCATTGCGCTACCGCCCCCTTCCCCAAGAAGAATACTAGGTAGCTCCAAAGGAGACATTATACGTACTGAGGTGACTAGAGAGTGGAGCTGGGACAAAGTGAGACAATGATGGACAAGATCGCGAAAAGAAGACTCCCCTATATTCGGCATGCAGACCTAACATGGATGACATGTAAGAGATAGCTAGCCGCGGCTCTATGTTGTCATGTGGAGGGAACGAGAAGTAGAGGAGGACAGCCGACGACATGGATGGAGAACGTGATGGAAGATCTAAGGACAAAGCACACAGGGAAATGGGAGAAGTCGTAGACAAAACCAGAGACAGAACAATTTGGAGACTACTTGTTAAAGCCTTATCGATAGCACGTGACTGACGGAGGAGACGAGGAAGAGGAGGACGATGTAGTCTGCTTTCTACAGACATTGCAAATATTATCATCGCCACCCTCCTCTTTCCACTGATTTTATCCTGGCACTGTTATTTGCGTAGTTCCTCTTTGATGACTCAGTATTGTTAAACATCAACCAATAAAAATAAATTGAGACTCGCCCAAATGCACACAGCTTTTGCACTGTTTGACTGTTTGCAATATTTGTTGAAACAATAAAGATGTACTTATTAAATAACTGTTCGAAAGAAAAAAATAATAATAATTATGTCCGTCTTCCGAGGAAAATTAAACTAATCAAGATCGCATACATATATATAATATAATAATAATCAATATTTAGGTGTTTAAATGCTGATAGAGGCGAAATCGACGCAAGTCTTCGAACTTCATCTGACCAACCACTCACCAACCAGAGTAGTTCTACTGCTATCCGTATCCACTCTCTGCACTTTTGTAGTCCATCCAAAACCTAGAAGAAGGAGGATGGTGGCTACAATAATCTTTGATCAGTCAAGGAACAACGAGCGTAACTCCGCTTCCATCAGTATTCTAGAAGCGCCAGTAGACACCTTTAAAACGCTTTAATCGTCGTCTATGATAAGCATTAGCACTGCATCAAGTTGATGTTTCGATCTCATTTTAGTTTAAAGTGCACATCCACATCAACGGTTCCACGACAACTGGTCTACCGACAACTCGTCTACCGACAACTCGTCTCCGGACAATTGGTCTAACGACAGCTGGTCTACAGACGAATAGTATTGATAAAATAGAAGCTGGATTTATGAACATGGTTTTTCAGTTTAAATGGACGCCGGATCGATGATTTTATTCATGTATTTCGACATGCATCCAGCTTCTACTTCTCAACCGTTATTTTCGTCAATCCGGCTTCTATTTCAGATACAAAAAATACCCTCATCCAGCTTCCATTACTTAAGCGTTTTATCATCAATCCAGCTTCTATTTCAGATCAAGAAATACTTTCATCCAGCTTTTATTTCTCATACGTTATTTTCGTCAATCCAGCTTCTATTTCACCTGTAAAAGGGCCATCATCCAGATTCCATTTCTCTTGCGTTTTTTCATCAATCCAACCTCCATTTCACCTGTAAAAACTTTCATCCAGCGTCCATTTCTCAAGCGCTGGATCAGTTGTCTGTAGACCAGTTGTCGTAGACGAATTGTCCGGAGACCACTTGTCGTTAGACGAGTTGTCGTGACACCCACATCAACGGCCTTTGAGGCCACAAAATTTTGCCAAATAGTTGATCAAACTACGGCAGCTATTATAATTTGCGGTACGATTTGCGTATAATATCAAAAGCAACAATAACGACTCTATGTTTATTTGCAATTAACTTGTAGTAAACTCCCCACTGCAAATCCGTGCCGTTAGTGCTAGTAAGTACTAGGGCAAAACCTGGAGAACACGTTAGGACAACGTCAACCACCCTCGTCGGTTTAGGATGTTGCTTTCGGCGGTTCTGACACTGACTGCATGCCATGCATGTCACCCACGAGTTGCTCCCCCAGCGAAGCAAACGGGTCATAATTTGCGCCCCAGACCACATGACCGGGGTGCTACCAAGAGCAATCAGATTGCGAAACCATTTGTAACTAGAATGCTTTATACATACTGGTACTAATTACTTTGTTTAGTCTTGATAGTTTCGATGGTTTGCTCAAAAACGCCTGAAGCAGTGGTCTTCAGGGATGCTGCAGGAAACTGAAGCAGACGGAAACGTTTAAATACTTGGGATCGACAGTAAATGCGCAGGGTGGCTGTGAGCAGGATGTCAGAAACAGAATCAAGATAACATGGCAGAAATGGAGAGAACTCACGGGTGTACTGTGTGATACTAAAATGCCGATCCAGATTAAAGGAAAAGTGTACAAGACAATGGTCAGACCAGTGCTTATCTATGGTGCAGAGGTCTGGACTCTGACAAAGAGAGAGGAAGAACTTCTGGAGAGAACTGAAATGAGAATGTTACGTTGGATGCTTGGAATCACATTACAGGACAGAAAAAGGAATGACTACGTAAGAAAGAAACTTGGAGTGGCTTACGTAACGGACAAAGTACGAGAGGCCAGGATGAGGTGGTATGCGCATGTCATGAGAAGAGATGAAACCAGCTGTATCAAGAGAATTATGAACGCTGAAGTCTATGGAAAACGTAGCCGGGGACGACAGAGAAAGAGATGGAGCGATCAAATACAACAGGACCTGAAAATGCTAAAGCTGAAGAAGGAGGACACTGGTGACAGGAACAAGTGGAAGAGGATGATCCAAGTGGCTGACCCCTCCCCAGAGAGGGATCACTCCGAGCCTGAAGGAGAGAGAGAGTTTCGATGGCTTATCTGTTTTTTATATGTGATACTTGTTCAGCAGAGCTGGTACAGTTTTGCAGCTGGCTATATTAAAAAATTTATACTTACTTACGACCAGCGCTCTTACCGATGTAGCTAACTGGGCAAGTTGCAGGAGTAGCATGTGGGACGAGGTGGCTTGATGGTGAGCAATTGACGGAGACAGGGTGACTGAGAGGATTGAAGTGAAGACCTATTTTAGTTGAGTGATATGACTGTATTCTCGCTCAGATATTTTAAACCAGTTGAATGATTTGAGGACAGTAGTGATGTGGTGGCTTTTAAGGGTTTTGGTGACAGCACGGGCGAAGGTATTCTGAACTGCTTGGAGAAGATTTATTTAGGTGATGCCTACGTTCAAGAAAAGGAATTGCAATGGTCAAGTTTTGCATTAACAATTTAGTCTCGTTTAACTGTTAGAATCCACACTTAATGTGACGATTTTAAAACACCTTTAAATGCTGTGCACATTTATTACAATAGTTTTCAGTGTCGATCGCTTAAACTTAACTTTAGAAAACTCATGTTCTCTAAGTCTAAGAATTACCAACCATCGTGCATGACAATTCTTTAAAATGTTACGGTACTTAATTTGCATCACGTTAAATCGAACTAGATAAAATGACTAATTTAATTCGCAGAAGCTCAGTATGGTCCACCGACCAAAGGATGGATCGACGCTGAACACCCAAGCAGGGTCGGATTAACTATATAATATGCAATGTCTGCCATGGCGGCGGACCCCACCCCGTCGTCATGGGTCCCGTCCGTGAACAAAAACTTGTAATGTGCACCCATTTATTAGCTTCACTACAAGGACAGTGTGCAAATTTAGGCTACGTCAATTGCTGATAAGTTTTTATGAAGGCAATCAATGGCCAATATAATTATCAATGCCAGCTATAATGATTTTATCGATAATCCAATCTTTTAAATAGAACAAGAAGGCATTGATGATGGAAATGAAACTGCTTGAAATTGCATTTGAAGGTATACGGACTAATTTTGCGCTGAAACCTTTTGGCAATCGTCAATCGGTTAGCACTTTCATCAAGATATACGAATGCTGCATGCAAAGAAGTTCAGAATGTGCTCAGAGTTTTAACGGTCTTCGATGTGCTGGAGATGCTGACATGATTAGAGATTTGTTGTTGCTCGCATTGGAAGAGAATACTCTGGTGGTTTAGAAACCTATTTATTCCTGACGAAATGGTTTATTAGCTTCATTTCGTTATGTTGTGCAAACAGCTATACAATAATTTCAGCTGGTCGCAACAAGGTCATGGGAGCCACTCCTCAGGTCATAAAAATTAAATGTACGGAAGATGTCAAAATTCCAAAGAATTTTTTTTGTGTGTCATAACTCATAAGGCAGGCCAAGAGCAAAAATATAGGCAGGTCAAGTCGCGGCTTATGTTTGCAAGTAGGCCTACACAGACTGTAGACCCTCTATCTAAATCGCCAGCTTCTTTGCACACTTCAATATGCATTTCCCAAAGTGCCCATTGCTCTCCGCATGTATGCCTACATGTGCCTCATGGTATCCAGCTGCACTGCTGAAAGAGCCATCAGCAAAATAGCATTGCTGAAGAACGATCTGCGGCGCACAATGGCTTGCAGACAAACGCCTAATTGAGCTGGAACTTTTCAGTTTTGAGAGTCAAACTATTTTGTCTTGTACAGCTGTTTCTTTCACTGACATTGAAGCCATTGCCAAAAGAAGTTTAATAACGAGAATATTATTTTACATTGCATAATGACTATATTCTTCATATATTTGTTTCTTCAATAAATATACATCCCACTAACCTTGCGACTTATGCACGGGCTAAATTCACCTGCCTTTTATAAGTTGCTCGAATCTCACTTTTTAGCTGTGGCTGGGCTGGGAGCGCCCAGGGGCTTCTACCCCCCTAAGCAGCCGGGCGCAATCCATCTTCTTCCCCCCCCTTTTCTGGACCGGCCTTCCTCTATGTATGCAATACAATCTAATCTAGCGCATGCCCTCCTCTATTGTGTAGGCTACACGTGGGAATGAAGGTTTGTTTGGAGGAGAACAAACGAGCATCCAGCAGACGATCGCCGAAGCATGTGTAGCGCCGAGAAGTTACCTGGTATGGGGAGGGAATGTGCCCCTCCCCATAAGAAATTTTTGCGATTTCCGCATTGCAATTTTAGCATTTTAAGCTGTCCTCTTAGCAAAATCACTCTACTATTTCAGTGGAGGAATTGCTGCCAAAATTGGGCAGCCATATGTTTTGCGCCTCTGATCAGCGTGCACTCGAGAGGCGTTACATAAATTTGTAGAGCACAATTGCAATACAATAAAATACAATGTAGGCCTAGGTCCTACATTAGGCTATTGTAAACCCACGTAATAATGATGTTGCTTTACTAAGTGTTCAAGGATCAAAATTGACTGTCTGAAATTTGAAAGATAACATTGGAGAGAAGCCATTTAGCTGTGCAAAATAGTATTTGTATTAACATTATTTTTTCCAATTATAATATGATTGTATTATTTATCAAAATAGCAAAAACATAATTAGCCTATAATCATGTAATAGGAATTTTTTTTATTATGGTAGGGCCTATATATTATAGCTGTTATAGCAGTTCATGTTATTCAAAAATGCAGATAGTAGCCTTATAACTAAAAACTCAAAGTGTATAAAGTGTATACATTTTGCTAAAAAACTATTAGGCCTACCATTTTGTCCAAATTTATATGGAGGGGAAGTATTTTCGGGGAGGATCTTCCTCCTATATATAGTGATGCCTAGATTGAACGCTGTCCTCCATGTCCGACCTTCCCCCCCAACCGACGTGAATTTTGGCTGTCTTCTGATTTCTCCCCTATTTTTCCCTGGGTGCAAGCTGCGCCCGCCATGTATAGGGATAGAAGCCCCTGGGAGCGCCTCTGAGTAGGTTTCTTGAAGAGGCGCTATATAAATTGTCGAAATGAATGAATGAATAAACATGCTTCAAGATTATAAGGCATGACATCTAGACCCACGTCTGCTTAAACACCTCTTAAACGCCTTTAATCAATGGTATGTAGACCCAAAACATATTTCAACAAATAATGTAGAATGTAGACCAACACTCAATCTGGTGTCACTAACAGTTTCATTGTCTGTTAAAATTAATGGACTCTTTTGTGTCATTAAAGGAAGTCTTATTTCAGATCATCGTTCCAACGGAGCAGTAGTTTGAATTTCAGTCGCGTCTGTTTTTTAACGAGTCTTACATACGATCTTTTCTTTAGTTTTTGTTTTGTTTCGGTGTCCTGGTTTGCGCGAGATAATTTAATATTGCACACCTCATTTTAAAATTCTATTCACAATATATGTTTGGGTTCGTCAGCTAAGGCATTAATTAACAAAATACACAACTGAAAAAACGGAAGCAACATCTATTTATATCTGAAATGAAGAATGTGTGTATGTCTGTCCAGAATGGACGCCCACAGTTTCGCATATATATCCACTCGAAACCCTGCATATAGACAGAGGACCACGAGGACCACCCATTGGATCCATTTCAGCTCACAATAATAATTGACTTTAAATCCTGAGAAAAGTTTACAGACATTTTAAATTTCGATGCGATAGTTCAAGCTGCAAAACTAAGACTGCTATTTCCCCGTTGTACAATAGTAATCGTGTCGCCATTGCTCCGGCGTGCGGAGTACAGGGGTGGGTGAGGCCGGGGTTGTGGTCGGGATGAGGAGGTCGGAGTATAGGAGCAGGGTGAGACGTGGCGAGGTCACAAACCTAAATTTCCAATGCAACGTCGATTTCTCCAGCTAGTCCTACATAGTAATAATAACAGTTAAAACCATATAGCCTAGGGCTCACTCAGCCTACAACTCTACAACGTGCATCAGAAAGACGGATCCACGGCATCAAGCCATGCAGCAATAAAAATTAACTGCTGTTTAACTTGATATCATGTGTTCCAACTACCATTATTATTATTATTATTATTATTATTATTATTATTATTATTATTATTATTATTATTATTATTATTATTATTATTTACCAGAAATGTCAATTACCCCTTGTCCTTCGTCTCTACAATCGGTCCTAAATGCTGTCGGTGTCACGTGATATTCTGTATCCCTTTTAAAGCTATCCGGGGGGGATGAATTAATCTATCTCCCGGATGGAATATACTGGTCTAAACTATACGGGGGATAAACCATTCTATCCCCTTTATTTAAAAATGCGTATAATTGAAAAATCTATGCTCTAATCAAAATTTAAAGCGACTCTAATTGTTTTAAGTGTCCTAAGCAATGTTCAGAGCAAGGCATCTCGAATTTATTCAGTGCCTCTAAGTGTTCTTAAGTGTTCAAAATGTTCTAAGTGCTCTAAAACCAAGGCAAGCAAATTTATCTGGTAGGAATAAACATACATGTTAGTGTCATTGTTCAAAACAAAGCAGATGGCAGTTAATTTGAAAAATAAATACACGCGGAAGTGCCTTTTTTAACTTATCTTAATCTGGGGGATACGAATAATAGTGGGGATACTTTATATCGTGACACCGGCGGGTTAGTATCGTACCTCTCTCATATTTCTACCTTCATTTCTTACAACTTCATTGGCTTACCCTAACTGCGCGTATTAAATTCAAAATCCTCATCTTGGTCTCCAAAGCAGAGCGGGGGTCATTCATCGAAAATCTGGCCCATAGGTCCTATAATATTCCGGCCGCTTATAGCCTCTTGCATCGTCCACTTGGTTCTTCCAGTAGATTTGATCTTCTAGTTCATAGGCCTACTATGGCTCATTCCCGATCCTTTGCCTCAATTGGTCCCTCTCTGTGGAATGGTGTCTCTATCTACTCGATCTCAAACTCTATAGCTGGTGGTCCCTTGAACTCCCTGCTCCTCAGTTACTTTTCTCAAAACATATATTATTTCTTCTCTCATGGTCTCGGGCGATACGTACCTGGAGCGCCGTATAAACTGTTCGAGACAGTTTCTGTCGATTCCAACGGCCTTAAAAGGTTTGTGGTCATAAGACGCCGTTAAACGTTCAACTAATCCATGCTGAACTCTGATCTCACCTACCTGTACTCTAATCTCACCTACCTGTACTCTAATCTTAACTACCTGTACTCTAATCTGACCTACCTGCTCGGATCGGCAGCAGTCCATCGATCGCCTTTCCCTCGAGAGATGGCCAGACTTCCATCGCCATGGACCGACGAGGTGGAAGAGGAGGAGGAAGAGGAGGAAGCGGAAGAAGAGGATGGGAATTCACGGAGCGTCTCCACACTGACAAAGTCGTTGGTCAACTGGTGATGATGGGTCTGGGTTCGATTCCTACATCAACAGAGGGTCGGGAGATGGCGAAACTCTCTCTGTCTGCCAAGAAGCAGAAATGATAATAATTCCAAAAATACTACCTTACTGGCATTACTACTTCTACCACTACTACTACTACTTCTACTACCACTACTACTACTCCTGCTGCTACTACTACTACTACTACTACTACTACTACTACTACTACTACTACTACTACTACTACTACTACTACTACTACTACTACTACTACTACTACTACTGCTGCTGCTGCTGCTGCTGCTGCTGCTGCTACTACTACTACCACTGTTTACTGTTGCCGCTTCTGTTTCTGCTACTGATGCTACTACCACAATTGTTAATACTACTAGCAGTAGTAATGCCAATATTAATAGGCTACTATTACAGGTGATCTTCCAAGTAGTGACCTTGTCATAGCCTATAAACTTTATTGCCATCGGTTAAAACCCTGCATCAGTCATCATCGTTCTAGAAAGTAAACGCAACTTAGATGTCTGTACGGCTTCAAAACGTATGAATAACGACGCGATTTCTGTTGCGCCATTTATGCTATGTCGTGGGAAGCAGCTTTGTTTTAAAGGAAGAAGTTCTCTGATTTTATTGAAAGTCCTGCAGTGCACTAATAGCTATAGGTGAGGTTTAGTGAGTTCATAGAATGGATCAGATGCTGTCCGTAGTTCTGTAAAAAGTTAGCTAAAATTTAACTTTGAACGTTTCAGTGACGAACTCAAACCAAGAAAATAATTGCACGAACTTCAAAAGCGAAAAACCTCAAAGCGAAGGAATAAAGAAAATAGACGTCTCACGTGTTTGCGAACTTCCCACCGTTCTTATTTCAATGAAGAATCTAGCATGAGATACAAGGCGGAGACCACTTATACCACCGACTGTGCAACTGTACGCATTGCTTTAACTCTCCTCTGGCCATTGACGCGACCGCTAGTGACGACTTAAGCCCCCATCCGGATTGACCATCAACTGCCCCGTCGGTCCACCCTCTTTCCGAGGGGACCTATCAGCGCTTCCCTTGGGGACATCGGGGGGAGGGTGGCCGGAAGGGAGAGGATTGGCAGCCGCGGTGGAAGATATTTCCCGGTACCCGGAAGAGGGGAGAGCGGGAACGGCGACCGAAAGGGAAATTGAAGGAGGAAATGGGTGCTATTAATTATTGAGAATAATTATGGCGGCGGTGGTGGCGGTGGACACTTTGAGCGAGATGTCAAAAGAAGTCTCCGGCAGCAACAACAGCAAACCACCTGCCTCTGTGGCTCGCTCTCTTCCTGCCTCTGCAACCGATGACGGCGTCATCCTCAGGTCGGCGACGATGCCAGGCGATTAAAGGAATGGAGGTGGAAGGGTAGATGGAAGTAGGGAGGGAGGATGGAGGAAGGACGGGAGGATGGGTGGAGGATGGAGGAAACGGATTATCACCTGTCGCCGGAGTGGACAAGAGAAACGGCGTCGCGAGCAACAGCGACAATTGCATCTGGTGCAATACGCTTTTGTCCGTCATTGCCTCGTTGTCAGTCGTTTTTTAATAGCACGCACGTAGGTCAAACACAAGAAATACACCAATATATTTACAGACAGTGATTGTGTCCCGGTTATAGAGACAACTGCGAGACACACATGTCATGCATGCAGACAAATATGAAGACAGTCTGAGACAGGCACACACGAAGACGTCAAGTCAAACTCATACAGACAAGCTCTAAAAACGACTAGTCACTTATAAACGTAAGTCATATGAAAATAGGTGCGACTTATACAACGACTTGTGCGCAATATAAGTCGCACCCCGGCGCATGCGAAACTGCGTAAGTGCGAAGTTGTCCGATATAGACTGGATTTTTCATTTTGCTTCTGTGAGTGCCGAGATGAAATTAAATCAAACACGTTACTCTAGTTTCACTTGGTTTTTCAAAGGCTTTTGATGCCGTCCGTCACTGCGTCCTTGTCCAGAAATTATCCCAACCTGACATGCCTGATAACGTATATGCTATTCTGAACATCGAGGGCGATGTCAGAACATGTAAACGTTTTCAAGCAGAGGTACCAGACAGTGGAACGACAACGACTTTTCCACTGTATCGAAAGGTAACAGCAAACATCAGCCTGCAATCATTGGAATGTTATAATATAGCCTAGGCCTGATAAGGTCACGTAGACGCTACGCTATAGGATGTCACCTTGTCGCATACAAAAAAAATGGTCGCGCTTTGTGACAGTATTGTAGGCCTATAATTATATATATATATATATATATATATATATATATATATAAAATAAATCGCTTCTCATAGTGCATTCCAAGGGAAGTACTAGACCAGTTCATTCTCAGTCACGTAGTTAGATGTTCAAATAAGAGATATTATGGTTTCAACCCCTCAGTCTTTTTACAGCCCCATAGTAAAATCTGTTTTTCACATCCAAATTCAAAGTGGATAATGGTTCAGCCCGCAGTTATTTTTCCACAATTCTTGCACTGGGTAAGCTACTCAGAGGCGCTCCATTTGAGTAATGTTTCTGTTCCTCCCCATCCGTTGAGCATTGTCTAGATGCTGCTTTATCTATTTTGAGCTGAATTGCATAATGAATATTATAAACCATACATTTTCTATATTTTTGTATTCTTATGCAAATAGTCTGCTTTTTTTAGTGCACCCACCTGTTCATTTAAACGTCGTAAAAAGGTAATTATATCTTAGTGATAAATATCGGTAGAAACTTCTAAGTTGAGTTCATTGCAAGAAATCACGTCGTTTTGTACGTGACAGTTTCATAACAATACGTGTATCTTAATGACTATAAAAGTCTTATGTTCTCAACAGTCATCAATAGTCGCCTTCGCCTCTTCGGCTTCTTCAGCTTCTTCAGCTTCTTCAGACGGACGGTACAACACGAACGCCTTCTTCTTCCGACAAGAATTCTTCTTCTTCGTGAATGTAAGACAAAAACCGAATCTCTGCTTTAGTCTGGTTCTTACTGCTGGCTTAACGTAGGCTACTCATACTGTAACAGTAGTTATCTATGTTTATATCCATTCTGCTTGGTCATAATATTCTGACGACTCTTCGTTTCATTCAGGATTAGATTTTACTATCCAACATTTTGTACTCGTGTGTTTCAATGTGAAGCTAAATAGTCTAATGCTTGACTTACTTCTAACAACTTGGGTTCGTTTAGCTGCAATTAATAAATTAATATTTTGGGGCTGTGGTTAGCACAGAGAAATAAGGTTTGAAAACTATATGCGACAGGAAAATGCAAAGAGATTTTTGCTCGCACCGCTATTCATAGCGAACGCAACTTTTGAAATAATGATTGTCATGGCACTGATTAGCCTAACTGATTGGCATTTCTGCTGACAAGATGAGGAGGAGAGTGGTTCGCCCATAATGGATCGACGCTATAAAAACGACATGGTTAACAATTCGGACTGAAAGTTGCCTCTCAAGATTAGCGTGATATTGATTGTATGATAGTGTACCGTATTGTATTGCATTCCATTGAACTCTAGTCTACTGTTCTGTACTTTAATTTATTATACTGTGCTGAGTTGTATTGTATTGTATTGTATTTTCTTGCATTGCAGTATATTGCACTGGCCTGCACTGTGTTTTTTTATATTGTGATGCGTTCTGTTGTATAGCATTGGACTACTTCGTATTGTATTGTATATGACCATTTATTGTATTGTATTTAAACATTTATAAAGTGCCTCTAGTAGGGTGAACCGTTCAGAGGCGCTCCCAGTGCTCAAGGCTCCGCGAGAAGAAGCAGGTTTTGAGAAGACACAGAGCAGATGAGAGACTGACAGACAGAAGTGTAGAGCGAACAGAAGGAGAAAGAGCATTCCAAAGAGAAGGACCAATTGAGACAAAAGATCGAGACTGAGCCATAGCCGTTCTAGACCGAGGAACCAATATGTCAAGTCGGTTGGATGAGCGAAGTGGACGGTGGGAGGAAGCTGAGTGAGGACGAAGTAAAGCATTAGTCAGCTATTTTGGGGCAAGACTCCGTTGAGATTTTAGGATCAGAGTGAGTATCTTGAACTGTGTGCGATAGGGCTGCCAACCGTCCCGGATTCGCCGGGACAGTCCCGGAATCGACCCTGTGCGTCCCGTGTCCCGGATTGATCTCATATTGTCCCGGAATTTGGTCCAAAGATCCACTTACCACAATTTTCGCTTACTAAACTCAGCCATTTGTAGGCCTACGATGATTTTTACGTTCTGCTCTCTATCAGACCTATACATTACATTGTTGGCTGAACATCGGGAGTTAAAGTTTTCAAAACTTTACAAATCACTGACACTCGGTTTTCGGTTTAGCTTATGTGTCCAGTTTTAATGCTTTTTTGCAAAGCTCGAGGGTACGTACCATACATATTCTATTTTTTGAAAGGTACGTACGTATTTTAACGTACCCTATTTTAGGGTACGTAAACAATAATAAAATACGTTAACCTCGTCATTGCTCATTAGAGTCTATAAGAATGTGCAATTTAATTTAAGGAAACAATCACAGCTAAGTACTATACAGCGTAGTGAATTGCTGCAATGCTATATAATAGGTCCATGTCTATCCAGCATACATCGCACTTAATGCACTAATTAATGTCAGTTAGTCGGCTTAGTTCTGCCGCAGCACTTAAAAGTCCAACTCCAAGGAAAAGGTTGAACAGTTGCATTCAATTAATTATAACAGAAGAATTTTTTTTATTGAATTAAATTTACTGCTACGCCACCGGAAATACCGATTTCAATGACGCACACTGGTGACTGCATGTATAGGTAGGCCTACATGTAGGCTATGGGTCGCCAAGTAAGCCATAAAATGTTTTCGTGTATGGTACGTACCATACGCGTATTCTATTTTTTGAAAGGTACGTACGTATTTTAACGTATTCTATTTTAGGGTACGCGTACCCTCGAGCTTTGCTTTTTTGCGAGAGATCGTTCAGCATTATGAACGATCTGATGTCTCACAATCGCAATTATCTGAGCACCGAGAGTTCACCGACCTTATTAAGCCCAACTGTTAGCATGACATGTGCTTATATCCGCGACTTTGTGCCCAGTGTTCTGGAACTGCTTAACGCACATAAGTAGACCCTATAATATATTAAGTATAGGCCCTAAATTTAATATAAATTCTGCTCTCCGGTCGCAGACCTATGAGCCTACGATACCTGCGAACTTCCCACAATGTTGGCTAATAAGTCTTTGATGAGCCTAGGTGACTGGAGTGTGAAATGCTTCTTCTTGAGGTTGATTATTGTCTTAAATTTAGACTATAAAATTATGTCTTTTGATGATTTGTCTGAAATTATTAAGGACATTATAGTAGATTGTAGATGTAGATTCTATTCTGGGCTGACACAACATTTGCTACCTCATGCGATAATGTACGTGGATTGTGTAAATTGGTAATAGCACATCGAATGACTGAAGGGAGTGAAGGCGTCCCGGAATAGCAAAATCAAAAGTTGGCAGCCCTAGTGTGCGAGCACGTAGAGGAAGCCAATGAAGTTCATCAAACATAAAGGTAGAGATGTGAGAGTACTTGGGAAGGCGGGCAATCAATCTTGCAGCTGATTATTTAGAACTGACTGAATCGGTTTATAATGTGATTCTCTCAACAAGGCTCTTCCGAAGGGCGAGAGAAAGGATTTGAGATGAGAGAAAGACGAGGAAGGACTCGCAGAGCGAAGCTAACTGATGGAGCGAATCCATCAAATTCAATAGATTCATCTTCTGTGTCAATATAATTAAGTAAATATTATTATTATTGTGCTGGACAATCTTTGGAATGCTCTTCTGTATTCAGCGGCGCCCGCAGGCGTACGCACTTACGCAAGTGCGTACAGCAGCGGCGCCCGCAGACGTACGCACATACGTAAGTGCGTACAGCGCGATGACCCAAAAGGTATGTTTTTGGGAAATTCTAGGTTGATGACTAAAAAAAAAAGGTCATCAGTTTTTTCGGCGGATAGAAAAGGTATGTTTTTGGGAAATTCTAGGTTGATGACTAAAAAAAAGGTCATCAGTTTTTTCGGCGACCTAACGAAAATTTTTCCCTGTTCGCCCCTCCTTCGAAAATTTCTGTGCGTACAAGAAAAAAATCCTGCGGGCGCCGCTGACTGTATTAACAGTCTGGTTCATACTCAATTTTTTAATCTAGGCGTCTCGTTCAAACAGACGCAAAATAAAAATAAAATATCTGACTCCTAATCGTAGTCGTGATCTCCAATTTCTAAAGCGCCACTAGAGATAACAGACAGATAGATTTCTTCTTTCAGGTTCAAGAAACTTTCACAGCTGAATTTGTAAGACTAGAAATCTTCTTGCATTGTATGCAGAAACATTTTCAAAGATGAAGATGCTTTGCTTCCTGCTGTTTGCCGGCCTTCTGCTTGCCGCCTTCGCTCAAGGACACGTGGAAGATCAACGAGAAAGTAAGCGAATCACATCATTATTGCTTCAAAATTTCTTTGAACCTGACTCATTTTTACATTGCATCTTGGAAGTGCTGCCTAAGTGAATTGGCAATTCGTAGAGTTAGTCTTCAAAACCCCGAACATTATTGCTTCACATGCAATACCATCAATGTCCATCATTATTATACTAAGACTAAATGTAATTAGTCAAGACGAAGAAAAATGGATAAAGACCAAATTCCCACTAGCACGTTTACCCAAGTAGGACTACAAAATGAAATAGCGACCGGTTGCTATGTGGAATCATTAAGAGTCATGCAACTTAACTTACGTATTAACCAAGACTCAATGCCAAAGCCAAGCGCGAGTGTGTGTGTGTGTGCGTGCGTGCGTGCGTGCGTGCGCGCGCGCGTGTGTGTGTGACCACGCAAGTCTTGCATCTCTCATCTCTAGAATAGAATTAGCTATCTCAATACATCTAACTTCGTGACTCTTGATGACTAAGTGAAGTTCTGTGTTTTGTTCTTCACAGAACGGGAGTCGGATAAAGCTTTCAAGACCGCAGTACCCTTCATTGGCGGAAAACCAGCGATCGGAAAGAGGTAGGCTACGTTTGGTTCTAGGCAACCAAAAACTACACAAGCCACTTCTGGTCAGTGACGACCACGGTGCATTTGGAATGATCGGATAAATTATTTTATCATAATTATCAAATCAAGTTTATTGTTCCAACGCTGTGCAAGATTATAACAGAATAACCTAGTTCGAAATAATTATGTTTCATTAATGATTCATCGAGTAATACAGTAGAGCAGAAGTTTAATAAATTTAGAGCACGTGCATTGATTATTCATCAAGTAAGAAGCAGTTGCAACAGACAATCTCGGATTGAGTTATTGGGGAACAGCAGGACTATAAATGGTAAAATGGACATGTCCCTCCCTCCAAGACGGGTCCAATTCAGCTAAGGAATAAATTGAAGATGACGGAAGCTATAAATTGTATGCTGTCAACATCCAATATCAGTTTCTGAAAACGCACAAGTAGTCTTGCACATTTATCATGGAACTAGAAAGTGTATAATTATTATGTCCCTCGCTATCCTCGCGAAGGAATTGCGGCAACTGCTTCACGCGGTAGAAGACAATGTCATGCTTGATGGGCAATGGGCAATGAGCGTCCTCTAAGGCAACGCCAGAAACTGATAATATTTTGTTCTCTTCGTAAGGAGAAGCGAATTGTATATTCAGCTGGCGTTACTTTAAGACAGATAAAGGACCAAAAGTAAAAATGTCTTTCTTGTTCAATTCTTCCTAACAGTGGTGTAGCTACCATATGTGCAATGTGTGCAAAGCACACGGGCCCACGACCTCCAGGGACCCATGAAGATTTAACAAATTATTGATCTAACTTAGGCCTACAACTAGTAATTCACATTAATTTGTGACAGATGTAGTTTTTGTGAACACACTTGCACACTAGTATTACTTCGCTACATTTCTGACGCCTGTCAACCACTATCTTTCGTTGACAGGCGAACTATATACCAAACTCCTTTTAACTTCTGTTTTCGTTTCAAGTCATGACGGTCAAATTGCAAGATGACGTTAGTGTGTTGTGTGTGAACGATAATAGAGAATAGGTCTAATACTACAGTTTCAAATTGAGAGCATGATATGAATCGTACCGGGATAAACTTTTCTTTTCGCCGATTAGCTTTTCTAAGCATAGCCTATTATGGTACCGTAGCGTAAATGCGTTCCTATAACTTCCTATGCCACCTAGGACAGGTGTGATAATTATATAATGTCCGTGTATCTGTCACGTTCATGTATTCAACTGTATTGTAACCAAACGGTGTACCGCAGATACCTCATAATTGACACAGGCAATCATGTCATGCTCGTGTATTCCTGTTATTTTCTCAATAATTATGGTAACGGCAGTGATCTGACATCTCCCTCAACCAGGGCTATAAATTCCGGGGTTTGAGGTAGATCAACTCTCGCTATAGTCCTATAGTCTTACTTAAGGTCACATAATTAAGTCTTCCTTCACCTTTTACAACCCAACTCTTTATTTTTCTACAATTCCCATACTGCTCTCAACTCCTCTCAGCTCTTACCGAAAATCCGGGACACACTAAATTGAGCACTTGTGGATCAGTGCCCGAGGAAATCATGTATTTGAACCTATTTTTGCACTTGCAGAGAATATTGCTAAACTTATTTTTAGGTAGGGGTACTATGAAAAGTCGACGATCGTATCGTTTTTGGTGTAAAAATTGCAAATCATGGACCAGAATTGATAGATGATCGACTTTTTGGCTGAACAAAAGTCTAGAAAAAAAACTATGATGGCATGTTGCCATGACATTTTTTAAGTGAGCCTTCTAATAATAATATAATATAATATAATATAACAGGGTTTACGGTGGTTCAGGAGACTCGTGATCTGTGTGAGAACCACCACTTTTACAATGTTTTAAAAACCTATTTGCCCTAGCTTGGCCTTGAAGTTTATAAGTGTCTCCACCGACACTGTCTCTTCGCTCAGCTCGTTCCAGGCCTTCACTGTTCTGCTGCTAAAAAATCTTTGCTTGATGGCACCCTCGGATTTTCTGAATATTTTATATTGGTGTCCTCTTAAACCTCTATTGTCAGCCAATTGGAAAAATCTTGAGTATGGTGTTATTTCTTTGTGTGTCATCAGCTTGTAAGTCTCAATCAAATCTCCTCTGCATCTTCGCTTTTCCAGTGTTGTCAATCCACAGTTTATCAATCTTTCTTCGTATGTTAAAGTTCCATAACCTCTTATCATCTTAGTTGCTCGACGTTGCACCTTTTCGAGCACCTGCTTGTCTTCCTGTGTGTATGGACTCCATGCCTGAACACAGTACTCTAGGTGAGGTCTGACTAGAGTTTTGAATAACTTCAGGATGATGTTTTTTTCTCTGCTGACCACTGTTCTTTTTATGTGTCCCAGAACTTTGTTTGCTTTGTTCGCTGCTTCTCTGCATTGTCTTGATGGTTTTGCACTTTTGTGTATTATGACTCCAAGATCTTTTTCCTCCTCTGTTGTTCTTAATTTCCTGTCTCCCATTCCATATTCAAACCCCATGTTCTTTCTTCCCATGTGCATCACTGCACATTTATCTACATTGAACAGCATATTCCAGTCTTCGGACCACTTGTACAGTCTTTCCAAATCATTTCTTAGGGTGTTGGCTTCCTCCTCGTTGTTCACCTTTGCGCATAGTTTTGTGTCGTCAGCAAACTTAGAGATTTTGGAGACAATTCCTTCATCTATATCATTGATAAAAATTACAAATAGCAGTGGCCCTAAGACCGACCCCTGTGGTACTCCACTTGTAACATCTATCCAGCTTGAGTTTTTGCCCGTTACTCGAACTTGTTGTCTCCTCCCTTTTAACCAGTTGGTGACCCAGTTCAGTAGACACCCTTCTATTCCGCATGCCTGCAACTTCTTGGCTAATCGTTTGTGTGGTACCTTGTCGAAAGCCTTTGCGAAGTCCAGATAGATCAGATCCACCGAGTTGTTTTTGTCCAGATTGTCGTAAACATCCTCGAAGAAATCTAACAGATTGGTTAGGCAGGATCTTCCCTTCATAAACCCGTGCTGGCTGTTGTTGATAAGTTCATTCTCTTTCAGGTGTTCAATCATACTCCTTTTTACAATTTGTTCCAACACCTTACATATTATGCAGGTTAGGCTGATGGGTCTGTAGTTGCTTGTCTCACTCCTATTTCCTTTCTTAAACAATGGAGTGACGATGGCATCTCTCCAATCTCTGGGAATTACTCCAGACTTCATCGATTCATTAAATATATCTGCCAGAATGGATCCTACTTCGTATCTCACTTCTTTCAGGAACTTTTGGGTGAATCTCGTCGATTCCTGGAGTTTTATCTTCTTTGAGGTTTTCCAGCATCTTTATCACCACCTCTTTGGATATGTACACATCTGTCAACTTCTGGTCGTCGCTGCCTTCGAACAATTTATTTGGCTCTGGTACGTTTGTTATGTCTTCCTTCGTGAGAACTGATCCGAAGTACTTATTGAGCATCTCGGCTGTTTCCTCTTTTTCAGTAACAATCTGGCCCAGATTGTCTTTCAGTGGTCCCACCTTGTCTTTTCTTTTTTGCTTGCTTTTCATGTATCTGTAGAAACTTTTGCTGTCCATCTTTATATTTTGACTCAGTTTTTCTTCATAATTTTTATTTCATTATAGCCTTTCTGTTTATTGCTTTAGCTGAATTTCTCTTTTTAATGTATTTATCCTTTGCTTGTTCCAATTTCGCAGAATTTAGTCTGTCTGATTTGCTGCATCCTTTTCCAAGCTTTTTTCTTAGTCCTTCGGGCTTTTTGGACCTCCTTGTTAACCCAGGGACGCCTCTTGTTTGTTCTTTTTAAAACCGGTACTGATTCTTCAACGACCTCTTTCATGCAAGATACAAATTGCTTCCATTTCTCATTTAGGTTCAAATTTGCTAATCTGCTCACCAAACCCTTGCCTTGCATTGTGCTTCTTACTTTGTCGTAGTCTGCTTTGAAATAGTTATATCGCTTCTGGTAGGCCGCAATTTCTTTTTCAAATTCCCCTTTAACGACGAACCTGATAATTCTGTGATCGCTTGTGCCAAACTCTTCTTCCACTATGACTTCTTCTACCAGGTACTCCTCTGTTGAGACAACCAGATCTAATGTGTTGTCCCCTCTTGTTGGTTCTGTCACGTGCTGTGTGAGGAAACTTTCATCCATGCATTCTTATTTCACACCATACACTTTCCCTGAACCTATCATCCTTCAGGTCGCTTCTCTCCAGTGCAGTTATGCAATCCTTTATGTACAACAACACACCCCCTCCATGTCCTCTTGCTCCCTGCATGTCCCTGTCCTTTCGAAACATCGCATATCCCTCCAGTTCTAATTCACTGTCTTGTATTGATTCATTAGCCCATGATTCCGTTATGCCAATAATGTCCGGTTTCTCTTTTTCCACGTACAGTTCTAGTTCGGTTCTTTTGTCTATATTCACTACGCTTCTTGCATTTATGTAGAAAGCCTTCAGATTGCTTGCTGTTCGCATGATTTGATTTTTATTATTTAATATTTTCTCAGCTTCACAATCCTCATGTCTCCCGGCAGACCTCTCACCTGAAACTTCCATTCCCCCGACTCCTCCTTTTTTTGCTTCTCTTTACATTCTTTGACCAATTCCCTACATTGTTTTCTCTCACTTTCGGTCATGTCATGTGCTACCGATATGTGTTTCAGTTGTTCATCTGCATTTCGAAGCCTTGATAGATTCTCCAGAACTTTGTTTTTTATCGTGCCATCCTTGAACTCTATGAGCACTAGCAGTGGTCTTTGCTTTTCTTCTGCTGGTTTTCCGAGTCTAAACACTCTCTTTAAGTCCTTGTCCTCGCACGGCACTTTCAGGACTTCATTTATGAGGTAGGCCCTATATTGTCGCTTTTCTGTCTTCTTTATTAGTTTCTTTTTCGTCCGTCTCTTTGCTTTCTGCCATTCTGTGTATCACAACGTTATTCTTTTTCCTCTCTTTCATCTTTTCTTCTTCTATGCGGAGTTCTATTTGCTTTTCGACACCTTTTACCTTTTGTGTAACCGCCATCAACTCTTTATCCACTTTCAATTTGACTATTTCACTCCAAGCCTCGATGATACCTGCTTCTTCCGTACTTATGATTTTCTCCAAACTCTCGGCCATGTGATCCATCTTTGCCTGTTGCTCGTTGTATTTCTTGGTGCTCTCCATTTCCTCTGCTTTCGTTAAGGCCATTAGTCCCTCGAATTTTTTCTCCAGCTCTGCGATTCTCCTCTCGTGCACTTCGTTGCGGTTTTCCAATGTTTCTATTCTGTAGCAGTTCTTGCAGAACGTTTCTCCGAAACTGTCTACACCTCCAACCATCTCGCATTTCCCACACTTCTTCAAGTTCTTTAGCGTAAATGCCATTTTCCCCCGAGCGTACACGATGCGCACAGTGGGCTAGATGTTGTTTTGTCCTCGTGGCGCAATTAAGTTTTTAATTTTTCTCCCGAGCGGTGACAAACGTTATATGCACTAGTCTACTAATAATTGGACAAGTCTGCAACCTGGCAGATTTTAAATTGGACTGAGAAATCACTGCAGCTATAGGCTAACACTTAATTTTATCTGTCTCACTCAGGCAGCATTCATGTTTATTCTGTAAGTTGTAGACCTACCGTATGTAATTACTTGAGTTAGGCCTGATATAAAATGCCAGTGATTTGTTTTTGGTGATCTTGATCGCAAAACTCAAAGATTTCGGCCTCATAAGACCAAATAAGGGCCCATGCGGGACCTCTGCACACGGCCCACGAAAAGCTAGCTGCGCCACTGCTTCCTAAATTACCAAAGTTCAGTTTTGGACAAAATGTTGCAAAAACGAGGTCCCTCCAGTGACCAGCCACTAGACCGAATCGATTCACATCATTGAATTGTATTTTTTTGAGCTAGTGAATAGTTGGGTGAGTTCGGTGGGTGCGCGAATATAACATAAAAGTTATTCGTGAGTTAGTAAATGACTGAGTGAAGGAGTGATTGACTAAATGAGCCAGTCACTGAGCCAGTCGCTGAGCCAGTCGCTGAGCCAGTCGCTGAGCCAGTGAGCGATTCAGTCATTCAGGTGTTGAGTATCGAGTCAAAAGTAACAGGACTATTCACTAATATTTAGTCTATGAGCTAGTCAATAAAAGAGTGAGCTAGTTAGTAGCCAATTAGGCGTGGTCAACCAGTCAGTCAGTTAGTCAGTCACTTAGCCAAAGACAATTATAATTCCAGTGTAGTTTATGAATTCGTTATTTCCATTATTTTTAGGTCTGTGGTAGGATGTTCTAGAACTGGAGCACGGTGTTACGTCGGTGGAAGTTGTTGTACCAATCATTGCGCGCATAGCACACCAAGTAGATTAGGCGTCTGCGCGAGCTAAACTTAACGTGCAGTTGTAAACATAACGTGCAGTGCTAAATGAATCTGTGTATTTCTAGAAGCACTTATATACAGCCAAAACTAGCAAACCTCCGATTGGAAGTAATTTTTACCGTGAAGGATGGGAAAGGAAAGAAGAGGTTGTTCAGTTCTAAAAATTCCTTAAAAACAGCCCTGGCTTTTGCGATTGAACCTCAACCGAAAGTGAAAACAGGGCGACGTACCCAATGTGACACTCCCCCATTGCCATCCCATATTTTACGTCCTAACCATTCCATATCATCACCCATCTGCTGTTTCCGCTCTCTCGCCATAAACAAAACTATGATCATTTATTACCATTGTCGCAGGATTATCGCCAAAGTGTATTCATGATCGAGACTTCATTCCCTGCGTATAGGCCTAACTACTGTAGTTCCTTTACAAAATTTACAGCTTGCAATTCTTGCTAGATTAATTCGCTTGCACGAGGTCAACCTCTGGTAGCCACCGTTAACGTTTCGTTCTACTATAAAGTTAATTTTAATAAACATTTCATCGTTGAGAATAACATTGGCTCATGATGACAGCAATGCGTGTTTAATCGGATTCTCACTCTGTACAACAACTCTTATTCGATGATAATAAAATGCAGTAAAAAGTCTATCATCAATAATTGTGTCTTATTTCGAAATGGCCAACTATAATTAGACCTACTCCTCAATTTGAAGCCTATGGTCTGGACCAGAGCCCGGAGAGCCGTATATTTAAAGAGTCTGGACAACTGAAGCAAATGACAGGTCCCTGTGCTTGACAATGGATCCCGTGGTTACTGGCCGCCATTTTGACTCCTCTGCAAGTGGATGACCTGTGTATGTGCTAGAATTGTTTAATAGTGCGATAGGCCTATTGGGATTGATGATTTGTTGCGCTCCCGTAGTCCCGTTAACTGTTCCAATCGACACGAAAGGAACTTTAAGGGAACATGGAACACAGAACATGTAGGGAGCACAGAACAGACAACATGGAACATGAGGAACAAGGAGCATGGAACATATAGTAAATAAGGGAATATTATAGGCTTTATAGCAGGGAACATGGAACGTAACAGGCCTATTTTTTTATTGAACAGAGGACATGGAACATAAGAAACAAGAACAGGGAATAGCAGAAAACAGGGAACATAATATTTTTTTATTAAACACAGAACAGAGAACATGGAACACAGTGGCGGCGCTAGGGTGGGCTGGGGGGCTAAGCCCCCCCTACATGAGGCTCAGCCCCCCACCCCCCCCCCCCCCCCCCACCCCATAAAAAAAGGGCCATCCGAAATTTTTACGTTGAAAAATTTGAAAAATCCACAATTTTCGGCTGACGACTAAAAAAAAGGTCAGAAATTTTGGCGGCGAAAATGGAAATTTTTCGCCGCGAGGCTACAACCCCCCCCCCCAAACTGAAATCCTGGCGCCGCCACTGATGGAACATATGGAACAGGAACATAGGAATATCATTGGGAATACTATGGAACATAATTTTTTTATTGAACACAGATCAGACAACATGGTAGATAAGGAACAGGAACATGGAATATCATGGAGCATGGAACATACCATTTTCTATTGAACACAGAATAGAGAACATGGAACATAGGGAACAGGAACATGGGATATCATTGACATAATATTTTTATCGAACACAGAACAGAGAATTTGGAACATATGGAACAGGAATTGGGAACATCATGGAACATACTTTTTTTTAAACACAGAACAGAGAACATAAGGAACGTGAAACAGGGAACACAATATTAATATAGAGCAGGGAACAAAGGAACATCATACAGAATATCACGGAACATGGAAATGGAAATTAGAACATAGAAAACAAGAACAGAACATGGAACGTAGGACATATATGCACCTAAGAAAAGATAGCATAGAACACAAGGCACAGGAACATGAAGCACAGCAAACAGAGGAACATCATAGAGAATATCATGGAACACATTGAACAGAGAACATAAGAAACATGGATCATATGGAACAAGGAAATATCAGGGACATAGAACCTCATGGGGAACATTAAAGAACATGGGACACGATCACACGGGATCACAGGGAAACAGAGAACATAGGAAACAAGAACAAGAAACACATGGAACAAGGCAACATGGACGAGGGAACACAAGGTAACAGAGAACATAGAAACAAGAAACATAGGGAGCAAGGAAGATGGAACAATTAAAAGGAACAATGAACAGGGAACGCAAGGGAGCACAGAATAGCACAGAGTCCATTTCATTATAGAACATAAGGAACAAGGAAAACGTATCATCACACGGAACATAAGGAACAAGAAGTAAGAAACACTGGAATTTACCATTAGACAAATCTACGGCTCTGGTCTGGACTTCGAGGGCAATATCAGAACATGGAAACGTTTTCATGCAGAGGTGTAGCCTAAATCAGTTGAAAGTCAACGACTTTTCCAAGATGTCGAAAGGAAACAGAAAACATCAGATTGCAATCATTGGAATAATAATAATAATTATAAAGTTGCATCACTGGAAAAATAATGGTTATGGTAAAGAGGAAACCTGCTTCTTTTAACATAGAACTTATACTTTGTTATCCTGAGATTCTGTGACTCTTCAAAAACGTCTTCTTAAAATTTTCATGTCTTTATTGTTCATAAACAGCTAGCAAACAAGAGCCTGAAACGTGCTTTAGGCCATGTCAACAGCCAAAAGGGTTTGGTTTCGGGGCTCTGCCCCCCAGACCCCGCTGGGGAGATCACGATGGAGAGATGACAGACCCTAGTCGGTATAGTCTTTGTGCCTTAATTCGGCACTCGCAGCTTCGCGCCTTCGGCACTTTCAATATGAGCACCGTCAAGGAAAATGTTCTACTTGTGCCCCTGGGAGGAAGGAAGGGCTTAAGCCCCCCTAACCTGAAATCATGGCGCCGCCACTGCGGAAAATGTAGGCATACGTGCATAAAATTTCTAATTATGACGTCCACATAAACCAATTTAGATTTGGGCATTTGATTAGGCCTACATAATAATTAGATTCTGTTTAAATCTAAGCAGAAAATCATAACCGCTTACAAATTTTAACTAGCAAATAGGTCTACGGTGTTTAACAAAGTTAAACAGTGTAGTATCCTGCGGTAAAGCAACTGTCTTATAAATGAATTTAGCTAATAACATTATTTTGTAACAGGGTCGAGAAGAGAAGCTTATTTGTACGCAGCCTATGCAAAGGGGAGACCGGAAAATGTAGGAGTTGCAACAAGGGAAGGGGTTGAAAATACAATTTTTTCTGCCTTACGTGATAAAAATTACATGACGAGCCCTATGTCGTCCAGACTGCACAGTAATATTAACAGTTCCCAGAGTGATCAACGCAAGTTAATTCAACAACTCGGCTAAACTTAGATAAGAATGACCTATTCTTCAGTTGATCAGCTGCAGCTAATTAAAACCAACAATGGTTTAAGGTAAGTGATTAGGGGAAAACACAACAAACTACAGTCAGTATAGCCAATTTTCAACTATTTTTATGCAGTTGGTCTATTGTTTAAGCGAAAGAATGTCATATGCTGAGACGTTAATGAACTTCCACCATCAGATCATTCTGCCTTTCTCTCTCATATTCATCATCTTTCTCTCGCCACAAATCAAATGTCGTTTCTCTCGAGGTCGAATGCACTGGGAGCGCTTCTGAAAGGTTTTATAAACGTGCTTACAAAAATGGCCATATACATACAATTATACAATGCAATACAATCTGCAATAACCCATACAGTAAATGACAAAGCAAGAACAATTAGAAATTAACAAAAAGTATAAATATGCCTAGGAAAGCTGTAGTCTGCACCCATTCATTAAAACTAAAGTCTTCAGTCTGAATAATTCGGTAGTGACTAGCACAAATTCTTTACAACATAATAAAATATGAATAGCAAATTTACTATTATTTGCTAAATATTTATGCTATTTGCATAAAGTGGAATGAAATTATTCATCAAAAGTAAAGCTTGTTAGTCAAACAAAACTAGACAAATCTGTTCACTTGTCTTTCTCACTTATCTGGCACTGTATATATGTAAAATTTATAATTTTGTTAACTCCAATGGGTAGAGGACAATGCTCTCAGGGTTGCCCATTTGACACCAACAGCAAAGAACTATATAGTAAATGTATCGCCACTGTATATATTTCGTTTTTATGTCTGCCATTTATGATTCAATAAATGCCTTCAATGAAAAAGTCTAAAGTTAATGCAGTCAATTCTAAATTCGCAATTGCATAACCAGATATCAACACAAATGCAAGTTTGACTTAAAACATAAACAACTATTATCCTAGTTCAAGTAAGCAGGGCGTACATCAATGGCAGGCCATAGCAAACAGACATGAAAAAGCAGTTAGAGAACCAAACAACTGAAGCGTCATAAAATTCAGCATACTGTGATTGTACTTGCATCTTATATCTGAAAAGTCTTGTAAGGACAAACTTGGAAACATTTCCAGCAAATGATAAAGATGGCCTTGTTTAAAATTCTATGAGGATTCCGCTATTTGTTCATGAATGTTATCCAATCGAAAGATCAAATATTCTACGTAGGAGCTTTGGCAGTTCATCAGATCTCCAATGTACAACTCAAGACGTTTCTTCTTTCGACGATTTCTCACTTTCTTCATCAAAATGGACAGCTCTTACGTAGCTGTGTCATTGCGACTGCAAGTCAATAACTTGAACCTGGTTCATGAGTATGAACAAACGATTTCAAATATCGTGAATTCAGAAATACGACATTAAAGTTACATTGGACGATCTTCTGCAACTACAGTTGTCACGATTACGACGAGGATTTGGAGAAAAATTGTCTGGGAAATATGAGGAAAATTTGCTGTCTGCAGATCCGTTTTTCGAGTCTCTCCACATCGCGAGTATATTACAGGAAAAACTACATCTCAAGTCGACAGATTTCCCAACAAGTTTTTGATGGTTATCACAAATAATTTACATCTCAAAGAGGAAACCGGTGGAGCAAGAAAACAATCCCATATGGAATACATTTCGGTGAACTGTCCGCTAGTTGTACAACATTTCGTACGCGTAAAGCTCCATTGGTTCCAACTTCAACGGCTTCTTGAGATTCAGCCTCTGCTTCCTCTTTAGGAATGACAAGCTCGATTCAAACACGTCCCGCACTTTCATCTTATGAAAGACCCGACCAAGGTGGATGTCTGCGTCGGCGGCGGCGATATTTCCGCATTCACTGTCAGCTCCTCCAGGCGACTCGTGGTTCGCACTGTATCCCTGCTTCCGAATAACCAACGCGGCCGAATTAGACGTGTTAGCATAACTCTTGAAATGAACGATGTGGATGTCGCATGGAAATGGCGACTCGATCAAACTAAGGCTCGGCAGTTTGCCTTTGTAGTTGGACATCATGACAATCGGATAGTTACGCATTGTATCCGAAAGAACATTCGAGAGCATTGTTGGCATCGAAATGAGATCGGGGTCGCTGGGTGTAGCATCGACAACCATTTCCGGGAGGATGTAGAACCGACTGAGAACAACCTTATTGTCTTGGACTCCGGCGCCCAGTCCGCGACTGTCGTCGTACTTGAGGCGCCGGTCAAGCATCGCTTCAATGCTGCCTTGTTTGAGACTGCTCACCCCGACTGGTTGGGCAGTGAGGACCGAAAGACGGAGCTTCTGGTCCTCAATGTAGACAGCGGAGGAAGCCGGGTAGTAGTTCGCCTCAAGAGGAAGGTTAAGCAGACGGCGTCGTTTCATCGTGTGATACGCGTTCTGATCTGTGTAGAAGAGATCGCGGCTCTTGACGGATGTGTCCAGGCGCATGATCAACTCCCTCTCATCATAATCACCAGACGTCATGTTCACTATGTTGTCAACTGCGAGAATGGATCCCACCGGACCAGAACAGTTCACCAGTCGCAGGACCTGTGTCACGCACGAATGATGGATCCGAACCTCGGAGAAGACGGGACCCACGACCAACGCGACACGCAGAGGTCGAGCAAAGGTCTTTCCGTTAGCCGGGCCTTCAGGGGCAAATATGTACGCACCACTGCGCCGCGAAGTATAGAACAGAAACTTGAGGTTTGCCTGGATTTTTACTCCACTTTCCTTAAAGCCGAGTGAAAAGAGTTGACCTTTTCGCAATGAGATGTCCGCCTGCAGAATCTCGTTTTCAATCGTAACCAAATCATTGCTACTCTGCTGACTATCGTTCCCAAAATACGTCGTCACTTTAGCGACAGGAGTGCTCTTCGACGTCGTTGGAATTAGTTCGAATGTGGAAAAACCCAGCGCAGGGAGATCTGCAAGGAACGACAGCATGATGTTTGACGACCTCTCGAGATTATTCGTCCAGACTGGACTCAGTTGGCTGGGAACAAACAGACCATGACTATCGAGCACCTGTATCGACTCTCGGTCAACCACGACCTGGATGAGTTCGCGGCGCTGGTGAGCGACCGGATTGAAGACAACCAGACGGACTCTGTCTTCCCTCAGCCGTATCGTCTGTCCAAACGCAGGCGATGCAATGCGGTCGTTCAGGGAGTCGAGGACGCGAATGGCGACCGGTGACTTCACGTTGCTGCTGAGTAGGAATGAAACGGTGCTGTTGATGACACTGCGCGCCAGGTGGAGACCCTGGAAAAGCCTCCGCTCAAAGTCCTGAACAACCCAAATGACGGATGTTCCAGTAATTCCGTCGTGGTGCTGGAACAGCCCTAGGTGCTGACGTGCAAGGTCAAGTTGACCTTGACTCTCTATTCCGCTGTATTGGAACCCTGTTGTCTGTGAGCTCTGCGCCACCATGCACAGCGTATTCAGTATCTCCGCAGCGCGCAGGTACACCTCAAGCTCGCAACCCAGCGCCTTGCTGTACGGCCTTGTCGTGAAATATCCGGTCCAGTATTCGTCGCTGTGATCCGTGTACGGAAAGAAGTCACCGGAAAGCGTTGGAAAGAAGTCTTCCGCTTTCTTATTCGTCTCCGCCAACACCTTTTTCACCTCGTCGAAATAGACCTGCAACGTCCCAAACCGGATCTGGACATTCCAAGCTTTCTTCGCGTTGATATAGTTGAAGAGCAGCATGTAGTTCTTGAACTGCTGATCCCACTCCTCGCTCCGGTCGTACCGGAAATCATCCCCCACTGGAATAAGAACGACGCCATGTCGGTAGAGCGCCGCCTTCCGCTGGTACTGACCGAGAAGCAGCTTCGCCAGGCGGTCGACGTTTCCCTCATGAACCGGCTCAGCCCTCGATTCGCTGACCTCACCAAGAACCTGTCTGAAGTCGAACAAGAGACAGATGTTTGGATCGGGACCGCAAGTGTGCTTGATGTTGTACAGCATGTATGGCATCATCAGCGTGAACATGTCCGTCTCATTTCCGCGATCCCACACCTGACGCCAGAAGAACTCCAATCCCCTCTCCTCCTCCATCCGTGACTTCACATCTCGGTTCACTCGCTGTATGACGGCGTTCTCGAAACCGATGCGCTTGTAGAGGTACGGAAGGAAAGAGGAATACCCGAATGGGTCGAGAGACCAGGACGTACGCGGGACGACCCCGATATTCTCCCGAAGCCAGCGATGACCTTCAATCATCTGATCGATGATCGAAGAGAAATGGCAGTTCGCTTCATCCGTCACAACCCACCCTCCCCCGACGATCTCCAGCTGTCGCCTCCGGATGAGCTCGCGAACGTTGTGCCGCACTTCCTCCGTCAGATCCTTCCACCAGAGGGCGAGGAAGACGCTCTCCGCCCACACGAACGTCATCTTCGGATACTTGAGCAACTTTTTGACCATGTTGTTAAGGATGAGTCGCGTCTGGTCTTCGAAATATCCATCGACCGTTTTGTGCCAACCGGGATCGTTGTGCGAGTGCGGTACGACTATGACGCGCAGTCGCCTTGGAGACATATATCCACCGTCGTCGTCGTCGTCACCGTTCGTCAGAGTCCGTGACCTCTGCATCGGCGTAAAGGTCATTCCCGCGTCCACGCCCTTTTTCTCATTGATCTCGGTCAGAATGTCAAGCGTTTTAAAATGCGTTTTTGCCTCGTAAAATCTGACAACGTTGGATCCAGTTTTCGTCGACGTCTGATTCCTGACATGACCTTGGATGTGCTGTTGATTGGCATAGGTCACCTCGCTCTCAACAACTGCTGTCGGCCTTTTCCTCCCGAAGTAAGGCTTCGCGAAATGGACTTCCTCTTGCAAAATAATTCTCGGTTGATTTCGATCGTAAGTCACCAGCCACGCCACGAAAAGAACTGCGACGAAGACGCCCAACGCGATGAGAAGAATAATGCGATAGGAAAACTTCATGTCGTGAAGGTCAGCACGTCGAACGATGAGGATGATTCAGCTGCTGTTGTCTTCACATCATCCACTCCATACAATGAACAATGACCTGTTGTTAGAAGAACACAAACAATTAGTATAAATGTAACTCTACAGAAATTCTCTTGAAACAACCATAAAAGCAAGAAGTCTAACGACTGCTACGGCTGTTAACGTCCTTAGAAAGAAGTAATTATAGAAAACTGATCATTTTCTTAATTACAGATATATACGTTTTCCTATTTCAGTGTACCAGATTATTTAGAAGCGGTTCTTTCCAGCAGACTCTTCTCAATGGCCACCAAGACTCTTCTCAGTGGTCATCAATACTCTTCTCAATGGCCACCAAGACACCCCCCGAAATGAAAAATGCAAAAATAAAATAATGCATTGACTAGCACATAATGTAAGAATTCCAGCGTGCAATGTATTGGCCGTCAAGAACCCGCAGAAAATTGCGATTTAAGAAAATAAAAGCATGAAATAAGAGATCATTTTACGCCGCGGTGAACAATTTTCAGGCAAAAAACTATGATGACTAGAAAAAGTAATCAGAAATTTTGACGACTAAAAAAGGTCGTCAGAAAATTTGGCCGTAAAAAGGTTGGTAAACACCCCAAAATCAAATCCTGGCTACGGCCTTGCTAAAGAGGGCATATTAATTATTAAAAATTAGTGTATCTATAACCCACATTCTAAAATTAGGATTTTACTGATGATGATGTCTTCCAAGTCACCAGGGAGACCATAAAAAGTTGTACATGCAAGGCTCAACAAGACTGCCCCTGCCACTATGCCACACATGAAAACATGAGCCTGTATGTATAATTTTTAAGAAATTAGCTTATACTTTGAAGTCGCCATGTTTGAAGACTTTTAAGCTATGGTCGGCACTTTTCAAGGGGAAACATGCACCTCGTTGAATTTAGAATAATTGCATTTTGTAATCAGAAATTTATATAGGGCCAGTTATGGAAAGACTAATCAGAGGCACAAGTTAGAGCGGCCATAATTATGACCAGATCATACTCAATTATGACCAGACCATACTCAATGACTCAGACCATACTCACGGTGGCCTCAAATGACAGAGCCATTCAAAAGGTCAAAGCGTTACAAGATCTCACCAGGTCAATTAATTAAAAATCAACACAGTCGAGGCCATACGGGCGCTATATAAAAAGTTAACATTTACACTTTACACTATATATATACCGTGTCCAGGATGCATTTAAAAGAGATGCATAATGCAGGTCACCGAATCTGTTGAAAATGTTCGATCAAAATTCACCTCACGCTATTCATCGGCTACCGCTGCAAACAAACGATGAAAAGTTTTAAGAACTAACATGTGACAGATGGTCAAACACAGTATCGATCATTTTTAGATATCGATCTGTCTGTGTCTGCAATACTTTATTATTGTCGCTTTAATGTCACATCGACAAACACGATAATAAGGTAATAAATAATCAGTGCTCTGACTCTGAGAATTATATAGCGCTATATTAGAAAATTGCATGTACTCTCAAGCACTATGATGTGAAACCAGAGCCTTTAGTAGAAGAATTTTAGCTGGAAAATCATCAATCGACTCAATAAATTATTACAAGTTAGAGACTTGGCATAGTTGTTAAGTACACCCCACTGACGAAAATACCAAAAGTCCCCATAAATCCGAGTTGTGCTCGAGCCGCCATCTTGGAAAATGGCGGCCTAAATTTGGTATTTTGACAATAACTCCAGAACCATCACAGCTACAAAGAAATTTAAAATAGCAAAATTGATCCTCATTAAAAGACAAAGAAGTTTTGTGTATAACATTTCTTTCTAGGAATACAAATAAAAATGTTACATGAGATAAACTAGTCATTATAATTGTATTTCGATGCAATGTACTAATTTTATGGCGGGAAAAGCAAATGCTGTGCTGCGAATGATAATTTAAGATCAAATTTATATCAGTGTCTATGCTAGGCTGATGTAACTTAGTTCTCAGTCATCTTGTATTGTATCTGACCATTTATAAAGCGCTTCTCGCAGCAAGAGCCTTTCAGAAGCGCTCCCAGTGCGTTCAACCCAGTGAAAAAGGCAAGTTTTCAGATGAGAGAAAGACGAGGATACACCACCAGAGAGGATGGCAGAGCGAACTGATGTGGAAGCCCATTCCATACGGAGAGACCAATACAGGCAAATGATCTGGATTGAGCCATGGCGGTCCTGACTCGGGGGACAAAGGGGTCATGCCGATCAGAGGACCTAAGAGTACGCAGCGAAGTGGCAGAATGGGAGCGATGTTCATGATCACACAGATACTTCGGAGCAAGACCCAATTGAGACTTAAGGACCAAAATCAGGACTTTAAATTGTATACGGCATACATCTGTCATCTGGACATCTCAACTAGGGAGTTAGCACGGGTAATTCCTTGGCATCCTCCACACATCGCTAAGCACAGCAAACCAGACTGTAGACACTTGCATCCTGGGATCCAAGTCGTTTCCCAGCCATTGCTGGACCTGCAGGTACATGACTCTCTTTACTAGTGTTGCTCCACATCTGCACTGGTTGGAGGTAGAGACGCCAGTTGAAATGGTGTATCCAACTTCTTTTTGGCCACCATCCGGTTGTACAAGAAGTATCTCAGCTCATCCAAGGACCTTGATGATATAGAGCCGTACAGTTTCAACAGGACTTGTTTACTTCTTTACTGGCATACTTTTGGTTAAATATTTTCAATTCATCTCTCAGCTCCTCGTGATTCTGAATAAGCTTTAGGCCCATAATTTTTCCCTTTAGAGTACAGCGCTGAAGTCGTGTCACATCCAGTCATTGCATGAGCAAAGAGTTCACAAGCCTCCCCATATTAGTCACTTTCTCCATGTGTACATGTATGTTTAAGATGCTGAGTGCACCGTTTGATTTTTCTGTCTTCAGAAACCAAGGTTCTTTAAAATCTTTCAGGGCCAGTGCAACTGCAATTACTAGTAGATCCGTGTCCTGGCCAACGATCACCGTTAAAATGTTATTTGACTTTATCTAGATCAGCTGCGACAAAAACAGTATCTACATAACTTTCCGCTTGCAGAACCGAATAACCCCTAGATTTCATATACGACTTGGACCCTACAGAGTGGGGTTGGTCCATGACAGGTGGATCACTTAAACCTATCCCTACCAGCAAAGAAGCAGCTCCAGAAGATCTTCTCAACCTAATTTCGTGCAGCTGCAAGCTAGTTGCACCAAGCGATGCAAACTGTGTCTACGGTCTGGTGTGCTGTGCTCAGCGATGTGTGGAGGATGCCAAGGAATTATCCGTGCTAACTCCCCAGTTGAGATGTCACCAGATGACAGATGTATACCGCATACAATTTAAAGTCCTGATTTTGGTCCTTAAGTCTCAATTTGGTCTTGCTCCGAAGTACATGTATCTGTGTGATCATGTACTTCGCTCCCTTTCTGCCACTTCGCTGCGTACTCTTAGGTCCTCTGATCGGCATGACCCCTCCCCCCCGAGTCAGGACCGCCATGGCTCAATCCAGATCATTTGCCTGCATTTGGTCTCTCCCTATGGAATGAGCTTCCCCATCAGTTCGCTCTGCCATCCTCTCTGGTAGTGTATCCTCGTCTTTCTCTCATCTGAAAACTTGCTTTTTTCACTGGGTTGAACGCACTGGGAGCGCTTCTGAAAGGCTCTTGCTGCGAGAAGCGCTTTATAAATGGTCAGATACAATACAAGATGACTGAGAACTAAGTTACATCAGCCTAGCATAGACACTGATATAAATTTGATCTTAAATTATCATTCGCAGCACAGCATTTGCTTTTCCCGCCATAAAATTAGTACATCGCATCGAAATACAATTATAATGACTAGTTTATCCCATGTAACATTTTTATTTGTATTCCTAGAAAGAAATGTCATACACAAAACTTCTTTGGCTTTTAATGAGGATCAATTTTGCTATTTTACATTTCTTTGTAGCTGTGATGGTTCTGGAGTTATTGTCAAAATACCGAATTTAGGCCGCCATTTTCCAAGATGGCGGCTCGAGCACAACTCGGATTTATGGGGACTTTTGGTATTTTCGTCAGTGGGGTGTACTTAACAACTATGCCAAGTCTCTAACTTGTAATAATTTATTGAGTCGATTTTCCTAAAATTCTTCCACTACTTCTATTATTGTAATAGAAGGCTCGGATAGAAGCGTATTCAATGTGTCATCACCTTCAATGATGGATTTTCCCTTTTAAACGATTGTTTGCACGTAAATTGATATTTAGAATAATTTTGGCAGATTGTTTAATGATGATTTGTAAATTATATTGGTTTAGACATTCTATAATATTTTTAAAAAAGTATCAGAGTTATTAGTATTTATAATAAATATTGTATATATTTTCGCTGAAGAGAATTGCAGGTTTTTCTTTAGGCCTTCGTTCGTTTCGTTCTTGCAAGCATTTTGATCAGTAATGTAAAGAAATAGAATAGGTTAGGGCCAAAACTAAAAGTGACCCGTGCGCTTAAGTGTAGGCTGACTTCACCTAATAATTATTATTATTCTTTATTGAGCCAATTGTCAAACAGCACTCCTGTTGACTTGCGTTCGAGGATGAATAGCCTAAACGAAGCATCTGGGTTGCAATGGTATATAAACTCCATTTCAGTGTCCGCGCTGTAGTCGTGAGCGCCTCTGAGTAATGAGCTCAATGTGGCGCTATAGAAAGAGAAATAAATAAATACATAAACAGAAGTCTGTAAGTCAGTATGTTCACTTTGTGAAATTAAGCTAAATATTTTGTTGCTATAATTATTATTAAGTGCGCTTCGAACTGCTTGATAAAATTTTAATTTCAATACAGTATCCTAAAACTGCGTCGATATTATTTGAACCTATCAACACAGTAGGCCTATGCTATCAACGATTTAATTTACCTGGTCTTAGGTCTATGGTCAAAGGACTTAATCTAACGACGGCGCATACCTCTGCCAGGTAATGTAAGTAAACACCAGGTCCTGTCGACCGTGAAAAGACGACGTTAATGTATATGTACAACATCTCTAAACGTTTGATCAGCAAGATAGAAAAAAAGCTATAACAAATGCAGTAAATTTGAAAGGCGTAGAACAAAAGTTCAGAACACATTCTTGCTTTACTAACACTCAGTGATCGTGAGCGACAAAACAAATCAATAAAATATTGAGCGATGATAGACGATCGAAAGTCACTGATTAATAGATAGTGTGATGCGCTTCAGTTTGATTTTCGACTTAAGCCGAAAGCTGGATGACAGTCAAAGCTGTCTGCATCCAAATGACCCAACACATTCGCCATGTCAATCACTATGACCACCCAGAAAGCACGGCTTACCGCCTGTCTCCCGTGTCCAAGTGCCACTTGGAGAAAAGTTGGAAAGAGATTGGTTGGACTATGCGCAACCGTCGCAACATCCTGGTTTACAATTTACGTCATATGGTACACCCCACTGACGGTCTACATTCTCGACCACCTCAACCTTCGCCCGCTCTTCCTTCCCAACATACTCTGCCCACAATGCAATAACTTCACTTTCAACTTCATGGTCGACAATCGCAACTTCTGCACTTCCACGGGAAATGACGTCTTCCTCCTCATCCTAGTCGCTACGTTCCACGCCAACCTCGACGCGCGCCAGGCCATCCGGGCTTCGTGGGGAAACGTAAGCACGTACCGTGGCCAGACGATCAAGACGCTCTTCATGTTTGGACTACACGACGATAAGAACTACAACTACCAGGTCCGCTACGAACTGGAGAACTACGGCGATGTAGTCCAAGCGGATTTCAAGGACGACTACAAGTGGCTGACGAACAAGACGATGATGGGTCTGACGTGGGCACGTCGGTTCTGCCCCTCGGCGAAATACATTCTTAAGACAGACGACGACGGATTCAACGTCCCACAACGGTTTGTCGACTACTTGATCAACGTAAAAGCGGCACGATTTGTGGGTGGATATTGCTTCACGGTGATGCCGGACAGGAGAGATGGGTCGAAGTTTTACGTGCCTTTCTCGATGTATCCCGAGCAGTACTATCCAACGTACTGTTCAGGTCCGGGGTATGTTTTATCACGGTTGGCCGCCGATGACGTCTTGTCTGTTGCGAATGATGTCATCTTTCTGCCGATGGAGGATGTCTTTGCGTCGGGAATTTGTCGAGTGGCAGCTGGAATCATCTACACGCAGATCGTAGGAGTTGCAGAAGATCAAAGACAGATGACTCGCTGTAAGTTGGCCACTTGGGTGAAGAACGGTCATAACATCTACCCTGCGGCTGTACCTCCGATATGGGCGAGGGTTGTGGATGCGAGGCGCGATAGAGATTGCGTCGGTCAAAAGACTGCTGTGTTCCTGGGTTTAACCGCGTTTCTCGTTGTTTGGGTCAAACACATCTACACGCTGACACAACTGGAAAAGATGATCTCTTAGGGACCATTCATATATATTACGTATGGAAAAATAATCGTATTTTCTACCCCTCCTCCTCCCTGTTGCAGCTCATACATTTTGTGAAACATGGAACCGACCCCACCCCTTATGCGTAGGTATAAATAGGCTTCCATTGATTTGCTAAAGTCATCTCTAGCAAATTTATTTACTGTAGGCTGCTATTTATTTCTGTTAAGCATCATATTTGCCAACAAAAGTTACACTATGAAATTTGTACCGGTAACTGCTTAGGACAGGATTTCCTCTGTGTAAGAAATGAGACTGAACATTGAGTGTCGACGACAGCCATGGGCGGAGACCTAGGGGGGACAGTCCCCCCCAAAGAAAGTGTTGGGGGGACGGCCCATGCATTTGTCCCCCCCCCAATGTTTGAGCGCCAAGACTTTTTTCGGTGGCGAAAAAAAAAAATTTCGTCAAATTTTTGGCCCAGATGACTAAAAAAAAAGGTCATCAACTTTTTTGGCGGCGAAAACAGAAATATTTCGTCCAGATTTTGGCCGGATGACAAAAAAAAATCATCAAATTTTTTGGCGGCGAAAACAGAAATATTTCGTCCAGATTTTGGCCGGATGACTAAAAAAAAAAAGGTCATCAACTTTTTTGGCGGCGAAAAAAATTATTTTTTCCCGAGATTTCGCCGGTCGTCAGAAATTTTTCTGAAAATCTCGCGTCTTTCCGTCCCCCCCAATTCTCGGCCCAGGTCTCCGCCTATAATAATAATTGACTACGACAGCTTATTATGGATAACAATGGACAATGGCAACAAAATTGTTTATTTCATGACTTCAAAAGCTGGTGTTCAAACTGAAGATGTAGAAAACATGACCATCCACAAGACTTACACCACAAGACTATAGGCTACAGGCTAGCTATGTGAAAATAAAACTTTCTATTTTTCAGAATTTTAATTGTCATTTGGAATTGAAATACCGCCTTCGACTACTTGACTTTTGACTTAGACCATGACACTTCAACCACAAGACTTCACCGTATGACTTTGAAAGCACAAGACTTCGACGTCAAGACTTTGACTCTGCCACACACACGGGACACAATGCAATTGTTCATCTCTACCGGGTATAATTCTATTAAAATCCACAACAAAACTTTCTGCTGTTAGTGCTTACAGGCTAGCTATTGGAGAGAAAAAATTGTTAGTGTTGTTCAAGTAGAGTGAAATCGTTGTACTCCTGCACTCGCAAAACTTGACGGGAAAACTGAGGATCTCGAGATGTGTAGTTCTCGAGAAAAGTGAATCCAGTTGGTGGGTTAAATATAGACGAACAAACAGACGTGTACATCGAGCATCCACTGCCCTCCACATGACTCAAAAACAAAAGATTTTCAGTATATTCATCGTTAGAACTTGCAAAACAAAAACAAAACAATTCAAATTAATTATTTAACGCAACTGGAGTAGAATACATGAAAGGAAATGCATTTGGTCCCTTATGCCAACTTTAAAGAAACAACAACTTTTGAAAAATATATTAACAATATTTACACATCTAACCAGATACAAGATTGGGAAAACTATCCCACTACGGAAAATACTCACGGAATAAAAGAAAACTTTCAAAAACAAGACCTGAACAAAAAGTCCTTGCTGTCAACATTCATGGTCTTCAATACCACAGCATGCCGTTAAACTGTTCAAATCCTTCGAGATTTCACAATCAACTCTTTGATTGAGAAAACTTGTGATCACAGCAGGCATTGAATCTAACATCTAGACACCAAACTGTCATTGATTCCTGAAGTTAAATTTCAGTTCATTACAGCATAATATGTTACGGAGCAATCGGATAACTGAAGGAGTGATCCTGCTACGTAAAGACAATTTACCAAAACATACAACTCTAACATGGCAATGGTTTTTAAAAAGGCAAATACAATGGCAGTAGCTTGGGAAAGATGTAAACAATTGCATCAGGATGCTTTCCTTCTGCCTTAACGCAAAATAAATAATAATAAACCGGTTAAAAAAGTAGTTTCACTGGACATTTTTTATTTCGTTCTCTTCACGAGACCCATGTAGCATAGTTGCTGTAAAGTGAGTCTTGTTCTAATAAAGATTACTTACTTATTTACCAGTTCCTGAGAAAAGGTCCACAACTCTTATCCACTGTGGATCGCAATTGATCATGCCAATTGCCTTGCCATGTCAATTGTTCACCAATTGGCTAGCACACCCTTCCTAAAGGGTGGCACCCACCCAGGCTGACAGATATACACCGAAAGAAACATAGCGATCTTTCTATATAGGTAACCACCCGAGTTATGTGATGAGAACTTAATGAAGCATAGCTGTGTCTTTAACTTGTGATGGTGACATCATGTCCCATAAGCTGTTCGTTGGCCATTGAGAAGTGACTCTGGTATCCGGTAGATGTATCGTATTTTATCAAATGTTTCACAACTCCAATGAAGATAGACATGATTTTCGATGCCAATCAAGGAGTCAGCATAACCTACAAGACACATATACGAAAAAGAGGATTTTTAAAAGTGTAAATATTAATCAGTAACTCTTATAAGTTCTGTTAATTAGTAGAGACTTCTGTAACTACTAGTTAGTAATTCTGTAACTGTTATTTTAGTAGAGACTTCTGTAACTCAATTATTAAAGTTCTTCTGTAACTTTTAATCAGTAATATCTGTAACTAATAATTAACTGCTGAAACTATTAACTAAAAGAGACAGACAGAGACACACAGAGAGACAGAAGTAATTTAATTCCAGAAACTAGAAAGCTGGTTCAACAAGAACAGTTCTTGTTTTATGTCAGTGCTCCTGAATAAGCTGGTGCCCTGCACTTGGCTTTCAAGCGGCACTTTAGAAATTTGGAGATTATGATAACGATTAAAAGTCTGATGAAAAAAAGATTTATATCACATGGTCTGGTTTAATCATTTGACAAGTTTGACCAAGAATCGACTTCACTCACCCAGGTACTTAGAGATGATTAACATTATTATTATTATTATAAAAAACACATTTAATGAAAAATGCTACACAGAAATGAAAAGCGATACAAACTACAAGAAGCATTAAATGCAATTAAACAGCAGACTATCCCGATAAACACCAATTCACCACTCATCACACTTACTACCACGTTCCCACTTACTGCCACTTCCCCCACTGACCACTTCCCCACTCACCACACATTACTACCACTTTCCCACTTACCACCACTTCCCCCACTTACTACCACTTTCCCACTTCCCACCACTTCCCCACTTACCACTTCGTCATCATCTTCTTCATCGTCATCAGCACTCAAACACACCGTGGATGCGGAGTCTGGTTTTCGTGGCTGTCCATTCACCAAAGTGAAAGACGTTTTATTGATCGTGCATCCACTTCTATCCAACTCACCACCAGAATCCGATTCATCGACATCGGACGCATCCATCCCCTTCCCTGCATAACAACCCGACGACATCTTTGTTTTCGAAGCGCAATTCCAAGCGATTTTAAACGATTCGCTATGGTTTGTTCTGTTGATGGTAGGCTTCACATCGCCACCTGGTGTCAAGATCTGCTTGTGCTGCCACCTACCCATCGTGTGTTCCATCACCTCAGATGCCTCGTCCAACCGAAATGTCTCGTTCAACGGAGATTTACAAAAGTTGAAATCACCGGAGACAACCGTCGCATTTCTGCCGACAACATTCTCCCCTTCAACGACGATTCTGCCTCTGCTGGAAACATTCCCTCCTCTTACCGCGATTTTCTTCCGTTCAATGCGCTGCGGTGTCTTTCCGTCTCCATCAACCACCCTTGAGCCGTTGACCCCGTCTGCTCTGCTACCGTCAGCGCTACACGCTACGGTGTTGACGCAGTGAAACTGTGGTTCCGTTGGCAGAACTACAGTCTTGTTCGCAGTCTCTGATTGTAGCTTACGTCGCTTTTTCGGCGGTGCTGTTGGACAATCTGACAGAGAGCTTTGCTGGGATGACATTTCACTCACTTTCTCGCGCACATCTGGCATATTTGGGCTGGTAATGGATGATCCAGGTCTGGGCGATTTGAAGGATTTTCTCGATGAAACAACTGGTACGGCGTAGTTAGGTTTTTGGGAGTTTCTCGCCAGGGAATTGGTCGACGAAAGGAACCCTGAAGAGTGTGGTGCTTCAATGTTCTTGTCTTTGCAGGGATTGGCAGGCCGAGAAAAAGTGACATCCAAACAGTTGTTCGTAGCTTTAGCTTTCTTCCGGAATAATGAAGAATTGAGAAGATGCTCTGGACTAACCGTTTTGCGCGGTCGTATCCTCTCCGCCTGGAGCGGTGGTATCCTCTCCGCCTGGAGCGGTGGTATCCTCTCCGCCTGGAGCGGTGGTATCCTCTCCGCCTGGAGCGGTGGTATCCTCTCCGCCTGGAGCGGTGGTATCCTCTCCGCCTGGAGCGGTGGTATCCTCTCCGCCTGGAGCGGTGGTATCCTCTCCGCCTGGAGCGGTGGTATCCTCTCCGCCTGGAGCGGTGGTATCCTCTCCGCCTGGAGCGGTGGTATCCTCTCTGCCTGGAGCGGTGGTATCCTCTCCGCCTGGAGCGGTGGTATCCTCTCTGCCTGGAGTGGCATCTTGACAGGTGTGCGTTTAACACTTGGAATGTCTTCCACGAGAAATGTAACGTCCAGCGGCGAATTCTTCGGCGGTCTTTTATCGCACAGAGAGGACTGTTGTTGTCCAACGCAACCTTTGAAGAGAAACAAACATCAGATGTAGTTTCAAAGATTTCTCATTCAGATCGCACGCACTTTTAAATGGTGCGTACAAACCAGATCTATTCTTTGCAAGAAAAAAATCTTTAACTTGGCTCAGCATAACACATATTTCTTTCGGTAGGTCGTCAGAGCCCAGTTGAGTGTTCAGCATGCAAAGCACAGAGTAAGGGTTGAACAATGAACAGAGTAAGGGTCGAACAATGAACAGAGTAAGGGTCGAACAATGAACAGAGTAAGGGTCGAACAATGAACAGAGTAAGGGTTGAACAATGAACAGAGTAAGGGTCGAACAATGAACAGAGTAAGGGTTGAACAATGAACAGAGTAAGGGTCGAACAATGAACAGAGTAAGGGTTGAACAATGAACAGAGTAAGGGTCGAACAATGAACAGAGTAAGGGTCGAACTATGAACAGAGTAAGGGTTGAACAATGAACAGAGTAAGGGTTGAACAATGAACAGAGTAAGGGTCGAACTATGAACAGAGTAAGGGTTGAACAATGAACAGAGTAAGGGTTGAACTATGAACAGAGTAAGGGTCGAACAATGAACAGAGTAAGGGTCGAACTATGAACAGAGTAAGGGTTGAACAATGAACAGAGTAAGGGTCGAACAATGAACAGAGTAAGGGTTGAACAATGAACAGAGTAAGGGTTGAACAATGAACAGAGTAAGGGTCGAACTATGAACAGAGTAAGGGTCGAACAATGAACAGAGTAAGGGTTGAACAATGAACAGAGTAAGGGTTGAACAATGAACAGAGTAAGGGTTGAACAATGAACAGAGTAAGGGTTGAACAATGAACAGAGTAAGGGTCGAACTATGAACAGAGTAAGGGTCGAACAATGAACAGAGTAAGGGTTGAACAATGAACAGAGTAAGGGTTGAACAATGAACAGAGTAAGGGTCGAACTATGAACAGAGTAAGGGTCGAACAATGAACAGAGTAAGGGTTGAACAATGAACAGAGTAAGGGTTGAACAATGAACAGAGTTGGCAGAGATGACTAAACAGCGGGGGTTTAGTTATTGCATAATCACACCGGTAAAAATAATAATAACCGCCTTAGCTATCGATTTGCAGAAATATCAGGAGATAAGAGAGACTGCTTTTCTCTTTCAGTGCTTATCTATGCCTATTCACATATGTACACCTTGTCCTTTCAGTTCATTGAACTCTAGCGATCGTCATGACCAGTTTCCTTGTATCATAACGGTTTTCTTGGCACAATTGACAATAAAAACAATGAGCCAAAATAATAATATTTCTAATAAAAATCGTTAGTATAAATATAAAGAACACATAAACATTAAAAATTATCTAACATTGGAATTTGGAAATGTACGGTAGACAAAAGAAGCAGAATCTGATTGATTTACTTGGCTTAGACTTCCTCTCCAATTCTTTTCTCGCTGGAATCAACCTTCTAGGCAGGTTTTCTTCGACCGGCTGATGCGCTGATCCCCCGCTGAGTTCACGAGAGGAAAGAGGAATCGCAGGGTAGGAGGAAGAAGAGGAGTCACTGTCTTCAACTTCCCCTAAGATCGCAACGCTTTCAAAATAAACATCATCTGTTGGATCACATGCGGGTTTCTTTAACGCCCTGAATTGATCCACTTTATGCCCCGAAACCGGTTTAAACGAATCTGATGTTCTTACTGGCTTAAACGAATCTGATGTTCTCACTGGCAGCACAACTGAAACAAATTCAACTGAAGCATTCATGTTCATCTCAGATACAGTCGGTGAACTTTTGTTGGGGTCGGGAGTATCTGGACTCTTTTGACGAAGTGACTGCCAGATTTCACGAAGGTTCAAACTCGGGTTTAGCACGTTCTGTTGAGTATCTACCGTAGCAATTTTCGACGTGGCTGTTTGCGGACATTCACTCAGCAAGAAGATATCTTTCGTTCGAGTTGCGTTGTTGATCGTACCAACTTTCTGACGATTCAGAATTTCTCTTAGATTATCACTTAAAGACGTGCATGTAGTTCCCTGTGCATTTGAAGCTGTGTCCTTTGTTAAAACAGAAGCACCATTCCTTTTCCCTACGTCTTGCATTGACTGTGACATCTGTGGGCAACTGCGTCCATTACTCCGACTGGAAGAATTCAATTCTTCTAAAACTGGTTGGGAGTGGAGAGCTTCTGAACTGGTTTCAAAGATCGCAACACGGTCGGAAGAATCCACGGTTTTATTTCCATTATCAATTGTCGGAAGAGACGGCAATGACGTCCTGGAACAAATTTGGATTCCAGGCGACTTCTTGGAAGATGTGGCCTGCAACAACTTTAAGTTTTTCTTTTCCATCTTGCATACACCGTTCTCCAAACTCATTGCTGGCATTTCATTGCTATTCTGAACTACCATCACAGAACCTGAATTACGCTTCATATTCTTCAGTTTTACACAACCAAGCTCCCTTTTATCTTTAGCTTCGCAAGACTTAGGTAAAACTTCCAAAATTTTGTGTTTACCTGGCACGAAGCCATTGGGACGTTTATCAACAGCTGTCTTATCTCCGGCTGATACACATTCCGTAGCAGACGTCGTCCGGTGAATTGGATCAGCATTGAATCGTCGTTGCTGGACATTACTTCGATTATTCGTAGCAACTTCGAGGGCATCTGAATTTACTATCCTACTCTCTTCCGTAACAAAACCACGATCTATACCATCCAGCATCGTTGACCTTTGCCCTGTCCTTGATATCTCCATGCTGCCAAGCCCCACCCCTGATGCGCCAACCTCGGCTTCGGCTGATGTAGGACTGACCTCAACAGGTTCCGTCTTAATCAACAATCGTGGGATGCTACCATTGTTGTTATCCATTGTCTCCGTTCTTTCCGTAGACTTCCTCTCCAATCTTATGGACTTTTCCGCCGTACTTAATCCAACCAAAGCCTCACCGATGACGTCGGGTTTGGAAGCAATTCGTGAATCGCTGAGCTGTTCGATTTTTTGTGGTAGGAACTTCAAAGCCTTGGGAAGGCTGAGAGTTTCAAGGTTGAGCACAGTGGTGGTGGACTGGGAAAGGGATGGATCGCTACCACCGCTCCGTCTGGGGCGTTTCTGCGAGTGGAAATAGGTTTCCGGTTTCAGGAAAGTTTTCGGATAGTTGGCATTCAACTCTGAAACAACAATAACGGCTCTGTGGTCAGATGGATGACTTGATTAAAATTTTTGTTTTTGATCTTAAAATTCTGAAGTTTTGTCTAATTTTGGACAAGAATGACAATGTCAGCTACTTGGCAAATGTTTCAAGTCATACCAAGTGATTTTCTGTTGCAATCAATTTCACATACACACAGTAACAGACTGCTCAAGATGATAGATTGGTTACAAAAGGGGAGGTATCAAAAGGAAATTCATTGCAGGTCAGGATGTAAAATGGATTAGGCAAGTCACCATTTACAATTCAAGCAGGCACACATAGATAGAATAATTATGTGGTCGGCATGAAACACTAAAATTATGGGCACCAATGAGGCGGTCAATACGTCAGTATGACCTTGAGCAAGTCCTTCACTCACAACTGCACAATCAATGTTCTGCCAAATGAACATACATGTACTTTAGAAAGATGGACGACAACATCAACTACGTGAACAGTAGCATTGCATTGCATCGAAGAAGAGCAATTATTAAAACGAGCTCTGATGCAGCCATACATATGAAAGTGCTAACGACTTCGTTTCTTAACCTTGGCATATATGAAGATGGATAGTCAATCCTCTCCCTCGCCATTCCATCTTCCCACCAACAGTGTACAGTCAATGTACTCATTATAGCAGAGTTGGCTACGGGGGGTGAGGGGGGCAGGTGGAGCGGAAATCTCAACACAGAGTTCTGCCCTGGCCGGGATTTGAGCCCTGACCTCTCGCTTGATAGTCAAACTCACAAACCACTGGACTATAGCGCATTGCATTAAATTGCGTTGTGAAACGTACCGTAACATGGTTTCAGCTTGAAGTACTTTAGTCCGAGTTCAGCTGCGAGAAATGGATGTTCGGCCGCCTCATCAACCGTCATCCGACTCGCTGACATTAAAAACAATGACCAACACAAAGTTCTTCACGTTAGATTGCGTCAACAATTCAACATCCAATCTTCACATAACAGACTGAACAATGAACATTGAACACGCTAATGTAATGTAAATCTTTGAGAATTTACAGCACCCACAAAGTTATGTCAGCTTATTGACCAGCACTATACAAAATCAAATCTGCAATATAGTCAAACAGCTCCATTCATTCCGCTGATAAGTCAAAATCCGAAGAGAGCAGATGGCATGGTGCTAATCAATGATGATGATGATGATGATGGTGGTGGTTAAGTGTTGTTGCAGGAGTAAAGTCAGGATAGGATAGCTTGAAGAGTTACGTTGTTAGTCGTGAGTGGAAAATAGAAGCGCAGGAGAGGTTAGGTTAATGCAAAGTCTTTTGGAAGGGGACATACCGTAACACACAAAACACGAGCCATGATCCAGTCAGTCAGCTGTTGATGAAAATCTGTTGGTTGGTTCTACGTGTGTGTGTGGGCCCACCACTGAAGATTCGTCCAGCTTACTGTGAATTTGTTCGCTAAATTATATGATATATTCGTTCGTAATGACATTTAGCATCACATAAGGTAGCGCAGAGCGCACCTCTGAATGGATATAAGTTCTGCATATATCGTGGTTACGCTCAAAGAAAGACCCATAGTTGATGACTGCATGCAACAAGGATGATATATAGGAACAAAGTAGTCATTGAAGGGGGTTCTAACCTCTGGTGCAGAGAGCTTTGTTGCTCAAACAGACCAATTTCAATACACACCATACATATTACACTGACTTCCTTTCTCTGCCCGCATCCAATAATAAAGTCCTTGCTCTGGTCCTCAAGTCGAAACAGTCTTTTGCCAAAATATCTCAGAAATCTTATTCGTTCTCCTCTTGCTGCATCTTCTCATCGACCTCTCCGTACTCTGGACAGGTCTGACAACAATCAAACCCACGAGCTAGGACCCCTATTACTCAAAAAACTAAATCCTTTACCATCATTGGCCCTCCTTATGGAATTCCCTTCCCTTCACTCTGCGTGGGACTCATGGTAAACCCAATATAATCAGATTTAATTCATTAAGATCTCTGAACATTCGACGTACCAGGATCAAACTTAACTAACCAGGATCAAACTTAACTAACCAGGATCAAACTTAACTAACCAGGATCAAACTTAACTAACCAGGATCAAACTTAACTAACCAGGATCAAACTTAACTAACCAGGATCAAACTTAACTAACCAGGATCAAACTTAACTAACCAGGATCAAACTTAACTAACCAGGATCAAACTTAACTAACCAGGATCAAACTTAACTAACCAGGATCAAACTTAACTAACCAGGATCAAACTTAACTAACCAGGATCAAACTTAACTAACCAGGATCAAACTTGAGCAGACGCAGAATGAAGTCGACGAAAGGAAAGTCGGAACAATCCAGTTGTTGCATGACGTCGTTGATGGCTGGAAAAATATAATATCAGACATGATCATTATTTAACACACCTTTTTTTAATTGGTGCTTTGTTTTATTTTAAAAAAAACACAATAAAATAATAAGACTGGGATCTTAATTTCAGCATTACCGATATATTTATTATTATTATTATTATTACTTAGGACTGTGAATGTCAAGGACAAAAATTAGGATGATATGTAGGATCATAAAGACATCAATGTTGACAATGACGATGAAAATGATAGGCACAATGATGAAGATATCACAGACGAAAGTAATGACAATAGACTAACAAGATATTGAAGGTGATGATGAAGATAGACAAGATGAAAATGAAGACAATGATAAGCAAAACAATGATGACAAGAGTGACGATAACAATGAAGGCCCTGATAATGAAATTGAAAAGTAGGATGATATCAACAATGATTAAGATGAAGATGCTCAAGTGAAGAACAATGCTAATCAAAAATAAGTATCTTCAGGATCAGACTTCCGACTCTCAGACTCTTAACAATAAGACAGGTACTCAACCAATCAGAACTGATTTCCATACAAAATCATTCCAATTTAATGGCTCGATATAAATCTGTTGTTCCAACTGCAATCAACCTGTCATCTTACCAACGGGTTTAACGCATTGCTTCGTGAAATGTTCGAGCGTTTGAAAGAATTTTCCTCGTTGAAAGACGTCGCGTGGAAACGGACCGAGCAGCATCTGCATCTGAAACAATACAAGTGTCTTTTAATTAAATACTATTATTATTACTGTACAATGTAGTATATATAACAATATATACATATATTATACGATAAATATCATTTTATTATATATAAATATCTATATTTTAATTGCACATATATATACTAGCTACATTGCAATGAAAATACTAATTTATAGATATTCTTTTGATTGTAAAACTATATTAATTTACAGTATATAAATATACACAAAATTATCTCCTGATAATGGCTTGACACCTACCAATTGCTTACTTATATGAAAGGAGTAAATATTCTGAAACACGCTAGGAAAAAATTAATCACATTCTAAAATCATATAATTTTTTTATATGCGCAATTGATAATTGAAAAAACAACACCTACCAATGCAACAGAACACAGATAACCAACTCAATACGATAGAGAACTTAGTATTAGATTGATCCAAATGGTTGTCGCTCACGGGTTTAACGCTTTACGAAGTGCTCCTGTAACTCATCTGCTGTGTTAGGGCGCCACAGAAATTGTCATCATGACCATCAAATCAAATTTTTCTTTACACTGAGGCACCTCGTTCCCCAGGGAATTAGATATTAGAAAAGAAATGTGTCTAGAATGGCTAAACCTCATTCATGTCGGGCGTAGGTTTCTAAAGGAGCCACTAAATGCTAGAGTTGAAGCGTCATATTGTGACTTAGAGTCTATATTATTATTATTATTATTAGCAGTAGTAGTAATAGTAGTAGCAGTATTGTTGATGTCATTATTGTTATCATCATTATTATTATTATTATTAATATTATTATTTATTATTAATATTACCCTTGCCAGGACGGCCTCCATGCTTCTGCCATGGAAAAGTGGTTGACCGACGTAGAGTTCAGCAAGGACACAACCCACAGACCACATGTCGACCTCAACACCAAACATCAGACCAAAGATGACCTACAAACGCAATTCAACAATCTGGATAATTAACATTATCAATTAAAAAAATGAACAAAATCACCAATTGATTGACTGAGCAACTACTAAGGAATGTTTCAACTGATTGATAATAAAAAATAAAAGGAATAATTATTACAATAATTAAATCAATTAAAATAATAATTATAAATATAATTATAAAAATAATAGTAGCAGTTGTGGTAGTAGCATAAACAGTAGTAGTGGCAAGAGTAGAAGCAGAAGCAGTAGTTGTATCAGTAGCAGTGCTAGCCACAGTGGTACTAGCAGCCGTCGTAGCTACAAAACACTTTGTCATTAACCGTTCATTCACAGATGACTTCACTGGGACCACAAATATTTAACGATGATTTCAAATGATATATCGTAAGCCATCACAGTCAGCATTAAAATCCATAAATTCGTTGCCATGTAGGATACATTCAAAACGAGTTCACCATGAATCGCTTAAAAGCTGGCCAATTGAATACGATAACACACACAGCACTTCTTCGTGGTTCAGTAGCTGACACCTTATGAAGAAGTCGATGATTACCTCTGGAGCTCTGTAGAGCAGCGTCTGGATTTCAAAGTCCTCGTAGTAGAGAGACAGTTCGTCATGGATGCAGTGGATTGCATTTCCAAAGTCAACGACCTTCAGAGTTGTCAGATCGCCCTCTGGTCAAACAATAAATGACGTAAATATAGAGTAAGCAGAAAATTACATAAATACATAACAATAATTTCAAATGAAAATTTTATTATCAGAAAACTATAACTCATAAATTTACATTACTCCAAAAGCAATAATTTCAAATGACATATTTAATGATGAAAATAAAACTTATAAATCATAAACTTATATGGATCTAAAAACAATAATTAAAACAAAAATACTAATGACCAAAGTCTAATTTTTTTTAAATCTCTAACTTCAAAAACAATAATCTTAACTGGAAAAATGCTGGAAAAATTATAGTGATGAAAATAAAAACTAAATCAGAAATTTACATAGTTCCAAAAGAATAAATTTCTTCAAGCAAAAACAATAATGATGAAAATAAAAACTATAAATTAGAAATTTAAATAGCTCCAAAAGAATAATTTTTTTAAAAAAGAAGTAAACAAGACTACCTTCAGAAAGTCGTAGGTTGTCCGGTTTCAAGTCGGCGTGAATGACATTCTGCGATTGAAGAAAGCCAACAGCGTTGATCAGGCGAAGAGCAACCTTCCGAATGCAACGCAACCTCTGTCCAGAAACACATAGGACAACATACAACACATAAGGCAAAATACTATACATAGAGAACACACAACACATAGGCAACATGTATACAACACATAGGGCAACATACAATGCATAGTGCAACATGCAACACACGGTGCAACATGCAAAAACATAAAGCAACGTACAACACATAGGGCAACATGCAACACACAACAACATAAAGCAACATACAACACATAGGGCAACATGCAACACACAGCACAACATGCAACAACATAAAGCAACATACAACACATTGGGGCTAAAACTATTAAATCATCTTTCTTCATCAGTCTCTATTTCTTAAAAGGCATTTCTTTCTTCCCAAAGTTTCCGTGCTGACAGAAAAGAGTGATTCTGCAAGAGGCGGGATCCCATATACAATTGTATATTCATTTCAACGTCCAAACATCAATGAACATAAGAAGTTATAAGGTTCTTAGCTGTCACCAAATATTATAACCTGGACTTGCTTCACTATCATAACTTAATGTTGATCATCTAACCTCTTGTGGAGTTTTCTTTTGTTGAAAGAAAGTCGCGAGTGGGACGCAATGCAGCAATTCAAAGACGAGACAGAAATGACGACCGATGTTGAACGTCGTCTACAATGATGATAAAACACAACCCAAATCCACGTTAGAATCATGAAATAAACGCACAAAAATTCACATCAGAATCATATATACTTCGGTCTCACTCAGCTTCCTCCCACCGTCCACTTAGTTCATTCATAGATCTGAATTGACAGTTCATCCAATAGACTTGACCTGTTGGTTCCTCGGTCTAGAACTACATGTACTGTGGCTCAGTCTCGATCATCTGCCTCAATTGGTCCTTCTCTTAGGAATGCGCTTTCTCCTTCTGTTTGCTCTACAATTCTGTCTGCCTTGTCTCTTCTCAAAACCTGCTTCTTCTCACCAGGCCTTGCACATCGGGAGCGCCTGAATGGGCGCCATCTATGTTAGATTGAAGCTTAGACGCTCTGAAAGCCACAAGATGACAAGGCGAAATTGCAGAAATCACAACGCACAAATAACTTTTGTAAATAAGAAAGCAGTTTGTGAACAAACAAGAAGTCGTAGAATTGGTGAGAATCGATGCGGGTCGGCTGCATTGAGACTCTGAAGACAGTTCGCCTCCTGCGACCCAAGCACGCTGTAGTGCGAGTGAAGGATCTTTAGCGCAACTTCTCGGCCATCTTGAAACATATCCTGCAAAGTTCAATCAAGTCTAAACATCAACTGAAGGAAGAAACGATCAATCAAGTTAAAGAAGATGACATTCACTTTATATGTATACACTCTGAACTTTGAATTAAATAAATCACTTATCGGGAATGGATTTATTAATAGCCTCCACGGTACACAGATGTCATAAGAAAGTCATGGGAAAACTTCAGGATGTCTGGTCCAAAATATATGCCATTTGTAAATGAAAATATAAAGAATCATTTGGCAGGAAATCATAGATAAAAATTCAATCCATCTCTACCTGAAAAAATAACATTTTTTCACCTTAGTGAATCACGTGGTGTAGTATAGTTTGCAACGCAGAGGGTCAAAGCAGGCAGTTGATTCAATTAAATGCAATAGCACTAAAATCATGGTTTTACAAAGAAATCTATTTTCATGGTTGATACAGAAATTGAAAAGTGGTCCCTTTTCTTGGCCAATTTCATACAGAAATCAACAACAACCCCAGTTTATGTAAAAAAAAGTAAACCCCAGGTAACCAATGGAGATTGTTCTCCCTTCTCCAGTTGGTAAATGCCACTAAATGACGACGACTGACCTTAGCTTTGAGAAGAATCGAAGATTGACCTTGGCCGATGACCTCAACATATTCGTAACGATCGATAAGAAGAGGCATTCCATTAACCGGACGGAAAGAACCATCGGCGTTTGTGTACTTCTCACAATCTACAACCACAACAACAACAAACAAATCAGATTAAATGTGTGGCTGGTACAGACCAAAACATTTTCAGTCATTCATTTATTATGGATATTAATATGACGCCGCTTCAAGGTTAGTGATCACCATAATTCAATTGCGATTAATCGATTAAAGTTAATTAATTTGGTCTAAGTTAGTGTTCAGAACATGAAGAACCGTCAAAAATAGTCGTGCAGAGTTAGTTAAGAACTTCTTTGTATGAACACATGTCAACCGAACAGTTAATTGCAACGAAAACAATTGATTTTCCTGTCACGTTGGATTCGTCCATCAATAGTAACAGCTCAGAAGTAGAAATGACTGCCCCTCAAAAGCCGCATAATTTTAATTGTTCAACATGCTGTCTACTCCGGAAATGGTTGCCTGACATCATAATATAAGTAAAACAATTAATAAAGAATTAATTGAACAAGCAACAGTAGATTCTAGAGATAACGCTGTGCTTTCTCAGTCGCTGGCTTGCCACCTGGAATGGGTTTCCTGTGGCACTCTGACTAATGCCCACGGATCACTCCACCATGTTCTTCCGTAGCATTAAGAACGCCCTATTTAGACTATTTGGGTCACGAGTGCTTCTGAGTAGAAAGTGTTAAAGGGGAGCAATATAATGGCTCCCAATAAATAAGCAAATATAATTAAAGATCGTGAAATAATTACCGAACGGTAAGGCTGCTTCTTGTTGCTTGATCTTCTCGTAGATGCGTCTTAATCCACCGGTCAAAGAAGGCAGCCGATGACGAGATGGTGGCACCAGACGAACATACGAGCCTGCACGTCTGAAAGAGACAATCGCAGCTTCTATTATTTCATCTGCAGCATCCACTATATGTAGCGGTGTCTCTGGAAGTCCTATGTGTAAACTGTTACGCAATGTATGTAATGTAATTTGTAATTCATATAGCGCTGCTCACAGCAGTACCATTCAGCAAGATAAGATAAGAGTAAAATATTCTTTAACTGACCAATTGCTATTCGCATTTTGGTGTACAGACATGGTATAATAAATGTACATCATCTAATTTTAAAGCGTCAATCAAAAGTAAAATGTTTCAAAATGGTTATAAAATAACACATGTATAATCTTAAACCCAAAGTGGCATTTAGAATGTGTGTAACCCAAGAGAAGAAATAGGCTCTGCTTAGAGATCAAGAAATAATAGACACACATTAAGAGGAGGGAAGGGCATTCCAAAGGACAGGCCCAATGGAGGAAAATGATCCAGTTTGGGTTGATGTCCAGAGAGATCGTTCCACATCAAAGAGTGGATAGATCGGGGAGAAAACAAGGACTTTTGCATGTGTGGATGTAATGAGCGTGTGCGTGAATGCGTGCACATAATTTCTACAGTGATACTTCTAAGCTACATGTATGGAACCATCTTATTCAAGAAAGTTGCGTCAAGCCCGAGGGCTGTCCAAACATACAAAATGAGGAACAAAATCTGTTTGTGGCAAGAGTAATAACCTGTAACTTGACCAAAAAGTGTAACAGACAGTGGGCTGCATTTAGAATGAATTTGAAAGGGGCGTGAACAAATCGTCGCTGGTGAGCAATATGTCTGGAAAAGGAACTAAGAACGGCACAGTAGTGTGATCCGACTAGAGTGCAGTCCGAGAACATATGGTTTACAATTGAATTTTTAAAAACGTGGGCATCCCATGTTTCTATGCATTTTGCTAATGTAATGTGAAAAACTCCAGACTGATCGTGTTTACAAACCTCTGAGGTTTAAAAAGGCTGTGAGCGCCAAGATCCATGTCCTCAGCAATGGATCGTCGCTTGTCTCGGAATGTGTGTGCTTGTCTTTGTGAGGCGCCCTTTTAGCAGCGTGGCTGTGTTATACCGCCATAGAAATTGTCGTCATTACATTACATTACAATAGTTAGCTTTCTGTATTTTTTAATATATAATCCGTTTTACACCGATGTTCGGTGTAAACAATTTTATTGCTCAGTTTCGATCGTTTGATTCAAGCTTTGCACCGAAACTTCAACCATTGCAAACGTTGCTACAAAACGAAAATGAAAATCACACAATTGCAACATTTTGAAGTAGCCCAAATTTTGCGCGCACAGCTAAACCATAGACATCTTACATTTACCGTTCTTATTAAATGTTCTTTTATAAGTCTTTTGTATAAATGGTCTTTGGTTTTATCACTGCAGTCAGGGATGCCACTCATAGCTTTTTCCACCTAGATCTAGGTGTTTTCGGTCTTGTCTAGGTTTCTAGGTTTTTTCTGTCAAGATCTAGCCTTTTTTTCTCACGACGGTTTTCAGACTTTTTACAATAAAAATATACACTTTAAGGTGAAAATTGCACAAAAGATGTGAAAAAACTCGAAAATTTTGTGAATTTGACCCAAAAATTGCAAATTTTGGAGCAAAAAACTTTGAAGAGGTCATCAGAAATTTTATCTGAAAGGAAAAGAGAGCAAATTTTAATCATCGGATGACTGAAAAAAAGGTCGTAAGAAATTTCAACCTGGAAAAATCCATGCATTTACAAGAGAAATTGTCAATCTAGCCTTTTCTAGCCTTTTTTTCGACCGGATCTGACCTTTTTTCAAAATTCAGAGTGGTATCCCTGACTGCAGTTTCAAAATAACTTTTTATTCAGGCTCAACATTGTTTTGCGATAATTTAGACTTTTTGAGATCAGTTTTGTTGGATTGATTAAAATAATAATGCTGCAAGGAGCGAATAATTTATGACACTAAAATACATGTCTAACGGCATAATTGCAGTATCAGGGACTGTGAGTGTCGGTTAGGCGGTTAGGATCAGGTTAAGTGTCGATAGGCCCGGTACTGCAATTGCGCCCGTTTACCATTTAGCGTTATGGCTACAAATAAATTTACCAAAGGACAAGTTTTTAGCATGTTTGATAGCGATTGTAGTGAATTAGATAGCGATATAAGTTCAGATGAATCTGGTGATGAGTGGGTGAGCGTTGGTGAAGAAACAGATTCAGACAATTCACAGACACTCTACGATTTGGATACGGAAACATCTGCCTCAAGCACGGATCAGTGGAAACCGATATCTAGTCATACACTATCACTTCCAGCATTTACTGGACAACAAAAGTTACTCGTTGACGACACAAGCTTTGAAGCTGTTGACTATTTCAAACTGTTCTTTGACGATGACCTTGTGAACCATATCGTTACAGAAACAAATCGATATGCGGAACAGCAACTGCACCTAAATCCAGCAACTGCAAAGTCACATTCTAGGTGGATTCCTACCACCAGTGAAGAAATTAGAAAGTTCTTTGGCCTTACCTTTCTAATGGGTATTATCAAAAAACCTGAAATTGCAATGTACTGGAGCAAAGATCCACTCTTCACAACTCCGATCTTCGCTGAAATCATGCCTTGTGGTCGCTATCAAATTCTACTCCGATTTCTGCACTACGCCGACAACTCGATAACGCAGCGTGATCCTACGAGTCCAGATAGGGACAGATTGTACAAAGTTCGTTCGATCATTGACCATCTTTTTGAGAAATTTCAAACCGTTTACGATGTTTCGCAACAGGTTTCAGTTAACGAGTCCTTGCTGATCTGGAAGGGTCAACTTCTTTTTAGACAACATCAGCCACTCGCACAATCACGATATGGTATCAAACTGTACAAGTTGTGCGAAAGTACGACTGGATATACATACCGTTTCCACGTGAATGTACGCAAAGATTCATCATTTTCATTACCAATTGGTGCTCTATCCCCTGCTGTCAAACTTTCAGCAATGGAGAAAATTGTATGGTATTTGATGTTGCCGTTGCTGAATAGGGGACACCATTTGTACTGTCACAATTTCTGTACGAGTATATCACTGTTTGATACACTGCTGCAGAGTCAGACAGCAGCCTGTGGAACAGTGAGACGCGACAGAAAGGACATGCCAAAAGCTTTGGTCAGCAAAAAACAGAGTTTTGGAGAGACAAGCTTTATGAGAAGGGACAGCTTGCTGGCAGTAAGATTCACTGGTCGCAAAGATATTTACATGCTGACAAGTATACATGATGATACATGCCAAACCGTGCACATTCAATGCCGAGCTACTTCAACACTAAATAAGCCGACCTGCCTGCTGCAATACAAGAAATACATGAGTGGAGTGGATCTTACTGACAAACTTCTCGAGCCATATGATGCATCACTAAAGTCTATGGTCTGGTATAAGAAGTTATCAATGTATTTACTGCAACACGCTATGATGAATGCATTCGTACTTTACCGCCAGTCGCCAAGTTCAAGTACTGCGACATCGAAGCACGATAACTTGCTGGAGTATATGCACGATGTCATTGGTGACTTGTTATTCAGCACAAACGACAGTCACATTGATGAAGGCAAATCGGAGTGTGTTTTTCGCCTAACAGGAAGACATTTTCCAGAGAAAATAACTGCGACAGATTGCAAATCGAGGCCAACAAAGCGATGTCGTGTCTGCTATAAGAAAGGCACGCGAGCTGAAAGCCGTTACTATTGCACGAAATGTCCATCAAAACCAGCGCTCTGCATTGATGAATGTTTTGCTTCTTATCATACTAAAATAAAGTACTGGAAATAGGATCTCAGGGGTGAAATAGTGACCCAGCCCACAGCAGTTTCTCAGAACATTCAGTTCCAAGTACCCAAACCTTTCTAACGTACTGTTTGGTCGTTATCTATTGAAACAAGCGAGTACTTAACAACAGCAATGTTCACACATTTTGTTTTTACTTGTGGTTAGCGTCCTTTTATTACTGTACAGTTTTTAGGAGTTGGAAATATAGACCATCTAGAGGAAACTCCTTGCTAACAGCCAGAAGGTTCCTTCATTATCAGAACTACGAGTAAACTGAAATACTATGTACACACTGCTCTACACCACAAAAAGCTGCACAAGGGGCCAAGCTAACCACAAACACCATAATATCAAGTCTACCAATCCACGAGAACTTCGACGTTTTGGGGCTGTCTATATATTAAGTACATATGCAAGGAGGGATCACCGGATTTAGGCGATATGCGTATGGATGTGTATGGCAAGGGAGGGTCTTAACAAAATGTACGTACACAAAATAAATTTCTTATTATGACTTCTACATTTATAACTTGTATTCTTCTATAGTAGTCGTCCACTGGCATTTGATTACATCATAATTAAATTCTGGTCAGATAAAACAGTAAACCATAACAACTTATAAAAATTTTAGCCTGCAAATAATGTTTAACAGAAATAAATATCATACAGTAAAATAAATGTTTTATAGATTAATTTAGCTAATTAACTTTTGTAAGGAGGGTATACAGTGTTGTATAGTGTATACTATACACATACAACACATGGCTGGGCCGGGAGCGCTTCTGAGTAGCCTACCTTGAAGAGGCGCTATATAAATTTCTGAAATAAATAAATAAATAAAATAAATGAAGTTTATTTGTGCGCATGCAGGCGGGTTCCACAAAATATACGAGTAGAAATGAGGAGAGGGTTGAAAATACAATTTTTTCCATACATAATAATATGAAAGGGCCCTAAACCGAAATCCTACAAAGTTGCTCCACACCACATAGAAACTGCACAATGGAGACAAATACATCAAGTCTACCATGTCCACAAGACGACAGATGTTGAAGTTTGTTTCTTTAAAATTCGAGTGGAAGGAAGGAACTTCCGCATGATCAAGAACATGTCGAGACCAAGTGATCAGTTTCTTGCTCAGTGCACGCTTCCAACGGGATTCGACCAGAATTCCGATCTTCGAACGAGCGACGGATGAGACCAGAAGTCGCTCGGCGAGTTTTCCGAGGCGTCACGATCGACATTCGAGTCATCGAGGTCGTAGGTCATGTTAAGACGGTCGGAGGAATTGTTGAGTGCAAGCTGGTTGTTCCCTTCATCGTGATTTCTCTGCCAATGTAAACATTGACGAGAAATTGCATAAAATAATTGACAGAGTTACTACAAATTAACGTATTACCAAACAAACTTGGCTGTAGGATTTATGACTAGGATTCTGTATAGCTGCCTTCTTTAGCACTAGTTAATAAAATTCTCATTTAACTAGTGTTGTTAATTACTAATTATTAATTTGATGCATCACAACAATGTTTATGTTTTATGTCCTATCGTGTGTTTGGAAGTGGAATTATCCTTCCTTACTCACCGCCTAAAAACCATACCATACCGCCAAGTAATAGCACTCACAAACTCAAAATATCTAGAGCAGTGGTTCTCAAACTTCCCCAGGCCACGGACCGGCAATAATGTTTTTGGGAAGCTCGCGGACCACTAACTTTAATGGCATGCGCAAACAAAAACGAACTACATGTATATTAGAAAAAAGAATGCCAGAGGGTTATTGGTAATTAGGGAGTTGTTTAATTAATTGGAACATATTCCTAATAGCATTTGTTATTTCTGAATTTAATTGTTATTTGATTGCATTTTTAAAATTCCAACTCACAGTTTCAAACAAGATTAGAAGTTTGTTAATGTTGCCCTATAAGAGGAGCTGCAAAAATAGATAATGACACGTTACTAGGATTTTGCGCTAATGATGGAAACATCTGCTCGAAATAAAACACATAAATCAGAATATCACCACATTTTAAATAGGCCTATATAGTGGATCATATTTTCGTGTGAATGGTCGATTCCTTTTTAGCTTGGATGTTCGCATAGGAAATCAGTTCTGAATTATCATTTTATGAACTCAGTGTGTCTGAGCGGCTACGCTCTAGCAATGTTCTTTCATTTTACATTTAAAAAAATGCTCAAAAATTAATTTTAAAAATGTAAATTGTTTAAAAACCCAGCGGGCAAGTTAAAATAGGGCGGTGGCAATGTATTTGTTAAATTCGAAGAAGAAGTTTGAATAAATTTTGAATAACAATTCAAATAATTTCACAATTTGAAACATATATAAATATATTTATAATTTATTTTCACTCTCAGATATCTTCACGGACCGGCGATCAGGTCTCCGCGGACCGGCGCCGGTCCGCGGACCACCACTTTGAGAACCACTGATCTAGAGCACTACTCAGAAGCAAAACACAGGGCACCAGCTTATTCACGAGATTACAAGGGACTATCAGAGTAACGCTGCCAGAGAGAACCTTGTCTGTACCGTAGTTAGTAGGTAGCTGATTTTCTCATTGCAAGGGTTTAACAGTAACACATTCCAAGAAAAAAACTGGCACACTTGCATGGTAACACGCTTAAAAAAACTCGGGTACTGAACCAATTAAGACAGTTTTTCTCAAGCACTATATAAATGCTCTGAATCACAATAGTAACTTGTTGGTGTTGTCTGTATCATCATCATCGTTTGAATTGTCTTCAATTTAAATCAAAAACTAGGTTTTTCTTTAGCTAATGTAAAAGTTCAAAACTCAACCTGCTTCTGCTTTGAGGCCTTCGTCTGATTCCTGGACCTACTCTGCAGCCTACAACAATAAAATATTTTTTAATATTTCATACCGACATGAATGCAATAAGAAGTTGAAATTAACTGCTTGGCAGCAGTATACAAGGGACATGCACAATTCATACTTGCTCACTTTTACCAATGCTATCCTATCTGTTGAGTAAAAATCTGAGTCAATGATACACGTAAGTATAGTGTTGTGAGGCGGAAACTTTCCTCGGAAAGTTTCATATCTTTCCGGAAAGTTTCGGAAACTTTCCGACGAATCTTTCCGGAAACTTTCCGACATATTTTTCCACCAATAAAATATTATTAAATACATACTCAATTCTAAGGAGTCCGAAGTTTTCTTTCAATATAATGTTACTAAATACATCAATCACTATCAGAAGTTGGTGTTGTGAGGTGGAAAAATTGTCCTGAAAGTTTCATATTTTTTCGGAAACTTTCTGACGTATTTTTCCACCAATAAAATATTATTAAATACATACTCAATTCTAAGGAGACCGAATTTTCTTTCAATGTAATGTTACTAAATACATCCATCACTATAAGCAGTCTTAGGTGGTTATAAGTAATAGTTTATTCAATAGATGGCACTGCTAGTGTTAGTGATAATTGTTCACACAGCCCAAAAATACCCGTACATTTAGGAATTAAATGCAATTAAACTTTGCTGTAAATTTAGAGAAAATATTTTTTATCATTCAGTCACCTTCATATTTGTGAGTTATGAAAATATAAGGCAGAAACAGAAAATGATGCTGTATTATTTCATGTTTATATCAGTTTTTTTAACCCATTTCCTGCAACAGAGGAAACTAGTTGCTTGCATGTCTGCAGTCATTGCAGACATGCAAGCAACTAGTTTTCTATAGGCTACTCTAGTCTGAAGTTTTACTAATGAAGTGTTTATTGCTCATATTAATTATTTTAAAGTTCAACATTGTTTGCATCGACAGAAGTACTGTAAACAAAAGGAGTTTAAACCATAAAAAAATTTATGAGTAAAATTCTGATATTTTTTGAGTTTAATGTATTTTCCGGTTCTTCGGAAAGTTTCCGGAAACTTTCCGGAAAGTTTCCGTCAAAATAAATTTCCGGAAAAGCTACATCACTACGTAAGTAGTTGACTTTTAAAGGAATCAGAGTCCAAACTATGGAGCAATACTTGTGACAACATCCCGGGTTAGGCTCAGAGCTGCATTTTCTATCCTACAAGTGAAGCCTACTCAATGCTCATCAACCTGAAAATGTCTGAAGGATACTTGTTTGACACATTTTAAATTGTGGTAATAAAACAACTTAAGAATACAACAGATTTAAATCTCAAAAATTCGTATTTATCCATCGATAGATTACGTACGAGTCTGGCGAATCTCTACTTCTGAGCAAAACATCGGAATCGTCTAGAGTGTAGATGATCTCTCCTGGAAGAACATTCAAATTAGCACCGTTCCACACTTTGTTAGTCATTCTCTTTCTCTTTGACCTGAAGGAAAAGTCACAATGACTCAACGTCATGCAGATGCCACGATGAAAAAAAACTTTGTTCACAATATAACCAACTGTGATAAAGTCTCTTGTGGAACTGAAGTACTCAGTAGCATCTTCATTTATCGATAATTTTAGATGTCACACTGCATCCAGACCTCGTAATCGTAGTCTCCTAATTTCTAAAGCGCCACTGGAAAGTCAAGTGCGGGGCACTGGCTTATTCACGAGCGCTGCGTTGAGTTAGAAGGGTTGTCCGTGAGAGTAGTCCGTGGTGGTCCGGGTCGAGTTACCATAGGATCAGGAGTTACCATAGGATCAGGACCTGTACATGTTACATAAAAAAAATAAGATTGGCTGTTGCTAACACTTAGCGATTAATCAACTAATTATTTAGTTAACAGCAGGCAGTCCCACTACCAACATTTCACAATAACACGTCACATTGGTTCCAGTCATTTTTAGTTGATGCTTTTTGTTAAAGTGCTAGGAATATCTTAGTATGTGCAATGGTTGTACAAAAGACACCAAAGAGACCAGACTCACCGCTGTCCACTGGACTTCCTCTTCTCTTCTCTCAGGTGCGTAGGAATTGCTTCAAGTGATGAAGACAAATGACCTACAGATTCATCCAACACAGAAAACAAATTCAATAAACACATAATTTATTAGCTGCATAAAAAATTTCCTAATGTAGCAGTGTCTCACTTCACTTAGGGACTTACCGTATGGTTGCCTGTATCTATGCAGCATGCATCTGCAGATTAGCACGCTGATTCGAAGACTAAGAGTTGAAATTTCAATGTGAAGTCAACAAGAACCTAACCGAAAGTGTCAATCACGACCTTCATGGCACTTTTGGAACCACAAGGTACACAGCTAATAATTAGTTAACATCTACCTTGTTTTTTCTAACTTTATTGCTCTTTTACTACCAATAATATTATTAATTTTATGGACTGCAACGATGTTTTATGTCCCATTGAGCATTTGCAAGTGGAGCAATAAAGAATTACTAAGTATATTTGTTTATAAAAACCTGAGTGATAAAGCACAATGATGACAACAGAGAAGAACAATAAACCTAAAAATGAGAGTTAGAAAGAAGTTATCATCTGTAAAGTTACCTAGATATATAGTTAGTGACATTGTCTTTATCAGCGAGCTTAGAATATGCTGCCTGGGTGCAGGTCATGAGAGCACTGAACAATGGGATGGAGCAAACTTGGCAAAAACATGTAATTCATCAATTGTTAATTATAGCTTTCAGCAGTCGTCCCTAAACCCCTTCAGCCAATGACTCAAAACACCCCTCATTAGATGACCCAAAATTCAGCTGCTGCATTTTGGCAAGGAAGCACTAAAGTTTACTTCAGTAACTTGCAAATGCAAGGTTCCACCAGCCTTTATCCCAATGAATGTTTTTTAAAAACATGTACCAACAAACTCAGCCATAAGCACTAAGTAGCCATACTGGCAATTGTGTCAATGTACACCTAGTGTTTTGCAAGTTGTTTTTGGAAATAAACAAATACACATACATACTTACCTGCATTTTTAACCTACCTTATAAATCACTCAATTCACCTGTCACATGCTTCTTACCGAGCTCCTGTTGCCGTGACAACTTGAGTGATGCTCTGCACGGAGACGAGTACTTTCTTGGCGCAGTCTTCGACAGACGAAGGTTGAATGGCTTGCAGGTCGTCGGCTTTTTCCCTTCCTTCCGCTTTATCATCTGCTCCATGAACCGCTGATACTGCTCGTCGAGATCTGGAATTGTCTGATTCACTTGCGGTCGGAAACTCTCTTCCTTTGGCGCCATCTCCGGCTTCCGTGATCGTCTGTCACGAACGCGCATCGAGTACGGAACCGTGGATGAATTCAGCAGATCTTCCGCGCGCATCCGCATCCTTATCCGCCGGTATTCCTCCTCCTCAAGGATTCTGTCCTCCACAGTTCCGTTGAAGATGTGAGCGGGAAAAGGTCTCGCCTGAAAATGTCTGTTTGAGTTTTTATCGACGGATTGTCGCATTTCCTTCAGCTTCTCTCGCTTCTTCTGTTCTTCGCGTTCAGTAAACTCAAATGGCTGCTGCAGCGACTTTAGGATCTCTTCACCATTTTCTCGGATGAACCTTTTCTTTTCTTCCTGCTGTCGGTCCATCTCTTCCACCAGCCGGAGGCGGATGTGGTCCGGAGCTGCACGTGCCCGGAACTGCTTCCTGCATTCCATCTCTTCCAGCTGTTTCTTCTCTTCCCTCTGCTCATCAAGCTCGATCATTGCCTTCGTCTTTATTGGAGTTTTGTTTGCATCTCGTATCAACATCGTTGGTGGATCGAAAACAGTCGACTTTTTCTTCCATGGAATCACAACGTTATGGTTGTTTTTCGATTTTGTGTTAATGTTCGTCAGTGACTGATTTCTCTTTACATTCGTACTCTGCCCGAGGCTCGACCACGGGGCGTAATCGTCGACCGTGAAAGTGCCCCACATGTCTTCGATGCGGGTCATTGCACTTTGGAGCGTATCGTTATGAGTTGCCATGTCACGATTTTCCCTGTATCGCTCATATTCGCTTTCGTCATTCTCCGACAGCGACGCTTCGAAGCAGCGAATGCGCGGTCGCGGGTCAAGCCGGACGCCCTTGGATGTTTTTGGGTTGTCCAGTGCTCTGTCAGCCGTGGAGAAGTCACGCACACTGTCTTTTGCATTCTTAGCTAGTATGTTTTGCATGGAACCGACGCTTTTGTTTAGAAGTTCACTGTCTGAGTTCACTATGAGAAAAGGATTGGATTTAGACGTTGTTCTGTGCGGTTTCTCCTTCAGCATTTCGTGGTCAAAGGCGCCGTACTCCTCATGTTCCTGTTCTTCGTCGAATTCCTCCGGTGATTCTTGGGACTCCTGATAACGAAGTCTGTTGCAGAGATCTAATGTCCGCTCGTTGGCTTCTTTTAACTTTCTCATGTTCTCGTCAAAACCCAAAGCTGGATCAACCTTCTGGCCGGAAAAGCGATGGCATCTGTCCGAGTCACCATTCGCATCTTCGTCCGACAATCGGGCGTCTTCCGAAAAAGAATACATCGCAAAAGTTCAGTCACTAAAATAAGCTAAACTTAACAATTCATCTTATATAATTTTATAATAACTCAGGTTTAAATTACTACAACTTAAACTCCAGTTTTATTACATTTGAAGAAGAGTGCCCAGCAACACAACAGGTCCGGCTGAATAATCCCCGTCCTCTGATTGGTCATAAACAAACTCCGCTGCTTTCGACAAGTTCACACTCGCTTTGAATCGTACTTTATTTATTTAGCGCAATTAATTACTATCAATGTGCGCTTGTAATGCTACAGAAATTCTGTATTAATATTAGCTCAGAAATATGTATGATTGCAATCATGGAGTTAAAAGGCTCTTGATGATCCAATTTGACGCTTAATCGTTATGTTCTGTTTCGATTCAGTCTTCTTGGACACTTTTGCTTTATTTTATTGTGGTCTTGGGCCCGTGGCAGCGTGACCGCCTACGGTTACGCATGAGGGACTTCTTTTGTGTGCGCGCTGCTGCAGCTTAGATCAGTAGGTTTGCCTGTGCTGGGTCAATCAGCTGGAATCGCCTCTCTCGAGAGATGTGGATCTGAGCTTCTTAGTTTTGTCCCTTCCACAGTTTTGCAAACGCCTCATTTAACAGCGGCTTGGATCGAAAGCGTCATTGATGGGTTTATTCTTAAAGTGGCCCTTCATAAATGCCCGATAGCAATACTATATTATTATTATTATTATTATTATTGGAAACTGGATGGATAGATGGATGGATGCTATTGCTAAATATCGATTCCTTATGTATTTTATTGGTTGCCTATCGTGATGGCGGTCGAGCGGCGGAGCGAGATGCGTTTACGCATAATTTTATAATATTTAAACATATTTGTGTCAAACAGTTTAAGATGTACACAAATTTTGTCGTTCTTCTGGCGTCCTTATCGTTCGTTGTGATAGTTGCTTCTTCTAAGGTAGTAAAAACGATCAAACTCTTGTTGGCATTTTGTCAAGATGTTGACCGTATAAAAATAGAATTGTTTTCAAAAGTAAGTAAGCAGTTTGAACACATGTTATCAGCAAATCCAAATCGCGTACGGATGCAAACAATTTTAGCTAATAATTCTGAACGATAATAATATTGAATCGTGAACACTGTCTTGATGTGAGTTAAAATGTAAATAGCAGCAATTGAAGTTGGATTTATTTTGACGCTTTGGGTTTGATTTTCATGTACTTTAGGTCGCGAAACTTTCGGCCGTAAAGTTACAAACTAGCCGTGGCTCAGGTGACGATTTGGAAGACGATGACGATGACTTGGAAGGATCAGCAGGTTTTATTTTACATAATTATGTTCTAGACATTTAAAGCTATGTGGATATCAGGTTCTTTGCAGAATTTCTACTTAAAGGGGAAAGTTTGAGAGTTTTCGATTGAAAAGGCAACACTTTAGTGCTGAGCTTTTCTTAACATGCAGTTGTACACAAAATGTGCAGTTCTAAACGGATTTGTACAGTTGTAGAAGCATTTCTGCACAATTAAAACTAGGTGCATTATAAATTTACAGATACAATTCAATGCAATACATGTGTCAGGTTGATTACAGTGATTTATGTAGCACAGTTACATTTTCCCATGTTCTGAAATGACCTACTTTTAAAAGCAAAATCGGAGTGATAATATCTTGTCACATAAAACGGCCAGTGGTGACATCTTGCAAGCAACGATATATTTATGCAAGCTGTTGCCACGCTCAATTCATCTGTTTTTCCATCAATCCAATTGCGTTAAAACTTCATAAATTTTGCTTTGGGCTTTAGAAGAGCTTTGTTCACCATTTGCAGCAACAATTGCTACTCGTTTTTTATTCTTCAGAAGCTGTTTAATGTAAACATCGACATACGAAGCTGATGTATTGTGTTGTTATTGGACATTTTTAACACCATTTAAGTTTTTATATAATAATGTTGTTTTGTATTGTTTTTCTCACCAATCAGAGGCGCTTCAAGTGCAAAATATTAATTCATTCTATGGACTTATATAGCGCCCCTTCAAGAAACTACTCAGGTGCTCTCCCAGCCCAGCCACAGCAAAAGAAAAAAAGATTTGAGAGATTTATGAAACGAAGTTTGATTGGTCAGATGTAATAAACGCAGCTTTTAAGGGAGTTCATTCCGGATGGACGGCCCTACAACCTTAGTGTCTGTCCAAGTGATGTTATGTTCTCATTAAACTTTCATATAATTATATTCTTTACTATAGCTTCTATGTAGACATGTTAAATTTTAAATTGCATTTTGATGTTCCATTGTGTACTGGTAGTATTGGTATTGGTAGTGGTAGTATTCATTGTTTATTGACAATTCTTAACATCACACCGCATCCAGTTTACATGTTTACATGAAGAACATGATTGTTCTCATAGGAACGAAAGATTTGTTTATTATTTTCTATATAAAACTCTTGCTATACAGTTCCTATGATCTCTGGTTGCCAGCTTAAAATTATGCAGCCTATGGTGAAAATTGTGATAATTTTGCACTTCTGCCGTCCATTGTGTTTGATAATTAATGTAATAACAAAGGCTATTCTTCTTTACTTGCTAGAAGTGAAGCAGAGCGAATGCATGAAACTGCGCCACAGCTTGAGGAGCAGCAGGATCCAGGGAGCGTACATTCCGCAGTGTACTCCGGCCGGTGACTTCAACCCGGTGCAGTGCACGGACGACAAACAGACGAACGAACAATGCTTCTGCGTCAACATTCTCGGCCAGGAAGTGCCTGGAACACGAATCCGTCCTCCGAATAAGCCGGACTGCTCCAACATCGGTAGGATTCAGTGGAATTGATATGAAGACAACGTAATTGATGAATAGATAAATGGATTATGTTCCAAGCATTAGGTCATAATGTGATGATGCTTAACGATTGTGAATGACGGACTTCCTCAAGGTCCCTGCGCAGTACATGTCTCATGGAAGACTCAAACCCATGAGTACTCACTCTTCTTATTACAGTACTACCACTCTAACCAGTAGACTACTGAGCCTTCCTTCAGAGTCATGCAAGCATGTTGCCATTAACTATTCGACCATTTTTTGTAATTTACCAGCGACAATTTGATGTGTTTGTGTTGGTAAGTCTAACAAATTGGTCATTCTTATGATGATGATGATGGTGCTCTGCCCGAAGGCAGGTTCATTGGCTTTACGCCTCTGGGGATGAGATGCATGAGGTGGTTTCCCGTTGCCTTCCCCACAGACAATGATGGGTAAGCAACTTGCCCAAGATCGCTCCGCAGCAGCTTGGGCCCCTGCATCCCACGCGTGCTAGCCCGAGATATCTAAATCTCTGAATGTCAACTCCCCACCCGGGGCTTGAACCGCAGTTCGTTGCAACCAACAGACGTATGCCGCTCTCGCTTACCGGTGTAGCTAACTAGGCCAGTAATCATCTTATATAGTAGGGTCATCTTATATGATTCTTTATGTAATTTATGTCATTTTCTACACTCATCCGAAGATAAATTCAAATGACATGTAGCCTACAAAGACTAAATCTCAGGCATATATTCCATTTGATCACTTAATTTTCATACCTTAAACTACTTCAAACAATTTGTCTTAAAAACTTCATTTCCTCTGAATAACCTTGTTTTCTAAGTTATCTGTTTAACAATAATCACAAGAATCAATCACCTTGGAATCAAACATTTGGAAATTACAAGTGAGGCACACTCACCATCCATGCTACTAATATTTACAATTGAACTCTTCAGTCGTCAATAAAGCCAAAACGTAGAGTTATTAACAAACTCAATGTTGAGAAAGACAACTTAAAACGATAACTAGAACAGACGACCGACTCAAAACGTATTGCCAAAACACATTTTTTTCTTTATAATTGGAATAGATTGGAAGGGTGCCAGCACATGATTTTGAACTTTCATTTTCAAGAGCCACCTTAATATGTATCATACTTTGATAGACCGCGCAAAGTTTCTGGTTGCGGTGACGCGAAGAACGACGACGACGTGGCCGATGCTTCCGATGACTGTATCGACGACAACGACAACACGTTCTACTAGGAAAGAGGAACCGACAGCAGTTGGTGTCAAAGCCAAACAAGAACCATCCGTCAAAGGTAGGGATCCAGTCTATCTCACCTCTTGACCATTTGACATGGGCACATGATTACCGGCATTATTCATTTGTAATTTCTAAAGCACAGTTTTAGGAACACATCAAAATTGACCATTTCTTATTTACATTCATTATTTTTTTTACGTGAAGTATATCGAAAGTTTAAAAAAAACTTTTTGCCTATGAGATGTTTGGGTCAAACACCTTGCTACCTCTGTGATCTCATTAGGCTGCCTATCTCAACTACCACTGGACGTCCTCTACGTTTTTTAGACCGTAATGTAGTACCATGGACTCAACTACCACAACCCAACATCATGCCTTTGCCTCTGATGACCGTGTGATGTGGAATGACCTTCCTGCTTTAGCTTGTGCTGCTCAGATCTTATCTGGGGTGAGGGGGCACTTCTTTTTCTGCCTGTTGTCTTACGGCTTCTTTTTCAAGAGGTTCTTTGCAATAGGAGCGCCTAACAGATAAATAGCTACCCTGAATGTAAAACTCCACCACATACTTTGTCAGTGCCAGTCCTGAGCCTGGAGAGAGGAGGAGGAGGAGGTGAGACAAATCATCTTTGATACAACTCTGCGTTGTTCAACAGCAATAAGCAAACTCAATGTAAAAGTATGGTTGAGTAGAGGAAGATTATTTTTTGATGAAGTGTACTGGATGAAGTGTACTGGATGAATGGATGAAGTGTACTGAATGAAGTGTACTGGATGAAGTGTACTGAATGAAGTGTACTGGATGAAGTGTACTGAATGAAGTGTACTCAATGAAGTGTACTGAATGAAGTGTACTGGATGAAGTGTACTGAATGAAGTGTACTGGATGAAGTGTACTGGATGAATGGATGAAGTGTACTGAATGAAGTGTACTGGATGAAGTGTACTGAATGAAGTGTACTGGATGAAGTGTACTGAATGAAGTGTACTGGATGAAGTGTACTGAATGAAGTGTACTGAATGAAGTGTACTGGATGAAGTGTACTGAATGAAGTGTACTGGATGAAGTGTACTGGATGAATGGATGAAGTGTACTGAATGAAGTGTACTGGATGAAGTGTACTGAATGAAGTGTACTGGATGAAGTGTACTGAATGAAGTGTACTGGATGAAGTGTACTGAATGAAGTGTACTGAATGAAGTGTACTGAATGAAGTGTACTGGATGAAGTGTACTGAATGAAGTGTACTGGATGAAGTGTACTGGATGATGATGTACAAGCTCTTGTACATGGCTCACCTTATGAGCAGATCTCTTTGGTTGAAAGGATGAGCTCTCTGTTGCAAGATCTCCACTTCTGGATGTCGTCAAACAAACTTAGCCTTAATCCTTCCAAGACCCAATTAATTTGGTTTGGAACCAAACAACAATTACATAAGCTTGATCTTCAATTACTGGCCACATTATTCCCTCATTTTACCTTTTCCTCTAGTGTTCGTGATCTGGGTGTCACACTTGATAGTGCTCTGACATTTACTGAACACCTGTCACTCTTGACCCGTTCCTGTTACTACCACTTGAGACGCCTCAGGGCAATTAGAAGATCTGTGTCCTCCAAGGTGTTTACAACTATGGTACATGCCTTTATCTCCTCACGAATTGACTACTGTAACTCCCTACTAATTGGGCTTCCTAAAGTTCGCTTGTCATCTGTACAATCTGTCTTAAATTCTGCTGCTAGACTTATTGCACGACTTCCTCGATACTCGCACATCTCTACATTCATGACTCATGACCTTCACTGGCTTCCGATCTTTGCCCGAATCAGATACAAAGTCTTGCTTCTAGTTACTAAGTCCCTGCAGGTCTTAGCGCCTAAATACCTGTGTGACTTAATGTGTAAGCCTCTTTCTGCAAGATCTTCACGCCCTCTTCGTTCTGCTGACCGCTTTGATCTATTTGTACCCAGATCACGAACATCATTAACCCAACACCGAGCTTTTGCTATTGTTGGTCCTTTAATTTGGAATCACCTTCCTTCTGAAATTCGTGGCAGGATTCTTGTAATAAATTCACCTGCATCTTTTCGCTGCTTGAAGACTTTTCTTTTTTCATGGGCCTGTCACGCTGAGAGCGCTTCTGAATAGCTCTGCTGTGAGAAGCGCTTTGCAAATGCTTTATTAGATTAGATTAGATTAGATTAGATGAATGGATGAAGTGTACTGAATGAAGTGTACTGGATGAAGTGTACTGAATGAAGTGTACTGGATGAAGTGTACTGAATGAGGTGTACTGGATGAAGTGTACTGAATGAAGTGTACTGGATGAAGTGTACTGAATGAAGTGTACTGGATGAAGTGTACTGAATGAAGTGTACTGGATGAAGTGTACTGAATGAAGTGTACTGGATGAAGTGTACTGGATGAATGGATGAAGTGTACTGAATGAAGTGTACTGGATGAAGTGTACTGAATGAAGTGTACTGGATGAAGTGTACTGAATGAGGTGTACTGGATGAAGTGTACTGAATGAAGTGTACTGGATGAAGTGTACTGAATGAAGTGTACTGGATGAAGTGTACTGAATGAAGTGTACTGGATGAAGTGTACTGAATGAAGTGTACTGGATGAAGTGTACTGGATGAATGGATGAAGTGTACTGAATGAAGTGTACTGGATGAAGTGTACTGAATGAAGTGTACTGAATGAAGTGTACTTGCCGTAGTATACTGAATCCAGTTTGTAGTGGACAAGTATCCGCTGTATTTCATTAAATTTCATCTGGAACCCTTTTGCACTTTGCAGGCGAGGAGTTGGAGAACGATCAGGGAACCAGTGCGCAGGGTCGCAAGTCAACGTCACCTTCGAACGACGGTTGGGTCTACTTCAAGACGCGGCCAACATTACTCGCTGGTTGGGCCAACATCACCTCTTCTACTTATTATTGTTGTTGTGCTTTGGAGGAGCTGTAGGAATCAATCAATCAGAATTTATATAGCTCCCCTTCAATATCAGAGGCACTCCTTGCAGGCCAAGCAAAAAAGCAGTCTTCAAATAGTTGGTGAAACTGAGAACATATTGGAAGGCGTTTCTTAGTCAAGGGAATCTTGACCCATTCGAGGTTGTTGGACCAACCACAAAGAATGATGGTTTTGCATTGTCGCACTTGCAGAGCATGTGACAAGGATCATTAAGTCACCATTGACTGCAGAGTGCAGTGTGAGGTGAAAAGGGCAAAGCATATAAAACTCTGCTGCTGCTTGTTTATTTGAGCTTCCCCACTTGCGGACTGCTATCCAACAGCGCTGTTCATTGTCGGTAGCATTATCGCAATTCTTATAACAATGAAAGATTTCTCATGCAACATCGTGTTGGAAGTTGCGGTAATTCAAGTAATCAGATAGTTAGACTGGCTATTGAATCTGATTGACCAACTGACCAGATAGCTGATCTAAAGACTGACCGATAAACATAAGTCGTGTGATTGGTCGCTATTTTAGGAATAATCGGTGGGACAGCAGTGTGATTGGTCGCTATTTTAGGAATAATCGGTGGGACAGCAGTGTGATTGGTCGCTATTTTAGGAATAATCGGTGGGACAGCAGTGTGATTGGTCGCTATTCTAGGAATAATCGGTGGGACAGCAGTGATTGGTCGCTATTTTAGGAATAATCGGTGGGACAGCAGTGTGATTGGTCGCTATTTTAGGAATAATCGGTGGGACAGCAGTGTGATTGGTCGCTATTTTAGGAATAATCGGTGGGACAGCAGTGTGATTGGTCGCTATTTTAGGAATAATCGGTGGGACAGCAGTGTGATTGGTCGCTATTTTAGGAATAATCGGTGGGACAGCAGTGTGATTGGTCGCTATTTTAGGAATAATCGGTGGGACAGCAGTCGGCCTTCTCTGCGCCATGCTTCTCGTTCTCTTCATCATCTACCGTCTGCGGAAGAAAGACGAGGGAAGCTACGCGCTCGATGAACCCAAGAACTCTCCGGCCGTTGCCTACACGAAAGCACATGACCGCGAATTCTTTGCCTAGCGGCCGACGACTGCGTGAGCGTGGAAACTCTAGGAGGCTTCATCCTTCTCCTCTTGCCGTTCGAGAGGCGCCCAATTCACGTCATGGTTTCTGGCAGCCAACTTCTGGCTGGTTGATTGTTGATTGCTTGCTGTGGCGGTGTTGGTGGAGGATGGGCCAGAGTGTGCTGAGTGGTGAATGAACCCGTAGGCCCAGATACCTCAGAAATGATAAACCCTTTTGCTTTTCTTTAAATTTGCTTTTAAGACCCTTTACCGACCAACGTTTGGTAAATGTGAAATCTCATACCGTCGGTCGGTAACGGGTTGACACACTCTGCTGTACACAGATGACCAATGAGAGAAATTCCGGGCTCTTAGGCAGGGCAGTCGTTGGCCCTTATAAAACTATCTTAAGGATTTATGAGATAAATTTTTATGAACAAATTGAAATTATAAAATAATATAATTTTATACAATATAAAATTTTGGAATTTGTTCAGTTGTTAATTTGAAGTTTATACCGATTGTAGCTAAGTGTCGGTAACATTATATTTAAATTTATATTTAAATCATAAAATTTGCATTTGTAACTGCCCTGACTCTGCCCATAAAAGTTGTTGAACATTTGCCCTATGCCTCTTCCCACTATTTGGTATCTTTTTTGTGTGCTCAAAAAGTCTGAAAAAGTTAATTTGAGGTGATAGTCGATATTTTTGGCAAAAGCCTAATATGCTAATGGAATTGCTGCATACGGAAGATGCTGTGACCCTTTAGAAAGATCTCCCATGCCAGACAAATGGTAGCATTCGGCTGTGGTCTTTGTTTTCCAGAACTTGTATGCTTGCAGAGTTTCTTCTAGGTTTTGTAGTTAGTCAGATGTCGGTCAGCATGATTTAAGTAGTTCAGTCTGATTGGCTGGTTCACTTTGTTTGACCCAGATTTGTTGATTTTGATTTGCAGGCAACTCCCGTAATCCAGATATTCTGTGTTGCAATTGGCTGGTTACATTTTGACCCAATTTGAGGATTTTATTTTGATTTGTTGGCCATGGTGTGTAATGTGTATTGTGGATGCTGTTTAGTGTAGTTGTTTCATTTGGAGTGCTCTGTTTTTGGCATAGATATTTGCACTGTGATTTGTAATTCATAGTCTTGACCTTCTTTACTCTGATTGGCTGGCTTCATCTTTGACCTATTTAGCCTCTTAGTTGCTAAAGATTGTCTGATTTTGTTTCCCATTTTCCCAGCTATTTGTTCAGGCGATCTCTTTCCATACAAGAATAGCTGTGGTTATTCTCACGCTGGATATTCTGCACGTGGGTGGCCTACAGATATTTTTGCAAAACTCATTGGTTGCGGTTACATTTTTCACCAAGAGCTTTATAATTAAAATAGCATATTGAGATCATGGGTGTTTTTCATACAGGTTTAAATGTGAGATTTGCAGATTTCAGAAAAACAATTTGTTTTGGAGATGCTTCTATGTCTATACCAATACATAACATAATCATTATAATTGTAGAAACAATATAGTTATGCTGTAGACATGATTAGAATTTTTTTTAATTCTTATTGAAAGTTAAATTTCCCGGTTTCTCTTCAAATGTGTATCTTTAGCGCATAATTTTTTTAAACCAAGAAGAATTGGCTAAAAATAGGTGTCGGTTTCCAGTGGGGGCAAGTGCCCCTCTGTGCGGGCAAACATGATTCCACACCATACTTGTCAGTAATTACCAGCAAACGGATTGAATTCAACATGATTTTATATTCAATTTATATTTATAAGCTTTTGCATATATGGGTGTTATTTGTGTCCAAAAGCTGAAATGAAACAGAAAGGGTTTGTTCATTGTAAATAAGGGCTCTGTGATTTGTGATCATACTTTTATGTAACCTGTCCTTTGAGATCATGCATTCTAGAGGTATTTCTGGTGTTTATTTAGCAGAATTTGAACTCGTTGATTGTTGGCCTTTGTTAAGGTACCGGTATGCATCTCTGTTTAAACAGATCTTTCAATTCTTGACTGAACGACTTAAAATGTGAAACGATGAGTTTAAACGTTCAGTATCATGATTATCATGATTCAGTTGTTCTTGTAATGAGTGGAAGTGTTCTTTTGGTGAATGAACATTTCATACACCAGGTTTTATGTGCTCACCCAGTTAGCTACATCGGTAAGAGCGCTGGCCGTGCGTCTGTACGCGTCTGTGGAAGAGAGCGTGCGAGCCGCGGTTCGCTTTCCAAAGGTGTCTATTTCAGAGATTCATAATCTCGGGCTAGCACAGTCCGTCCACGGGGACCTAAATGGCGTGGTGTCCATCTAAATCCTCGATTAGTAAATGTGAGTTAGAAAACGTAGGTATTTTGAGTCGTAGTGTGAAGTATCTCACCCGATCAAATTCATTGAAAAATGAACATGGTTAAGGTCATATACGGTCGTTATATAAATTCCGAATACATTTGCAGGTACATTTATCTTTTTGAGATTATTTCGTTGATGTTCTGTGTCGACCGGTTGCTCTACTTAGTGGTTCATATTATAACTGATCTGCGATTATGCATAATACCTGATTCGTAATATTGTACTTTATCGTGATTTTGATGTATTGTATAGATAGACAATATAAAATTTCTGAGGACTTGACAACGCTTGGGTAAAAATTTACTTGACAAGCGATTGATAAGAATGGCGATCGTTTATTCATACCTATCGCCCCCCATTATGTTTGGCAGCAGGATTCTGATGATGGTGATTCTAATGATGATATACGTGTTGTGTAGAACAAAAGAAGATCTGGTTTTACCATCTCATTTTCTACTTTTGTATGTTTTTGTCTTGTTATTGTTTCTCCCCAGTGGATTGAATTTTGTTTCTACGTATTTTCCTTTTGTTTGCTTTTGCGACGTTATTTTGCTTTTCTGCAGGATTGTTTTATTTATGCTGCTCTTGCTTTTGGTTTTTGTTTTGATTTGAGTAATTTCTAAATCTGTTTGTAATCTGATACGGTTGCCACGATTGCTGAAGCGCAGTTGACTTATAGGCACCGTAGGACCTATTTGTATCACCATGGTTGCACTGGGAGTTCCTCTGAGCAGGGCTTTTTTTAACGTGCAGTTGTGCACAAAATGTGCAGTTGTAAATGGATTTATGCAGTTGTAGAAGCACTTCTGTGCAGTTAAAACTAGCAAAAAAGGTCGTTGTCCTTCGATTGGAAGTAATTTACCATGAAGGATGGGAAAGGAAGGAAGGGGGTGTGCAGTTCTAAAAATTCCTTAAAAACAGCCCTTGCTCTGAGTGGTCTTCTTGAAGGTGCGCTATATAAATTCTTCAAATGAATGAACGAATAAGGAACCTCAATACTACAGTAATATCTTTGGAAGGCATACCGGTATATCAAGTGGTGTATTTACGCTTTGGGTACGTAAGCACCGGTCCTTCTCAGCATATTGATCCTCTTAAAATCTCACGTTATTACCAAGTTTATACGTTCTGAAATCAAATTGAATTTTTAGAACCCTCTTTCGTAATATAAATGTATTACATACAAATTTGATGTTATTTCAAGGCATGCTGAATGGAAATTCGCCTGATCTTTTCATTTTTGACTCCTATCATGTCTTTGTGAGGGTCCATCTACTTTGTTTGTTCCAGCCTATCTTTACTACCTTTGCTGCTCTACCATCAAGTGCAGCAGGTCATCACTCTACTGAGTAGCATGTGCTCATTGTCCCTTTTCCCGCACAGCTACCAAGCAGAATCCTGGTGCCTTCTCAGTGGTTGGACCTCGCTTTGGAACACTCCCTTTAGCACTGTGCTGCGCCTCTCTCCGGGGTTCACGCGACATTACTCTGACTATTTCTATGTCTTCTCAAAACTTTCGTCTTTGAATAGCTGCTCTGGAGCGCTTCTGAGTAGTACTTTTGAAGGGGCACTATATAATTTCTTGTGACGAATTAATAAGAAACGAGGGTTGAAACCTCAATTTTAATGTGGCTGCTATTGGTCTTCTTCAAATTTGATATTGAATAGCTATCAGACCAAGTACTGCAGGGAGAATTAGGACTAGGAGAGGTGTGACTGGTATTCCATGTTTTCTCTGGGATTGCTATTAACTGCTAAACATTTTAATATTTATAGTTTCTACAAGGCTTAAATGTCGGCCACTCTGTAGGATTCAAAGAGGTTGGTGTGTCAGGCATGCATACACATGTGAGAGGGGTTAAAAAATTACTTGTGGGTACAGGGTTGGGAGACAAGCCCGGACCAGTTTTTCAGAACTTCTTCATACATACTAAATGGTTGGCCTCTAAGATTGTTTTGGCAATATGTTTTGAGTCGTCTGTTCTAGTTATCGTTTTAAATCGTGTTTCTCAACATTGAGTTTGTTAATAACTCGACGTTTTGGCTTTACTGACAACGACTGAAGTGTTCAATTGTAAATATTTTAGTAGCATGATTGGTGAATGTGCCTCGCTTGGTAATTTCCAAATGTTTGATTCCAAGGTGATTCATTCTTGTGATTATTGTTAAAACAAAACAAATAACTTAGAAAACAAGGTTATCCATAGGAAATGAAGTTTTTAAGACAAATTGTTTGAAGTAGTTTATGATATTTCAAACCACTGCAAGGTGCATTTGTAGATTGCTGAGGTAAATTGTTTAGAATGACACTATTAAGAAAGTTTGCAATGTTTTGAGCCATGGTGTTGAAAATCCCTGGTTCAACCATTAGATTGAACAGCATTTCAAAACTGATTTTGGAATCAACCTGGCACAGATTCATTCCATGTTGTTGACTTGACCCTGTGAACAAAGCGTGATGAACTGACCTAGTTTCCTAGCGAATGAAAATGCGAGTAGGCATAGGCAGCATCATGTTTTCTTTTGGGTGATTTGTGCTGTCTTTTTGCCACGATGTTTGTCTCATGTAGAGCTGTGAAATTTCACAGATTTCAGTTTATTGCGGTTTTAATAAAATGAAATGCCCATTCTTTTTCAGTTCTTGCCATTTAAATATGTTTCAATGAACCCAGTCCTAAAAAAGAGAACCATACAAGAGAACTTTTTCCAAGATTTTTAGTCATGGTTACGATTACCGAAGAAAACACTATTTTTATTACCTTTTTTATAGGCTGTATAGCCCAAAGATTTTACCCTGGTAAAATCTTTGGTATAGCCTGTGTTTAGAAACGTTCATTGCTTGGAGTCTTGTGCTTTCACCGTACTCGAAAGAGGGCAGCACATGATATTTTAATAACACGTTTCTTCGCCAGGGTCGATTAACGTAACCGTTGCGTCGAATAATAATTTTTATTGTCTGCCAAGTTAAGTTTGCTCCGATCCGAAAATGAAACTAGGTTCTCAAACGGATGCTTGCTACGGAGGCTGAGACCAGACACAGTGGCGTAGGCAAGGGGGGGGGTTTCGGGGGTTAAAACCCCCCCATTGGCTCCGAAAAAAAGATTTTTTAAGGTTATTTTTCCATTTAAGTAAGAAAAAATAGCAAAAAACAGGTTTTCCGGTCATAAAACCCCCCCCATGAAAAATTCCTGGCTACGCCACTGACCAGACACATGTTGGTTAGTAAGCTCAGAGAGGCAAGTTGCCAAGGAGACTGAGGGGGAAATCAGGGAATGAGAAAGTCAAGAGGCTGGTAGCTAAGAGGTGGCCTGCTGGTTGTTAAGGAGGTTGATAGAAGTTAGCAAAGCGTATTTGATTATTTGCAACGAGCCTGTTTGCTACAAAGACTCTAGAGTCTAGACAGAGGCAATGAAGCTGAATACCAGATCATCATCATCATTCGTCACCTACTCCACCAATGGTAGCGTCGCACATTGAGTTGATTGATTTCTCCAACGGCTCCGATCCTCAGCCACCACGATGGCCATGTCCAGATCTATACCCAGCCCTACCAAGCTATCTTCATCAGCTGGTTGTTATAATTAAGGAGAGCTGTAGCAATAGGCCTACAAGTTCATACGAGCATATCAGCCGTTATATTATCAGTGGCGGCGCCAGGATTTCAGTTTTGGGGGGGCTGAATCCTCGCAGAGGAAATTTTCCATTTTCATCCACCAAACTTTCTGATGACCTTTTTTTAGTCATCCGGTCGAAAATTGTGGAAATATTTCAGTTTTGCATGTTAAAAAACGCGGACGACCGTTTTTTAGGGGGGCTTAGCCCCCCGGGTTGCTTAGCCCTCCGGGTTGCCTTTAATAGGGGGGCTTAGCCCCCTAGCGCCGTCACAGTATATTATAACTATGGTTAACATGTCTTATCTTATCTGACCATTAAATTTTACAAAGCGCTTCTCGCAGCAAGAGCCTTTCAGAAGCGCTCCCAATGCGTTCAATCCCAAGAAAAAAGGCAAGTTTTTAGACGAGAGAAAGACGAGGATACACTACCAGAGAGGATGGCAGAGCGAACTGATGGAGGAAGCCGATTCCATAGGGAGGGACCAATGCATGCAAATGATCTGGATTGAGCCATGGCGGTCCTGACTCGAGGGACAAAGGTCAAGGCGATCAGAGGACCTAAGAGGACGCAGCGAGGTGGCAGAAAGGAGGAGAAGTATCTGATCGCACAGATACTTCGGAGCAAGACCGATTTGAGACTTAAGGACCAGAACCAGGACTTTAAATTGTATGCGGACCGAGAGAGGAAGCATAGCCACGTAGGCCTAAGCTACGGTAGCTTAGAATAAAAAACAGTTTGAAGGCATTCGCGTTCATTTATAACTTGAAAGCACATGCGGTTTCATATTGCAGTTTCAACATAAGTACCGTATAACAACATTATTCATCGCTTTTACGATGAAGCCAAGCTAACTTTAGCTGTCGTCGCCTGTTGGGTAGGCTATAGGTAAAAATATATCGAAACCACTAGAGTGACTAGGCCTACACGCGGTAGTAAAAGTTGTAGACTATTATAGGTCTATAGCTTTTTCGCAAAGTCCAAGTGAAACTTAACTAGGCTACCTAGTAGGCTATTAGCATATCTATAGGCCTACTGTAGACAGAAAACATTCGCTAAACTGTGACAATAGCTTCTCCGGAAAGTTACACGAACACTGTATTGTATCTACACATTTATATAGCGCCTCTCATAATGCTATTCTGCGAAATTTTTCAGTAACAGTACACGGTTTCTCCGCAGGCCTATATGAGAATTGTCGAAAAATAACTGTGGTGGAGTCGGACGTTGACATATGTGGTTTTGGAGTGTGCACTCAAACTCTACCATGGGTCCTAAGACTAGGCAGTGGCGTAGCAATAGGTTGTGCAGCTTGTACAGTGCACAAGGGCCCCCGGCTGTTGAGGGCCCCCCGGCGGTCAGAGTCATTTTTTACTTTAAGAATTATTCAGAATGTGGCTCTATCTACATGTACGGCGGTGGCGTTGCAATGGATTGTGCAGACTGCACTAGGGGCCCCTGGTGGTCAGAGCCAAGTTTTTACATTCAGAATATTCAGAAAGTAATCAAGTCTAGCCTACATGTATTGTAGGCTACTGTAGTTATCAGTGCTGAGGTGGTGATGGATATTGACACCGACAGAGAAGAGCTTCGGATGGTGGTATTGGTATACCAGCTGCATTACCAAAGGATTCAGGAACGAAGGCATCTCAATTATTTTTGCGCAAGGGAATTCGCCCAAGTGAACATTTTTACATATAGGAATTTTTTTGTTTCTTCTTTTAGACTTATCGAAGCAACCGAGACTTGAACCACTTCACATTTATTTTAGGCCCTATTGTTTCTTTTTTAGTCAACTAAACCAAATGTTTAACAGAATCTAAGCGTGGATGATGATAATTCATAGCCTACTTCAACAGATGAACCAATTTTTTGATAATTTTTTCAAATAGGCTACTCGAATTGAAATTTATCTGGTAGCCGAAAGAAATAAAAAAAATGCTTATAAAGACTAACGGGAGAAAATAATTAAAATTGCAATGAGTCAATTTTTATTTAATTTCGAGTTCGAAATAATGCAGAGTCTATCGCAAAAGAGCCAGGCGTTTTTGCACAGCCTTTTTGCTTGAAATCGAGGAGGTTCAAGTAATTAAGGGGCCCACCACCGAAGCCTTGCACAAGGGCCCCCAAAAACCTTGCTACGCCACTGAGACTAGGGGTTGAACATGGGCGGAGTTTGGTTTCCGTTTTGGGGGGCTAAAAAAGAACTTGCATGGGCTTTGTTGGGGTTGAGACTTGGTCCAGAACGAGCGACGCTGACAAATATTTTCTCGGCCAAAAAAAGCTAATGGTCATTAGCTTTTTTTGTCGTCGGGTTGAAATCGTGCCAAAAATACTAATTTTCCTGGACAAAAAGTTGATGATCTTTTTTTAGTCATTCGATTGAAGTTTCGTTCGTGAAAAGAAACATTTTCCCCGAACAAATTTATGAGTCTGCAGCCTTCCTGGGGGGGGGGCTAAGCTCAGGAAAAGTTTTCCCGGGCTTAGCCCCCCCCACTCCCCACCCGAGAAGCCTGGAAAAGATACCATACCACACGGTAAAAACCTGAATCTGGGCCTTCTTGGGGGATTAGCGCCCCCCCGTAGAACTGATAAACTCCGCCCATTGGGTTGAACTCTAATCATCCTGGTGTAAGTGGTGTTTCTATGTCGTGGTTAAAAGTTCAAGGGTCGATCGCTTGCAGGCTAAGTTTCAGCTCTTCAGCAAATTTGAGTAGGCATATTTTTACAGTAGCAATCAAACTGAAACTGGATCTACATGCGAAAATATCCAACAGATCGTCTATAGGGTCTACTCTAAAATCGTTGGTGGCAAGTTGCGATTGTAGCTAGATTTAAAATTTTAAGACTTTTAATAACATCCAGTTGGTAATCTATAAATTACTTCATCACCAGATATTAGGCCTAAACTATATTGAAACGGAATATATGCCCTAATTTTCAACAACCATTGTGTAGTAACTTAGCAAGTTCCCAGGCCTAGGTAGGCTTATCTGGAAAGACAATTATTGTACATCTTTTCTGCAGTTTTTTCTATACATCATTCAAGTTTCAATGTTCTCGATCAATGTTCACCGCAACAGACACTTTTGTAGAAATATAGCAGAAACTCTTACAGGCATCATTGTCTGAATACAAAACACGACCACATTCAATGTGCCCCACTCTAACTGCATGTAGCCTTGTACAGTAAACTGGCGAATTGTTTGACCTCTGGCAAGTGACAACAGTTAACAACACCATCTAGTGTTCAAATAACTTAACAACACCATCTAGTGTTCAAATCATAATTGCGTCTAGTTTAAACAGAGGCCAATTAATTTAGTGGCAACATTGGAAATAAATACAAGTGATCAATGTGCATTTGAAATCCTAACTGCTCAGTTCCCCTCCCCCGCCTACTTTATACCCCTCCCCGCCCACTTTATAGCCCCTCCCCGCCTACTTTATAGCCCCTCCCCCGCCTACTTTATAGCCCCTCCTCGCCTACTTTATAGCCCCTCCCCCGCCTACTTTATAACACCTCCCCGTCTACTTTATAGCCCTTCCCCCGCCTACTTTATAGCCCCCTCCGCTGCCTACTTTATAGCACCTCCCCGCCTACTTTATAGTCCCTCGCCGCCTACTTTATAGCCCCTCCCCCGCCTACTTTATAGCCCCTCCCCCGCCTACTTTATAGCTCCTCCCCCGCCTAATTTATAGATCCTCCCCCGCCTACTTTATAGCCCCTCCCCCGCCTACTTTATAGCCCCGCCTACTTTATAGCCCCTCCCCTAATTTATAGCCCTCCCACGCCTACTTTATAGCCACAGTGAAACACGCGATCGAGACTCCGCCCTTTTACTCTCTGTGCAATGTGCATCCTATATCCCATGTTATTTCTTACTTCAGACGGAGCTATAGTAAAAAATTGCCTGTAGGCTAAGCTTACACAAACATTCTCTACCACAGCTCAGGTTTCGTTAAATTTCGGCTTAAAAATAAAAAAATTATCCATGCACTCAGAAGTCTACTTATTTCAATTAGGCATGACATTCAGCACGAAGCTTCAAGTGATTTATAGGACCAAGAGTATTGGCCCAAGTCCAGCATTCGATTTATCGACCTTCCCAGAGCTCCAAAGCAGATAACTTTGCAGTGTCAAAAGGGTCAGGCCAAAAATGCCATTTTCTCAATCTCTGCACCCTGCACAAGGCCACGACGATCAAATTTATCACATAAATCATAAAACAAACTGTCATCGGCATATCTCGAACCTCAACGTTACTCAACACCATAGAAGTATGAATTTCACTAGATACGCCATAAATATATATGTAGCTCTCAAAGTATTTCAGTGTGCACGAAGTATGTCGTCCGCCATCTTGAAACTCGAACAATAGAGCCATCTACACCGCTAACGCGCCATCTTGGATTGTTGAGACAAGGAACATCCGAGATTTCTAATCGATATTTGAGTTGGTAACATCCGAGATTTTTGAATGAAAGTTGAGTACATTCTAGCTAATATTCACCCGAAACTGTTTAGTCGAACTGCCAGAAATAGACAGAGTACAGTTGAGCAGATGAGTTTGATGGCGTTGGTAGCGGAATTCAATGAAACGGAACTGTTGCACAGTTTACTTTTGCAACAGTGACGATAACCATGTTCGTCTACTTTCTCCTGACAGGTCTGCAGGCAACCGCGTACAAGCATAAGTCCACCTTGGTGCAGCTTCTTCTTCATTTTCTGTTCAAAGAAAAAATGTACTATATATATATAGCCTAAGCAACACCATACACAGCCTAACCTACTAGTTTCCGATATGGAAGTATTGCAATCAAAATTTCTTGCATGGAAGCAGAATAATTGCCAGTCTTTGTCTAAGAGTAATCGTAATCGTAATCTCGAGACTTCTACAGCGCCCACAAAAGCGAAGTCGCGGGAACCAGCTTATTCACAGGCGCTTAATCAAAACAAAATCGATAGGCAGCGGGTCAAGTCCGGAGAGTCAGGCAGGCAGACAGAGTTGTTTGGATACGTAACGATTGTCTGATGTCAATTTAATTCAATCTTATTTTCTCACGGATATGTTACTCGGGCGATTAAGCAAAAAAATTCTATAATTAATTCTATACCGGGCGAAGTCATTGAGAGGTATCTGCGTGCAGCCTAATGGCTTAAATGGAGGGCGAGTACAGTATTGCGGCCTCCCATTAGCGAGAAAAAAATAACCTTAAAAGATATTTTTAATCACATGCGCAATTAATTTTAGTTGTATTCAAAGGCCATCCAAAAACTCACTTATTCAGCTACAATGATTACCCTGACCGCACATTCGGTGTTTAATATAGTCCTCCTGCTTTTGGCCGGTGGGGGGACGTGGGTGGAATCCAGGTATCTGGAGGAGGGACAAACCATCGTTTGGCGGACGCCCAAACCCAGAGGTTGGTCGGCCTCTGATCAGTGGAAATGTTTACTATTGCCATCTCTCTTTTCTCTCATGACTTTTTATTATTATCATCTAATATATTTCTTTTTCTCTACCAGTGGATAACTCTTTACTTTACATATATTACATGTAAAAACTAGCTCTTCAATTTTGCTCGGGGAATCCATTTATAGATGACGTCTAGATTAAATACTGCATAGTGCGTACACTGTTGATGGGAATGTCGCCATCATATGCCGAGGCTAAAAAAATGAAGTCGCTAGCACTTCATGTCCAACCTGCCATTGCTGCCTCTCAGACTAGCTCAAGGGATATTCTTAATCTTTTTCTTCTTTTTTTTCTCTCTCTTCCTGTCTGAATTGAGCTTCAAATTTTCTCAGAGTTCTTCTTAGAATTCTTCTTCATAGGCGATTAAATGGATACGGTAGTTATTTCCAAAAACTGCCAAAGCTACCGTTTAAAAACTTTATACCTCGTGCAATGTGTGTGGGCGCCTACAGTCAAACAAGCCTATCGAGTGTCCAGATTACTAACTACCTTTACTTCTTTCCCTACATGTGTATGTCTGTCTGTGTGTCTGTCTGTCTGTCTGTCTCACTGCCTCTCTCACTGCCTCTCAGTGTTTCCGTCCCGTCTGTGTCTCTTTATATCTCTCTGTGTCTCTCTTTGTATCTGTGTGTGTCTCTTTTTATCTCTCTGTGTCTCCCTTTGTATCTGTGTGTGTTTCTTTGTGTCTGTTTGTGCGCGTGTGCGTGTCTCTCTCTCTCTCTCTCTCTCTCTCGCTCTCTCACTCTATCAGCTTCTCCCACTGTCTGAAAACACACGAACCGATTAGACATTCACGCTATAATTCCACATAACATGCGTGCGTGCGTTGCGATATCAGGAATAGAAGTTCACGTACGTGGCAGAATCCCGGACACATGACTTCTGGAATGTTTGCTGAGTTGAATGGGTCGTTGCATTCGACACCCGACGTATAGTCTTCCTCGAAGATGTATGTACACGAGTAGCAAGCGATCTTCGGAGTGTTACTGCTGCCTCCTGTTCCGCTGCTCCCCGACCCTCGCCGCACCATCCTGTGCAGCGGGGCTAGAAGGAGGCTCTGGTTGGCTGGTGACGAGTGGAAAGATGGCGGCGGTTGTAGGTCGTGATGGTCGATCTGGGTGAAGATGTTTCGGTGTTGGAACCGAGCGGGTGAGCATGATGTTTCACGGATCGACGACGTCAGGAGAAGAAATGCTGAATAGAATTACAATTAGAAAGATGGTATTGTTTGAACGTTGAGTTCAATTTTAAAAGTGTAAATATATTTAAGTGTTTAAAAACATCTTTGTAGGTGGTGCGCACGTGTGCGTCGACGGAAAAGAAGAGGGAGAGGATGACGTGGAAGAGGAAGAGGAGGAGAAGGAGGAGGGAGGAGGAAGAGGCGGTGGAGGAGGTGGAGGAGGAAGAGAAGAAAAAGGAGGAGGAGGAGGAAGGAGAAGAGGAGGTGGAGGAGGAAGGAGGAGGAGGAGGGAGGAAGGGGAAGAGGAGGTGGTGGAGGAGGAAGAGGAGGAGGAAGGGGAAGAGGAGGAGGTGGAGGATGAAGAAAAGGAGGATGAAGAGGAGGTGGAGGAGGATGAAGAGGAGGTGGAGGAGGAAGAGGAAGAGGAGGAGAAGGAGGAGGGAGGAGGAAGGGGAAGAGGCGGTGGAGGAGGTGGAGGAGGAAGAGAAGAAAAAGGAGGAGGAGGAGAAAGGAGAAGAGGAGGTGGAGGAGGAAGGAGGAGGAAGGAGGAAGGGGAAGAGGAGGTGGTGGAGGAGGAAGAGGAAGAGGAGGAGGAAGGGGAAGAGGAGGAGGTGGAGGATGAAGAAAAGGAGGATGAAGAGGAGGTGGAGGAGGATGAAGAGGAGGTGGAGGAGGAAGAGGAAGAGGAGGAGAAGGAGGAGGGAGGAGGAAGGGGAAGAGGCGGTGGAGGAGGAAGGAGGAGGAGGGAGGAAGGGGAAGAGGAGGTGGTGGAGGAGGAAGAGGAGGAGGAAGGGGAAGAGGAGGTGGAGGAGGAAGAGGAAGAGGAGGAGGAAGGGGAAGAGGAGGTGGAGGAGGAAGAGGTGGACGAGGAAGAAGAAAAATTGGATGGTTGAGGCGAGGAACGGTGACAGCTCAGCACTTGTGAGATTTTGGATGAACTCTAGCACGAGCTGAATGAAGACTTTTGCAACACACGTCAAAATGCATTAAGCCGTTATAAACATTATAAACATTATTTTCTTTTTGTATACGTTGAACAGTGAGCAACTTTAGCCTTTCTCAATCAACACATCATTCGTCCTTCCGTCCATTCATTTACTCATTCATTCATTCATTCAGTCATTCATTCATTCAACCAATCAATCAACCATTCAATCAATAACTAGAATCAATCAATCAACCAAAAAATCTGTCCATCCGTAATATTATATATAGTCAGTCGAACACAACAAACGCAAACTAACAACTATCCGTCGAGTACTCGAATACTTGTATATATGTTTAAATGAGAGTCGTGATGATGAACACTGCAGCAAGTGAAGCGCAAACTGGGTCGACCGACGCTCATTATGCAAACGCCATACCTCCTTGGCAGTTGCAAAACGGTCCGCATAATGTAGCACGGTATTATGATACTATGACTAATCATACATTATTGTTATTATTATTATCAGTGGAGTTGGCACGGGGTGGCTTGCGGTGGTTTGAACCAACTCGCTCTGAAAACTATGACCCACACAATTTGTTCAAATCAGTTGAGTTTTCGTTCGGGTACGCGGGAGGGGGTGTCCAGCAAAGCTTGTTAAAAAATGGCAAGCCTCTGATTTCTTCATAGCCATGCACCTCTTATTCCAAGGGCTGGTTAGTGGTTACGCCTCTGTTAAAGCAGGCTGAAGATGTACAGCCAGCACTTATTTCATCATTCTCCAAAGTACGGACGCTCACCACTGTCACCAGTGCGTTTCTACTACAGACTATAGTAGGCCTATACTTCCAATATGGCCTGCAGAGTACACACAGACCCAAATGATTAAAAACTAAAGGTTATAGGGTAGATAATTTCGGGTTATATTTGGCCTACCAGATTACGGGCTGATCACGATTAAGTAGGCTTACTTAGCGATAACAATAACGGTATTACTCAGGGCTGCCAGTGGCGTAGCTACCATGTGTGCAATGTGTGCAAACACACGGGCCCACGACCTCCAGGGACCCACGGAGATTGTTAATCTAACTTTCTAACTTTGTAATCAGAAATTCACATTAATTTGTGACAGATGTAGTTTTTGCGAACAAACCTGCATTAGATTAGACCACGGTATGCCTACTTAATTCGTAACTTAATTTACTGACATATGCCAACCTCCGCCGTGCTGTTGGCAGGCAAATTCCAGTCATCGACGGTCAAATTGCAAGGTCACATGGTTAGTGGTACATGTGTGAACAATAATAGGTCTAATACAGAACATGAATTGAAAACATCATATCAATCATACAGCATAAAATTTTCACTTCGCTGATTCGTTTCCTGTGCAAAGCATGCCTATAGGTGTGATAAAATGCTATATTATGTCCTTCCATCTGTCACGTTCGTGTATTGTAACTAACGTTAAACGATGCGCCGCAGAAACCTCATGCTTGTTTCAGATATGTTCATGTAGGCTATTCCGGTGGTGGTATTTGCAGTTTAACGTCACTACATGTGTGGTAACAAAGACCATTAGCGACGCCCTCCTCCTTTATCCAGTCTTGGGACTGGCACTGGCAGAGTACACCAGTGGCGGAGTTATTCCGGTCATTTATTGAATATGGTAACGGTTGTGATCCGACACCTCCCTCAACCAGGGTGAGAACTGCTGGGAGTTTAAAGTGATACAAAACTCGCAATTAAGTTTTTCTTAAGGTCATCATTTCACCTTTCACAGCCAAACTCTTTATTTTTCTACATTCTGCTCTCAACTCCTCTCAGCTCTCAGTCAAAATCCGGGAGACACCAAATTATATAAGAATTATAGGCAATCAATTTGACTCTATTTTTGCACTTGCAGAGAATATTGCTAAAATTATTTTTATGTAGGCCTAGTACTATGAAACTTTGACGATCATGTCGTTTTTTGTGCAAACTGCAAATCATTGACCAGAATTGATAGATTGTTGACATTTTACGGAACAAAATGCTAGAAAAACTTCATGATGCCCTGACATTGCTTTAATTGAGCCTTCTAATAATAGGTGGATGTATACAAGGCCGTAGCACCCCTTCCCTAGCTACGGCCTTGAGTGGATAAGTCTGCAAACTTATAGATTTTAAATTCGACTGAGAAATCACTGCAGTTATAATTACTTTATCTGTCCCATTCGTGCAGCATTAATGTTTATTCTGTGAGTTGTATAACATGTGTTAGGCCTAATAGCAAATGCCATTGATTAGTTTTTGTGATCTTGATCGCAAGAACTCAAGGATACCGGCCTTACAAGGTGAAACAGAACAGGGGCCTACACGGGACCTCTGCACACCGGCCCATGAAAAGCTAGCTACGCCACTGAGGGCTGCGCTGTTTCTACGGTTAATTAATTAATCGTCGACAATTTAAATCGATTAATTTTTAATCATAAAATATTATTTCATTAATTTTTTTGAATTATTTTATTTATAAATGATTTTCATAATTTCAAGCGGACATTTTCGAAGTAGGAAGCAATGGTGAACAATGATGCATGCGATTAACTGGAAAATTAAGAGATCATTGTGCATCTGATGAGGTAAGATTAGGCCGAAAATCCATGACAAAACTGATAGTCTTCACTGCAATAATCAGCTCTTTTTGAGACTTTTTCGTACAAAAAAGTGGTAACTATACATCGGCAACTCAAAGCCTACTTGTTTCACAGTTACACTTTATGTTAAATGTAGACCCAATATATGGGTCTACATTTAACATAAACAATGCTACTGGTAACTCCCCTATGACGTCAGGGAAGCATCCTCTCTATTTTTTTCTAGATATATACTCAGGATCTACTTGAGACACATCTTACTTTAATTCCACCGCCAGTTGTTCGCTGGCGTCTTTCAACGCTTATAAGCGGAGTCCAGCAACAATGCCGTAGGCCTAATCTGCTCCATGAGGATATAATATACTAACAGACGTCGGTTTCGGTCTTACAAGGTGGGGGAGGGGGTTATGGGATGCGGTCTTATGAGACTCATAAAAGGCGATTTATACAGCAGCATCCGTCTGGAACGGAGTAAACAAACTCGAGCATCTTCGAGTATAGTTTACCATTTATAAGGCCGACGCCAATATAGAAAGGTTACGACGCCATAACAACCATGCGGACTATAATTATGCATACCATACCACTTCTTCTAGGTCACCTATAATTCCAATCTAGTTTACTCGATACTTAATGTTCATTTCGAGGTCACTTCATGCTGGTTTAAATCCATGAATTAAATTCGTTGAGAGGTCTTCAAAAGGAAACTGGAGTTCTACCAAATATGTACATAATCCTTACTATAGAAAACGGAAACAACAAATAATTGACTTTGTTAAATCTTGGACTGCATTTTAAACTTTAAAATTTGACTTATAAATTTATAATATAGGCCTACGCCTATCCATCAGCACAATATAGACACAACCATTAATAGTCCACAATAGAGACTTAGTGATCGATAGCCTGCAACATAATAGTCCTGGCTATTAATAGCCTGAAGTATTATAGACCCAGTTATAAATTTGCCTGCAATCTGGGTCTTCCTATAGATATTATTATTGTCACTTAGACCTGACACAATTTCGCACAATACATTATTGTTTGTTTGTTTTTCGTCTTGTTTACAATGACTACACGTTAAGAGATCATACAAAGAGGAGGTGCCTATAGGCCTATATACTGACAATGGAAGAACATAAAATTGGACCCTAGAATGACACGTTCACATAATACACAACTAAGCAATCTTACGTAGATCTTTGCAGACTATACTTAAACGTTTATCACGCTAGTATAGTTCAGCTATACTGAAGGCTCTGTAAGTAAGCTCAGGTAAGTACAGAAAGGCATTTACGGAAAGCGAATAAAATATAAGACAATTGAGAATACAATGTGTAACGCGTATAATACCTACTATGTATTTTAACGACACACAATAGACACACTTAAAGAAGCCTCCGCCTACCGACCAGAGGTCGTTCGATGACCTCTGTGGCCGTCCTGCTTCCTCCATTTCCTCCTATGTACTTCACAGCCTCAGCCATATCTTAGGTCGTGTAAACTATCTGCCACGAGGAATGCTACCGACTCGCTCCGACCTTGTTCGCGTAACCGTGAGATCCCACAAGCTGACGTATTACACACAGTGCATGGCTTTATCACACGAATGCTGTTCAAGTGATTATATACTGTTTCCTTTTCTTTTACTCTCTCACACAGCCCCGAACACGTCTGTTATGCATTGTAATAGCACATTATGACCATTTTGTGATATATAGTACACTCTTACTGGATGTTCCCGTAGTGCTTTTGCAGGCTGTTCAATAGCGCAATGCTTGATCACTTGCTTATTTAACATAGGCCTAAGAAGTTTATATTAAAATAACTCTTCTCAAAATAATATCTTGTAGAGTCCAACTTGTATTAGATCTAATTTATTTCTCAAAGATGACGTTAAACAGTAAAATAATGGCATAAGTTATATGTAGCTGAATCCTTGAACGTATTGAACAGCATAATGAACATCACACAAAAATAAAATTTATGAATCGAATTCATAAAATTTATGAATGAAATAGTCTGCTAATTACAGACAGTAATAAACAATGGTAGGCCCTACTTGAAATTTAAAAAAACGGAGACCGAGACGAAAAAAGACGTTTTTTCATAAAAAATAAAACCGGAAAAACGTTTTTAACAACTATGATATATATTATATGTATATTATATATACCATACTGAACTATATATATATATATACACTATACAGTGTAATACACATTATATAAAAAGTATAGGCTTGCAATGTATTTTTCTGTGGTCTTGCTATCTTGCAACGTTTGGCCTTTGCTGAGCGTTTCCCTCCTCTATTATCGCTCACTTCCTTCAATCTATTACTCGCTGCTCTTCTTATCTACAATTTCTCCACAGTTCTTCTGTCGTCGCCTCAAGTGACCTCCCCCCCACCACACCCCCGCCCCCCCCACCATCACTCTCGTCGTCCCATCAACTCACCGATAACAGTCGATGCAACCGCTGCTGCTGCTGCTGATGCTGCTGATGCTGCTGATGATGATGAACTGGAAAACAAAGATGGCGTCCACCGGCCCGATGACGTCACCATGGCTGGCTCGATCACGTGACGTCGGTTCAAGGAAGGACTTCCGTTTGTAGAAAGTGTCACAGTGTTTCGTTTAGTTTTGAGTTTTGACAGATGATCTTCCTAAAGAAACAGAGAGAACGTGTGTAAGCAAATGTTGTATAACATTTAATGGTCAGCTAATAATAATTGTTATAATAATCTCACAACAATGTGGTAAATCACGCAACAGTTCTAACGAAGGCTACGCATGAAAGTAATAATCAAAATAATCGTGTCTCTCGTTGAGAATAAGAATTACAGCTCATGAATCTTATTTAATTAGACTTAATTAGTTAGCTAGAGTTTCTTATGACGAACAGACGCAGCAATATCAGCCTAATAATAACAATTATTACTATTATTATTATTATTAGGCCTACTATTACTATTTATAATCTTCGGATTTTAATATCAAACAGACACAGTGTCGGATGACCAGAATTCATGGCAGCCTATGACAGTTGTTAACAAGTTATTACAGAAGTCGAATTTAACCTTTACGGCAGCCATGCAAGGCGTCCATCACACGTCCTATACTGTTCATTTTACCAACGCCATCTGCCGATTGGAAGGTTGAGTGGACCTCTGGGAAGGTATTCATTCATTCACTCATTCATTCACTCATTCATTCATTCATTCACTCATTCATTCACTCATTCATTCATTCATTCACTCATTCATTCATTCATTCATTCATTCATTCATTCATTCATTCACTCATTCATTCATTCATTCACTCATTCATTCACTCATTCATTCATTCATTCACTCATTCATTCATTCATTCATTCATTCATTCACTCATTCATTTATTCATTCATTCATTTATTCATTCATTCATTTCGATAATTTATATAGCGCCTCTTCAAGAATTCTACTCAGAGGCGTCCCAGCCCAGCCACAGCTAAAAAAGTAAGATTTGAGCAACTTATAAAAAAAGGTGAATTTAGCTTGGGCATAAGTTGCAAGGTTAGTGGGAGGCCATTCCAGATAGCGGGACCCACAATAGAAAAGGCTCGGCGCTGTCTGGTAGAAGTGCGAGCCCGAGGAACCAAAAGCTCACCCGTTGCCGCAGAGCGAAGAGCTCGACGGGCTGCAAGGTCTGAGACAGGTCGACAAAGGCTAGACAAGTACGATGGAGCACAAGAAAGACGGCATCGCCAAACAAGTGCAGCAACTCGGTAGGAGATGCGCTGTGAAACAGGGAGCCAGTGAAGAACGTCACGAATATATAAGCAGAGAGGGGCATATTTAGGAATGCTCCGAATGCAGCCAATGAGGCGAGCAGCCGAACTAAGAACTCGTTCAAGGCGCCCAATTAGTCATATAGTGGCAAACCCACGAGTACCGAACTACAGTGATCAATTCTACTATAGTGACAAAGGCATGCACAAGAGTAGCGCTACATGAGAGAGGTAGGCCTATCTTGAGACATATAGTACATAGTGCGAAGTGATCCCGCGTCTGTGTACTGTTCGTGCCAGAGTTATAACCATAACTCTAAACCCCTCCACTCTATCCGACATCTTTGTTTCGTGAGATTACAAGACATAGTTCCTGAGGTCTCCAGGAACTTAAAGCTCGCGAAAGACGTTATTTAAAAAACATGGATATCTGTCTCTGTCTCTCGTACACCAGCCGCGTGGAAAAACGTTCGTGTCTGCCAAATGTATTTGCAATGCCTTAATCTCTTACATGTAACAGGACCGCTTAATCGACGCGGCTGGGGCAGGTCAGAGGTGTTGTTCTGCGATATCCTGATTATACGATAAATTTACTAGATAGTACAAGTGACTATTCGTTGCATGGATAGGCTACATTTCAAGCTGTGTTTAAGAGTGTTAAGTCAGCAAGCTGCGATTGGCAATATTACTGGTCAATAAAAATATATTCTTACCTACCTACTTACTTATTTATCTATCTACTTATTTACCTAGGCCTACCAACTTACTTACCCCGTTTACTTACTTACTGACTTGCAAGGCATAGTGTATGAACTCGCACAAAACTAGCACCCATGCATGGGCGCCCGCATATAGGGGCAAGAGGGGGCAGTTGCCCACCCCTAGAAAATTGAAACTTATTTTTCTCACTACTTCTTTTGGGGTTTAGCCTATAACAAATTTCTTCGTATTAGAGAATTTACAAACCTGCTTTTAACTAACAGGCCTACTTTTCGATTGTTTAAACAAATTTCTTTACAAAAAGAAACAATAAAATTCATATCAGAAATTTTAAAAAGTGAAACTGAGAAATTTACAGCTTACATCAAGAAACCTCTATGAAAAATACCGATGTCTTAACTCCCTGCTTTGCATTTTTTCCCCTCTTGCTACAAATGTTTTTAACCTTGAGCATCGTGTTTTGCCCCCCACCTGCAAAAATTTCTGCGGGCGCCCATGACTTCAACACACGATGCATATAGCTATAAAAACTCTCGTCTCTTCGTCTCCGAGAGAGAGAGAGGTTGCGGGTTTTCATACCGATTAACATTTCAGCTTTACACAGTCCGTGTATGGGGGTTGAGAAACTTCAAATGGCGTGGCTCCCATCCAAATGGACGAACGGTGGTGAGGGATCTCACTCGATCAACTCGTTGAATAAATTAATTCGCCGCAGGGTCGCTATGGCAACACGACTGCAATAAGTTTCAATTTAGTAAAGTGTTTCTCACAGTGTTACGCAAACGAACGCTGAGCAATTTAGCTTATCGGTCGCAAAACATCAATTATAGTATTGCAGCTATGACCTACATGTAGGCCCTATATGCCTACTCAAAAGGCCGCACGTCTCGGGCAGAACACATTTCCCATATATATCCCACAATGCACCGCATCTGTGGAACTTGCTTCCTGTGCTCCAGAATTCCGCGCTCAGCTTTCGAGTGGCGCTTTGAAAGTTTCGAGATAACGATTACGACCAAACCACGTAATCGGTTCCACGCAAAATATGTTGACGTTGGCTTTTATACGCACATAATATGTCACTTAGAAACATACAGGCTATATCTTTGGGAACACTATTCTACGAAAGCAAGACTGTAGGTTTTATGAGAGCGTATTTAAACCGCGTGGATAATAATTAGACCAATTATATATAAGCTTATCTATGAATTAGCCGCACTTAAGGCTATAATTGTACGCAAATAGCACATATAGCCTAATAAACGTGATGCCGATAGTCGTGTTGATGTTGTTTGCCACACGGTCGTGGATTAGGCCTAATAATTATAAAGGGCATGCGACTCTAAAAGCACTCGGAACGGTTGGACTTGACACTTGGTCCAAATATCAAAACGATTTTAAGTTAATTGATTGGGAAAATCTTCCATCAACTGATTGAGTCTATATTTATCCAATTCGTATAAATAATTCGCACAATTCCTCTGAAGATAGCCTACCTACTGTAAATTCTGTAAACAGAACTAAGCTTACTTACTGCAGATATTTTTTGAAACATTATTATTAAAGCATAATCTAACTATCGATTCAATTTAATTCCAATAGGCCTAACTGATTGCTCCCTTTAATATTTTTATTTCAATGTAATTTTTGTCTGTCTCAATGTACCAGGTTGCGGTTTGCCAACCTGTTTTTGCTCATTAAACGAATATACATATACATATATACTTACTCTACCTGTGCTGAAGATAACTACGATCGATTCCTATGAAGATACAAACTTGTCCTTTGTAGATTCATACTCTTCCAGAGTAGATACGTAAGGCCTATACTAACTGCCATGCTCTTATTGAGCTCAGCGTGCAAGTGCAAGCCATAATTATGGGCTCACAGGTCGTTTGCACGGAAGAGCAAAGTAATCTACGGGTTGGTATATACTATACAATATACATGTATACATGTACTATGTAACCCATGGCGAATGATAATAGCACTACAGAAGTTATTATGTTGCAATAGACAATGTAAGGTAAATCACCGTAAATGCTGGAAGGTAGGCTACAGTAGCTTTTGAAAGAAGATGGATTGTACTCGCAATTATTAACTTTTTATAGGCAGAATGAGACGACTAATTCAGGTGTTCAGTCCGTGTGACATAGAGGCTGCAGATTGTGGTGGATAAGCAATCGCAGAAAAGCAGGTATTAACGAAAGTGTATTATAGTAATGGACAGCCAGAAGGAGAGAGAGAGAAAAAAACCCGGAAGACTGGGTAAGGGAGATATATAGAGGGTTCCACTCCCAATCAAAACAGTTCATTCACCAAGAATGAAGTGATCTGGCGTATATTACACAAACTTGACGACAAGACTTAGCATTCGAATTGAAGTAGACAACTCATGTTACAGAATTTTAATCAATTTGTCATCGATTCATCAGTCAAGAGTCAAGACACCATGTGACGAAGCTTCACAAGAATTCAACGAGGCAGGTTAAGTCTTTCACCGAAAAGTTGCAGCAGAGCCAAGTCTGTCACTTTTATCTTTTGGATTGATGTATGAGGTCTGATGAGGATATAATGCTCTAAAATGCTCACATGTGAGACCAAGTTGTCTGTACATACGCCTACGCAAAATGCAGATAGCAATCAGTTATAGGATATTCTTATACTTACTATATAGAACTTTCAACTTAGGCTATTATATCAGCCGTTAGCCTATACATCTAAATTGGTCAAAAGTTATTTTATGAATCACTTCGCATAGCTTTAGTTTGAGTTTGTTGAGTGTGCATCAAGTACACTATAGACTATCAAGCACCAATTATAATTATTTACAGCAACAGATTAGGGGGAGAACTAGCAAGGACTATTATATCCAGCTTATAGAGGAAAGAGAATACTTGAAATATGAATTACGCTGTAATGCTGTAGTTTACTGCAAACAGAGACTTCACAAGGAAAAGAAGTTGAAGTTCACACATCTTTTATCCAGCTGTGCACAGCCAGCTATGTATGCCCATTTTTACATAATGCGCTCGTGCGGAAGACTATTTAAATAATAGTTGCATTCAGTGTGAGAATTGTGAAAAATAACTGAGGGGTGGTCTATAATCAATTTGGAATTTTTGGAATTTTGGTGTAAAGAGAAGACTTTACTATAAGGGCTCTAAGAAAGATTGGAGTTGAAACCCACCCCTCCCCACCCCCTCCGGGCAATTCTCACCCTGTTTGTATTTATCTAAACAGCTCATAAGTAGTCTTACGAATCGCTGAATATACAATGCACACTTAATGCAAAGCAAAGTAATCCTGGCAGATGTCAATAAAGGCTGCTCACTTACGTGTTTGCTTATTCATATGAAAAAAACACATTTGCATATACTTGCCAAAGTTACCATCATACAAGTTCTGGGTGACAGGACTCCTAGACAGAAGTGCCCTTTACATATAATTATAGTCACCTGATCTCTTTCTATGTCTCTAGAGGTATTCCAATCAAAACTGAAAACACTGCGCCTCCACAAATCTTGCATCCACTTCTTCCAACTACCTTTCGACCCTCTTCAAAGCTATTTAAACACCATAAACGAATGGGGAGGGGGTGAAGGGTAACATTGCACCCCGCTTCATCGACCGGAGTTGTTTCTTGATGGCGTAGCCTTCAGAGAACTTAGTGGCCATCCATACATTGCGTGCAAAAAGGGGATTGGTGGGATTTATAGGGTCTGCGATAGGGGGGGGGCGTATGGCGGGGTGTCTCGGCGAAATGTGTAGACTACATGCCGAAAAAATAATATCTAATTATGACATCCCGTGACATTATCCTAATATTCGTTCGATGGCATTTTATTGCGTCATTTAAAAGTCATTTGCAGTTATTATGTGAGTGTTGTATATGTGCCTAAATAATATCCATCCAGCGGTAAAATTCGTTCGTGTCTAATAGATGACTTTAGCTGATGAACTTTTGTAAGGCGGGGTTGGGAATCAAGAAGTTTAGTTGTACGTAGCAATGTAGGAAGGGGTTCACAGAATGTACTAGGTGCAACAGAGGGAGGGTATAAATTAAAATAGTGTTTCTTTGGCACGTAGATCTAAAGGTTGGCCCTTACAGCGAGCCAACATTGTTGATTTTTAATTCAATAAACGCGCGATTATTTAGCCAGACGACTTCTGAAATACATACATTTATATATCCATTTATACCGACCTTTTATCTGCTCGTAAATAAAATTATAACTTCTCCCTATCCACTGCTCCCGGACTTCTTCCAGACTCCAAATCCTCGCCGCACAGTAAATTACCCAATCACGTGCTTCAAGATAATATGCAAATCGAGTTCATGAACTTCAGAAACAAGAGACGAAAACTGAAATCCGTGAGAACTATTGAGACGTGACTGACTCTCGATTCATAAAATCGTTCGTTTAAAACGATATGCGACGAATCATTATGATCTGTGATTAACTTCTAAGTAATTGGGATGATGATAATTATCAAAAGACTTCAGTCAATTATGACTAACCTTATGAAGATAATCAGGCCAACTAATCCAATAATTCTTCATTCAACATGTTACGACGAAAGCCACACTTCAACTCGTAACGTCTTTAACACTTCTAATGCAGACGAGTTGAGACGCATGTCACGGCGACATAGTTACAGACGTCCAGGTAGCTGAGCGTGTCAAAAAGTTGCTACGCACGCCTCCAAGCACAGATTGTACCGACTACTCAGTGTATCTAATCGCACGAATGACATACGCAAAGGGGTGAGGGTCGGGTCCCTTTCCACGACTCAGGAGTCAGGGTAGGCGTAGCAGCGGTTAAGTTATGCGCTACACACGGCCTACGCGACTCGCGCCAACTTACAGGCCAAGAATGGCAGCCAAACGCTGTGAAAGTCCGTTAGACTGCTTTCGGATTTGCTATCTCGCCTGCGGCTTTCATAGAAGATTTGCCAAGAGCGTTGAGTGTTCGTATAAATATAATTATAGCCTACGTTGGGTGCAGCGTACAGCAAAAGACCTGGCGTACGTTTGTACTTTGCCGCAGTCAACTAGTGGTGTGTACACAAAGTGTAGAAATGCTAGGCTCTGCGTTTGAACGTGTCGTCCACTTTTAAGCTGCCTCATTTAAATACAGTCCGTCCGTCCGTGCGTCCGTCCGTCCTGCCTGATAGGCTAAACACAAATGCACGTACACACACATGGACATCCACACCCAGCCACCCACAAACATAAACACACACAGCCTACACACAGTGTAATACGCACAAACACACACGCATAAATATACATGCGTACATGATTATGTAGGTATACTGTATAATTCTTGGGCTCCTATTTGCGTATATATAATAATTATAGACCATCGTATCAGTTATTATCATCCACTTACCTGCGAAAAATCTACTCACTATGCATAGCCTACATATGCGTACCTCATACACAACTTAATTAGGCCTAAGAGACTTAAGCCTACATAAATGTAGGCCTATCTATGTGCACTTGTTATAGCGCCTCTTCAAAATTCCTAATCAGAAGCGCTCCCGACTCTGCGCGGACACTGAATCGGAGCTTCACGCCGGAGCGCATGAGCAATTGCGAGTGAAGGACTTGTCCTACGATGCGGCCGCTTTGCGGCGTGAGGTGGATTCGAACCTGCAACCATCCCGCTGCAAGGCAACGAACATACCTAATACACCACCGCGCCTATAATACATACATGTCCTATGTGATGCATGTACACATGTACAAGTGCTCATACATAATCGCTTTGTAAGTTTGTATGTAAGGGTTTTCAGCGCTGCTCTATAAAAGCGCAAATACAATTCATACATAGGCCTACATGCATACTTGCTTGCTTAGGAGTACCAAAATACTTGTGTCGCGTGACGTATACTACGCCTTCAACGTACGTATGTAGTAGCATCGTAACATAAGCTCACACGTGGACTTTACCGATGGTTTGGCCTTCTAAGAAGAGGGTAAGAAACGAGAGGCAGCGGTGAAAGGGTCACAACTCCTGAATTAAAATGATTAGAAATTAAGAAGGGTAGGTTCTCCACATGCGATCGATAAAACATTTTGTTTAATGGCGTTTAATCATCTGTCTGTCTATCTGTCTGTATGTGTGTATCTGTCTGTATGTGTGTGTGTATCTGTCTGTCTGTCTGTCTGTCTGTCTGATCTACGTCGTGGTAGTTTCAGTATAACGACATCTGTGTAATAACAAAGATCATTCGCGTCGCCCTCCTCTTTTATCCAAGCTTGGGACTAGCACTGTCAGGATAAAAACAGTGGCTGGGTTACAATCGGCATCGATACCCGACTTCCAAATCGGGTTGCCGAGCTACTTTGAATAGAAAGCCAACAACGCGCGTCAACCGCAGTTGGCCTCTACTTCTCTCCAGACGAATCTTGCGCTGGCCTGGTCCAACCAGTGGCGTCGTGTGTTTACTGTTTGGCCTGTGCTAAAGTATGCTGCCTACACCTGAGCCATTCTCATGTAAATAATTGCCCCAGCAGAGAATGCTAGACCTGCTGGCACTTTGCCATCTATGCTGCACAATAGACCTGCTGCAGTCGACTGCTGGAGATTGAGTAATTTGAGTACACCATGCCAGAGCAAAGACAGGCACTTGGACCCTTGCTAAATCAGTAGTGTCTGCGTCTGTCTTTCTGTTTATCAGCGTGCAGCTTTGGTATTGCAGGCAGGCATTGTGGTAGGGAAGTATTAGATTTCAATTGTACGATATGCCTGGGAACAAAACTTCTAAGATATTATGCTGGGATATACTTGTTACATGCTTAACGACACTGCCATATCAGAGATGATTAGTGTTGCCCTTCTCCTTTATCCAGGCTTGGGACTGGCACAGTGGCACTGGAAGAGAACAACCAGTGGCGGAGTCACGCAGGGATATGATTCTGTACTTCGCTTTAGTAGGTCATCACCCTGGTCTGGATATTTGGCCTTCAACAACAATTATCTCTTATTCAACAATCTCGTAAACAAGTCTTGCGAGCATTTGAACTGAGCGTTGTTACTGATTAAAATCGTTTTGTCTGTTAACCTCAGAAATGAAAACGCCATTGATCTATTAAATTCAATTCAATTGGTATAGAGCGTGAAATAATGTCACGAATGTAATCACTGAGATCTAGTGAATTTTTCCATCACCAAATGACACCAATTAGCACCTGCCTCAAATGCAAAATGATTGATAAATTATTTTCCACTTAAAACTTTTACTTTGTTATTGTTCATCATGTTTTCTTAGGAAATGGCAGCTTGACATCATGAAATAAATATAACAAAACTAATCTAAGATTAATCGAACAAGCGAATATTTGGTCGATTAAAAATTTTAACGATTAATAAAATAATTAATCGTTGAAATCCTTTATTTGGAGCAATGAAGTCTTAAGAAGAATACAACAAAATATTTTTACGATTTATTGATAACACAAAAATACTGTTTACAAATGTACCTCTGCAGCCTAAGTATCTAGCAAGCTCGAGACCATAATTGTTTTAAGCGCCAAAGCAGCAGGCGTTTCTGATCCTAGCGGCGTAGCCTATAGTAGACTAACGCTTTATAGGCCTAATACCTACACCAGTCTAAGCAGAAACAGTTTATGTCCCATCGAAAGTTTGCCTACTACTTAGGACATCATTTGACCATGCTGGTCATCATCATTATCACTTGATCATCGTCCTTACAACAGTAACCACCACCACAGAATAAATTTTATCATTTACAAAATATTATGCAGCGAAGTCAGCCATAGTGGAAAATTATCTTGCATCATCTTTGCACCTTGCTCTGCTCTATGTCTGTCTGAAGTTGCGTAACAGACATTTTGTGAATAGAGGTTTTAAAAGTTCAGATACGTTTAATATCTTTTGAATTGAGTAATGGCGCCACAGAAGTTATAATTAATAATTATTAATCATAGCAACAAACACAAGTTCTTTTAAGATTATTTAGTTTCACGATGACCTCCATGAGTTCATGGGCGCCCGCACATAGGGGCAAGGGAGGGCACTTGCCCCCCCTGGAAAATTGACACCTATTTTTTAATTACTACTTTTTTAGTTGAAGAAATTTCTTTCCATTGAAATACTAATGTTACGAATGATACACTTCAGTGAAAGTCTCAAATTTAAGTATAGAAATCTCTCTAGAAACTAAAAAGCTCTTAATTTTCTGCCTTGCATTTTTTCAAACTCTTGCTGAAAATGGTAATCATGACTTTTAACCCTCCTGCAGGTACCCATTCAAATAGTACTCCTATTGATTAGGTCCTACTTGTCTGGAATCTCGCTGTAGACTAATGCAATATTTCACAACTGCACAAAAATTGATTATCGATAAAATTACACGAATGTAAAAATTTGAAATTTATCAGCAGCCCATTTAAATTAAGTCAGAGAGATCTACATATTCACCAGCGCTATATATGGAATCAAGTCTGCTTTTAAGTCAGGCTGCATTTTGTCCATTTTGCATGCTGCCAGTACAGAATTTAGGTAGGTCAAGCTGTAGAGAAACTTGAATAATTGGCCCTGGTTATCACACCTTGAGAGTTTCTCCCAAAACCAACACCTACCAAAACCTACTTGTCTGTTCAAAAGAATTGATACCTCATTAGTCTGATCCTCGGAATCCTCCACCTTCCTAAACGACACCTGCATTAACATCTGACCCACTGGCTACCAGACTCAGACCTCTTACTTGACTACCATTTGAACAGACTGCTGATTCGATGTAGCGCTTCTGAATAACCTGGTGCCCTACAATTGACATTGGAATGGCACTTTAGAAGTTTAGAAATTATGGTTAAAATATAGAAGTAACTTGATGGAGCACTTGCCCCTTTAAAACTGATACCTGCTTTTCGTTCATTTATTCATTAATAATATAGCGCCCCTTCAAAAACCTACTTTTTAACATTCTACTTTTGATTTTTTAATACATTTCTTCGCACTAACAAAAACTATTCACATTGAAAATGATAGGCCTACACAAAATGAAACTGAGAAATATGCATTAAGAAGCATCTTTGAAAAATACCCATGTTCTCACTTTCCATATTTGCAGTTTTTAAGCTCTTGCGACTAAGAAATTTAACCGTGACCATCTTAAAAAATTTGCTCCCCCTGCAAAAATTTCTGCGGGCGCCCATGCATGAGTTCTTTTTATTCCCTCAATAATGCCCATCTACAATTCTACATTCGCGGTGGTCAACATTTCAAAATTATTTTTACAACACAACTTGAATCGCTGATTTAAATGAATAATAATTAATTAGTGATGGCTAACTAGTAACTACTGTAGGTCTTCATAGCCTCGACAATTCGCTAGGCTACTCAGTGGCTATAGTCATTAATTAATAAAAACATTAGAATTAGGTGCATGAGCATTGACATTCACTGCATATCATTGTTGTTCACTGGAGACCAAAAATGCTAATCTTTAAACAAGTTAAAACGATTTGCATTTGAAATCTAGTCTGACATTTCCTCCATCATTCAATGACCCATGTTATACATAATGCAGGACAAACTCAGTAGAAGTTGTATTGCAGAGTTTCACAAGTGTACCATGTGTTCACTGTCTGCTACCTCTGCTCTGCTGCTAAATTAAATGTGACCTCGCATGTCCTTGATCATCAAAGTCTTTAACAGCAGAAGATAGCGGTACTCCATTCCTTCGTTTCAACTCCACAGGATGAGTCTAATTTATTCAATGAAACGTCTGTCGGTAGGCTACTAGACTGCTTGGACTGTTACAGTAGTCTACCGATTGCGAGTTGCAGCCTGCGCAATGACTCTGCGCAATGACCTTGGACTGCAGGCTGCTCTTGAATCCTCACGTCTGTCAACAGGCAGTAGGCTATAATTCGATAGCGGTTTAAGCTGCGAAGGAAGGTCAAGCAATTCATTCATACATTCATTCGTTAGAAGGATTTATATAGCGCCCTTTCAAGGTTACTACTCAGGAGCGCTCCCGACCCAAACTCGGTTAAAGAGAGCAGTTAAGATAGCGGTAGAACGCACGTCATCTGCAGCCTGCAGGCGCAGGTATGGATGGGCAGATCACATGTCAGGTCATAAGCACTGCCAGCAACAGAGAAATAGCGTCGCTGGCTGGTTGAAGTATATACGCGCATGTAGATGCAAGAAGTTCGCCGTGTGTAGAGGAGTGTGTAGAGGAATTGTGATTGGAACAATTATTCCGGCTAAAAATAGAGAGAGCAGGAAATTAGTAGCACCACCCCTTACATTCCTCAATTAAGTTTGTGTATGTACTCCATTATTATATTATTTGTGCATGTCTTAAGTGATTTTTCGACTTGCACTAGCAGCCTCGATGGTCAATCTTGCATCGTCGAAAAATACACGCTGCTTGATTTTTCGCCCGATTCAACTTTAGATATAGATCTATCGACTATCGATGCTTTATCCATGCAAGATTGCTATCACACCACAACCATCTCTATCATCCGGTCAATACAGACGGCAGATATCATCCCATAAATCAATAGTACACTGTTGACCACCATCACCACCGCTGTTTGCACCAGATCAACACGAACCTATCACCAGCTTTCCAAGTTTGATTGATTGATTGATGTATATTCCACTCTTGGATTACTCGCTCGCTGATTTCCATTGCATTATCAACTTCAGAGCTTTTCTCGACTTATTTATCTAAGCCTATCAATCATCACCAGTCCTCTGTTTAGATTTCCGATGCGAATCAGTGTTCTCTCGGATCGAATCCTGCGTTCTTCTGCTGCAAGAACATGTGTATCTCTCGGAAAGTCGGTCGATTCAATTCAATCCTATTCCAACATTCCATCATCAGATCGTAGATTTCCTTCGGGCAGTTCGTTGGCTGGTCCAGATATTCCTCCACACCGTCCGACAGACGAAATTGTTCGCAGACTTCGACGACTTGTTCGTCGGAAAGCGATTCGAAAGGTCGTGACCGAGCCATGGTGAGGATCTCCCAGAGCGTCACTCCGAAAGACCAAACGTCACTCTTGCACGTAAACTTATTCTATTGAAAGAGAAAAACAGAAATGAGAATGAAAAGAGAAAACAAATTCCTGAGTTTGAAGAATACGAAGAAGTAGCCTTTGAATATTATGCCATCATTTGGAATGTAGCAACCAACCTGTGATACCGTTTTCATTATATAATACATGATACATCGAAGGCCATTGATTGCCCAACAAATTTGCATAATGAACAAAAAGGCCTATAGTAACAGTTGCCGAGGATTTTGGTGACACGAACATTCCGAAAATTTATATTCGATTTTTCTCACTCATAAGATAACATAACAAGGAGTCTTAAGTGCTTCAGAAGTTCAGAAGACGCTGGATCTGGGTCACTCAATGCTAATGAAATAATAAAACGAAAATAACTTCTTTCATAGATAGATAGTGTCATTCCGTAAAAAGTATTTTTAAGCAGCTTGACTGTAGAACACGACTGATCAAAGAGGTCAGAAACCGAATTGTGATGAGTCTTAAGTACTGGCATCACAAATATATGTCTGGAATAGTCTTCCGTTGAAGATAATTTATATACACTTGTTAATTACCGATGCTTGATTCATCAGTGTTTTACAGGTTTCTGTCACTGTAGTTGGACTGGGAGCGCTTCTGAGTGAGCTTCTTGAAGTGCGCGATATAAACTCTTGAAATGAATGAATGAATGAGGATAATGGTGGTGGAAGGGTGGGGTGAGAACCGACCAGAACGATGCCTTCCCATGCGGTCCATCGGAGAGGGACCAGGAATCCCGTCGCAGGCACACGGTAGTAGTCACCGCTGTAGGCAAATCGGTTGACACCAAAGTCGATGATCTTCACCAGATAGTTGTGTCCGACGAGACAGTTTCGAGCGGACAGATCTCGATGGACGATGTTCTGGGTCTCAAGGAACTTCATACCGGAGGCAACTTGCGTCGCCATGTAGATCAGACAACCATAGCTGAAACCACAGAAAATCTATTGTCATGCCATGTAGATCAAACAACCATAGCTGAAACCACAGAAGAATCTATTGCCATGCCATGTAGATCAGACAACCATAGCTGAAACCACAGAAGAATCTATTGTCATGCCATGTAGATCAAACAACCATAGCTGAAACCACAGAAGAATCTATTGTCATGCCATGTAGATCAAACAACCATAGCTGAAATCACAGAAAATCTATTGTCATGCAAATCGTGGAAAATATTTTTGAGCGTCGTATACAAAGACCGCGTCGCGAGGACGTGCAGTTTGTACAGAGATTTGAGTATCGGGTTAAAGCACGATCCGTTCACGGGGATCATAAATGGCTTGGAGCCCTTTGAAATGTCGATGGCGAAGGATCACACCCGATCAGTTCATTGAAAAAGGAGCAGGTGAAAGAATGGATCGGATGATGGTGTATTGTCAGTTTGAGGCTAAACGAGAATTGGTATCTATACTATGTTGATACCTGAGACACTGTTGGTGTTTGAAACCAGACACGTTGTTGTTCTCCGGAAGACGACTCAAGAGGAACTGGTGGAGATCGCCATGAACTGGATATTCAAGGACGTAGGACGGAAGCCACGGATCGTCGAAGCAGACTCCGAGGATCCCAGCGACGTTGGGATCTTTGAGTCGCAAACAATTGCTCATCTCAGTCTGGAAGTCGAGTCTATTATTAAACAGAAATAGAGACATGCATTGTAAGTCGTTTACCATTCTTCTTTACTTGGTCGGGCCTATAAGTGACGCGGTGGTGTAGTGGTGGCGTCGTTGCCTTGAAGCCGGAAGGTTCGAAGTTCGAATCCATCTCAAGTCGCCGCGTAGGGACCTTTGGCAAGTCCTTCACTCGCAATTGCTCAGCGCTTCGGCGTGAAACTCCGATGCAGTGTCCGCTTTGCAGTCGGGAGCGCCTCTGAGTAGAGAGCTTGAAGGGGCGCTATAACAAGTGCACATGCAAACGAGGGGTATGTTCCGTGCCTTGTAACCGAAGGGTCTCAGGCTCGATTCCCACTCAAGCCACTGAGTAGCGATCTTGGACAAGTTGCTCACCCACAATTGTCTGTGAGGAAGGCAACGGGCAACCGCCTCACTCATCTCATCCCCTGGTGGCTTCACAGCGAATGGACACGCCTTCGCACAGAGAACTCATCATCATCATAGGTGCCGCTCCTGCATATTTACAAGAACTCTGTCGCTCTACTTAGGGTGCACACCACTGTACAGGGTCTTCTTGCTCTTCGCACCCCCCTCCCCACACACACGGCCAACTCCTCGTTCCCTCTTCAAGAACTGCTCTTAGACAGCGCCATGCATACTTTCTCTTTTCTCGCAATGTCGTCAAACCAAGACCACAACTACTACTAATTAATATATGGTTATATAAAACGGAGACATGCGGCCACAGAAGCATTATAATAGTGCTAATGCGTATACGCATGTGTGTTATATACCTGTTTTGGTCGGTGCAGTGAGGCTTGAGCATTTTGACGACGACCGGACGATCTTTGAGATGAGATGGCGACTGAGAGACGACTTCACTTCTTCCGCTGTTGCAACTATCACCGCTCAACACGTCCGCAGAATCATCAACGGACAACGTTGCTTCACATAGATACACCTACATCATAGTACATCGTACATCGTACATCATACATCGTACTTTATGCATTGTACATCTGATACAGCATACATTGTACATCGTACATCGTACATCATGCATCATACATCATACATCTGATACATCATACATTGTACATTGTACATCGTACATCGTACATCGTACATCGTACATCATACATCGTACATCGTACATCATACATCATACAGCATGCAAGGACATGTGCATGTACACTGTACAGTTCCAGCAGGAATGATATTGTAATATCTCTTGCGGTCACCTACGTTTCTGCAGCCTATTGGATCTCACCTACTGGTGAGTTTTACCATGAAGTTGGGCTCATAACATTTTCAGTTAGGCTACATCGTTCATTCATTCCGAATATTAATTAATTCATTCAAAAAATTTATATATATCGCCCCTTCAAAAACCTACACAGCAGCACCCCCAGTCAGCCACAGCTAAAGAGAAAGGCCTTGAGCAACTGGTACATGTAGAAAGCAGGTTGTATAAATTAGTTTTGAAAGCAGATGATACAGAATGATATTGTATAGGCTACAGTATTCCATTCGCCATGAAAAATTAATACTGAATTACAACTTATGTAGACTTAATTTAATGCATTGAATACTTTATGATGAAGCCTTAAAAGTAGTTAAGATATGAGAGAATCCCTTGCCTCTATGAAACATCCTTCGCCCAGTTTCTCAATAAAGCGCAAAGCATCTTGGGAGATTTCCAGAATCGATGAGTCATCGCGACAGGCGAGAAGGGAACCAGTCAATCCTGGAACGTTTCCCAGACTGGAACCCTGTTGATTAAGAAACGCAAGACGACGTGGAGGAAGGGGTGGAATGAGGGTCAAAGGATCGTCCAGCTTTCTCGGAAATGGAAGAAAGACGGATGAGAAGGAGTGACGGCTGCTCTTTCCATGACCTTGACCTCCGTTGTCGAATAGTATCGAGTATCTTTCGTTTTCCGATGGAGCACAGTTCCTTCTCGATAACTCTGGTTAGATAACATCATTTCAATGCCAACCCTATTAAGTTTAAACTCAAATGCATTAATACGTTTGTTGTCTAAATCAAAAGCAACATTAAGCTGTTACACATAGACAATAATTTTATATGGATGCGTTTGTGCATAAGATATTATGTATATTATTATACAGTATATCTCTACATCAGGGTTTTTAAAGGAATTTTTAGAACTGCACAACCTCTTTCTCCTTTCCTATTATCCGTGGTAAATTGCGGACAATATGATGGATGGAGGGAGGAGGGAGGGAGGGAGGAGGGAAGGAGTAGGGAGGAGGAGGAGGGAGGGATGGATGGATGTCAGAAACGCCAGTAATAATACAGACTGCGATGACGATGAGGTCTTTGGAATCAATTTTCTCTCTATATATTGCCACGTTCTTCGTTGTTAACTGACACTAAAGAGAATTTTCACATTGTCTGAAAAATTAAGCTTACTTTCTCTGCGTTTTTCGTGCTGGCAGCTCGGTTTGATTTGCTTTGTGAGATGCGTTGTATATAAATTTATAGGTACAATACACGTGACCAAAACTTGTTGAAGTAAAAGAGTTCAACGACCGCGTGCATGGGAATCCATTCCCATTTTACCACTGACTTTTTCCAGAAAGTGCTATTAGATTCTATCAATATCTTGTCATGATTTCTCGGGGGGGAATCACGAGACTTCCTTGACCTATGCTGCGGGCGTCCGTGAAAACATAGGCTCTAACGGACGTAGTTAACCAGCCCAGTGTTGCACATAAAAATTATAATGGATGATGCTAGGTCTATATACTCACCTGAGCAAAACGATTTCCCAGAAGATATGTGCGGTAGTTCGTAGACAGGGATTCTCTCTGCCCCAGCGACGACTTGATTATACTCATCGCTCATACAGAACGTTGACATCTTAAGGTTTCCGTTGACAACCTCCTTCTCACAGTCAAGCAGCTCATTGGTTGCTATGGACTTGTAGACGTTGCCACGTGACAGCTTACCATTCGAAGCGGTCGAGTTCATCGGCAGTTTGAAGTTGAGTCGGTTGGCGGAAAGGTCTGACTTGAGACTAACTGATCGACTGTACTTGCTTCTGCGATGACGGAAGAGAAGTATGGCGGCGATGGCGATGATGGTGAGGATGAATGCGGTTATGACGCCAACGATCATTCCAATGTAAGCATCATCAAACAGATTATTGTTGTTTGGATTCGGTGGCTGGTGGATCTCGTCCGAGTCGACCAAATGGTTGGGCAAACCAGCTCTATCGTCGTCGTCATCATCAGCTGAAAAACAGAATTATCAGTGTTATTGTTATTATTGTTATTATCGTTATTATGATCATGATTAAATGCCACATAAATTAAGAGCCAAATGCGACGTTGGTGATCGAAACCCGTCGCTTGTCGATTTCTAAATACTGCGCTAGAAGTTGAAATAGGCGAGACGGATCACAAAATTATGCAATATTGTTTTATGGTGAATCTTTATTTAAAAGCATGTCTACTTTCAATATCTACCATTAAGAAACTTCTATTCAAATATTTTTGCAAGGCAAAATGATTCGCATGTGGTGTCAACTGTCAAGATTAGCTCTGAGACATTGGCTCAATGCGCATGTTTTCAAAGTTAAAATTTGACGAGAACGATTTTTCATAAGCTGACCGCCTGCTTGACAACGATTATAATATTCAACAACGCCTCCGAGGCTCCGACCAAGTTTTCTTGGTCTTATTGCCTGATTCCATTTAATTAATTCATTCGTATTCTTCAATTGCTGCCGGTAATTCCATCACAATTTGAAAAGAAGAAGCTCGATTTTCATGCTGTTTGCTGTGCTTGGTACTGAATTGGTACAGCCATTTAGGCATAGATCTATTGACGAGCAAATTTGCAGAAGAATTAAGTAACGGTTGATAAGGACTTTTATGACACAAATGTTCCGAAACTTTGAGTTCATTTTCTCATTTACTTTATTTAACTAACTACAGAATCGAACGAATATAACTTCAGTTAGAAAAAGATATTTTCATTCTGTAAAAAGTATTTTGAAACAAAATACCAGTACAATGTGAATTAATTTTTAAAAAAAGTAAAAACCAACAAGTGGCGGTTTTTTGTCCATCCATGCACCCCGTGTCACAAAATAATATGAAAGCAAACAATAGTAGTGACTGGTGTTCAACGACATCTTATGCCATCCAGGTCGCTTCATGTCGCCCTCTTAACTTCGCTGTTCTTAACTAGGACTAGCGCTTCTAGAGTGCAGGCAGAAGCATGCTTAGCGAGTGGCTGAATCCTTTCTGTTATCTAAGATTCTAACGGACTCTTCTTATTCAAGTCAAGGCCATTGATGTTGACGGAAACTATATAATAACTCGCATTTGAATGAATCCACATTCGTTTGTAATTTAATGTTTAACGACAACTTGCCATTTGTCATCGCACTCCTTCTTTTTTCAAGCTTCGGAATGGCACTACTACAGTTTGAGTGAAACTTTTTGCTGTTGATTAACCAATGGGAGCCAACATTTAGGCTAAACAACGACGCGCTCATAATAATATTTGAACTCGTGCTGGAACAACCTAATGCAAGGAGTCGGTTGCTTCAACTTATAGCATGATCGAACAGTTTAAAAGAGGTGTTTAACGGACTGTGTTTCGACTCTTCGTAGTTTTTTAATTAGAATTGCGTCTTCGAGAAAATGTTCTTCTACTATTTATTTCAACTGATTCATTGTTTATAATATTCCCAATCAAGTATTGTCTTACGCTCTGTACTGATTTTGCACCTGACAACTGCAAAAAACTGCGTCTTCGCTTATTTCGAGCATGTATATAGGCTATTATGGGGCGCGGTGGTGTAGTGGTGGCGTCGTTGCCTTGAAGCCGGAAGGTTCGAGGTTCGAACCCACCTCAAGTCGCCGCGTAGGGGCCTTGGACAAGTCCTTCACTCGCAATTGCTCAGCGCTTCGGCGTGACACTCCGATGCAGTGTCCGCGCTGTAGTCGGGAGCGCCTCTGAGTAGCGGTTGAGGGCTGGAAGAAGCGCTATAAAAAGTGCGCATACAAACAAAAAACCAACTGCGAATAATTCAATACTAATTCAATACTGGCCACTTTGCACTTCCTCACTTGACAGCATCATCTTCCTAAGGTTAGGTTGTCAATTAATAACGACGCTATGACGTATTGCAGCGATCACAAGCGTTGCCATTCTGCTTTCTCGAGGCTTGAGACTGGTAACTCCATAGCAGCTTCAGTAGTAACTAAAAAATTTGACGACAGCTTTTGGATGACGTCATCTCTGCATAAAAACAAACGCTTAACGTTTGGACATCGCAATTGCGTCGTAGACGCTGATGACGTTGGGTCGGATTACGTCACCTAGTCTACCAACACGTGATCATGCACATGTGACGCAATTACTCAAAGCACCGAAAACTTCTATGACATCACACCCGTGAACGCGGCTGGCATAACTGACGCCACTGTTTCAGATGGCATTGGACCGTCTGAATGTTTTCCAGGTCTGTACGGTCTGTACTCTGTAGAGTAACAGTGGAAGATGAACTGCCATCAATGAGGACAACAAAATTCGATGACCATCTTCAAGTAAATTGCGCAGATGTGTACCTTTACAAAAATTTATTAAGTCAATAGAGAGTTGAAGAGCGGATAAATATATATGGACTTATTAAAAAGTTTTAAAGGTGTCCAATTGATCACACAAATTAATTAATTGAATAATTAATCAATCAATCATAATAAAAATAACTAAATGACAAATTAATAAGCGAATTTGCGAATCATTGAATAAATGATTTTTCGTATAATTTGGAACAGAAACGGATTAATGAAGTTCATGTTTTTTTGATTAAAAAAATGATGAGCCTCAGCTGCTTTTGATGCCAGAAGATGTCGCTAAACTATTTCAGTGAAATTCAGTCAACACTTAACAGACAAGAACACACAAAGTACACAAGATGTCGCCAAAACATTTGAAATATTTACACTGATTGGACACCTTTTAAACTATTACCTTCAATGTTATAATTATCGGATCAATCCATCCATCGATTAGTAGATTCAAGAATCTTGCTCTTGAGTGCTGTAATATGCCGAGCAAATTTCTGTCCAGGGTAACGGCCTCTGTTGTCAAAGACCCTGGTAAAATTGGATCCATCCATCCATCGCCCAATAAATTCCGCGTTACGGGTAGATGATCAAACACTAATTTTGGCCGATAAATGTAAATGAAACAATTCTTAATATTATTATTTATTATTAATAAAGAGTCGATTAGTTAACTAAAATGGCTCGTTTGCCGATTTCGTTCTTTGAATGGGGGTATGGTCTTGCTTAGTGGGTCCAAGTGGGTCTACAGGTATCCATTACCCATTTCATAACTTTTCTTCAAAGCTGCATAATTTTGATTTCACTGGTTTTCTGGGTGCACAACAGACCTCGACCCGAAGTATAATAAGTAGGCTTATACATGTGGGTCATGGTGGTGTAGTGGGTATGTTCGTTGCCTTGCAGTCGGAGGGTTGCAGGTCCAAATCCACCTCAAGTCGCCGCGTAGGGACCTTGGGCAAGTCCTTCACTCGCAATTGCTCAGCGCTTCGGCGTGAAACTCCTATGCAGTGTCCGTGCTGTTTTCGTTCCCGTATTCATGACATCGATAACCGTAGGGCGCGTCTGATTGAAGAGTGGCAGCTGTTTGACCACGTGATCATGGACCGCACCATCAAACAGCTAGAAGCGTCTACGTCTAAGGTCGTGTGTCCGTGAACAAGGAGAACAGTTTGAACACCAGATGCAGCTGAACTTCACTTCGTTTCAGCTTTCCACGTTGCGAATTTCTCGTTTTCGGTGCTGCATCTCAAACGCTCATAAACTTGACAAACTAACGAACATTTCTAATCGGCGTTAGGAGTTGGTAGTATTATGGTCACCGTTGTCGCCTTTAAAATTTTAGGCAAAATTTTAATGCTAAAAGTTTTGACCGAATCATGACACCTTTTGTTGGAGTCTCCTTTAATCGGGACACATTGTACATCGCCAATGGAGACCTGAGTCATAACCAAATGCTCAGAGATACGAGGGCACTTACTTTTTCGGATGGCTAGGACGGTCTTCGTGCTTTCCTGTTGAACAGGTAGGATGGTGTACCTGACGGAATCCGATTGGCTGTCATTTTCACCAATCAGAGCAGGGCTGTTGACGGTCGTCGAGAAGTAGAAGGGTGAGGATCGAGAGACAGCAGATGTATAATTCAAGTCCATGTAGTCCAAGATGCTTCCCTTGACGACCTCTGTCAACAATCCAACCATGAAGAGAGCATCTTTAGTTAGAATTAATCTGAAATGTTTTATTACAGCGATTTGATAACAGAGCCCCTTCAAGCTTGCCTACTCAGGAGCGCTCCCAGACCAACCTCTGTCGAAACGGACAGTCTTAAGAACAGTGAGAAATGAGATAGAGACACCAATAGGTATTTGACAAAACGTATACTAGGGAGCACATCCCACATGACAGGGCCAGCTGTGGAGAATCGCTATCTGATACAGGTAATCTGATTGCAGTCCGTAAATGGGGAACAATAAGTTCCGCTTGTGCTGCTGAAAGAAGAGAGCTCCTGCAAGTACATGTATACTATGTGAATCATTTGAAAATATCAGACAGTAGATAGTTTACATGCGCTGGAAATGACAGAATGCTAGCAGTCAACCTATACATCTGCACTGATAAATGCTCTGCTTCAAGAACAGCTCTTCATTGACATACATGTAATTATCATTAATATCACAAAATTTCAATGACTGATGTAAATATGGCGACCCTGTTTTAGCCGAGCCATAATACATGTATGTTCCTTTGAGTTGACCTATTGACAAACTGCGTACGACTTTTTTGACTGAATGCTTGTATTACTTTCTTGGTGGTCAATAAAGATTGATTATTAGACTGACTGACTGACTGATTGATTGATTGATTGATTGACTGATTGATTGATTGATTGACTGATTGATTGATTGATTGATCGATTGATTGATTGATTGATTGATAGTTGCAGTGTATCTAACCTGACTCAAAGCGAGCTTCACTGATCATCAGCCATCGCAGTTCAAAGAAGAAGACGAGTTTCAAAGCGCATCCAATGCGATGAGGAATCGGAATGACAATATGTCGAGCAGCCTCTATCAGCGTGTCCTTCATGTACTCGTAGACGAGAGGAGGAGGACTGCCCTCGCCAACATACGACTCTCCGTCAAGACTGAAGTAGACGAGGACCTTGCGAAAGACGCTCACGTCTTTGCTGAATAAGTTGTTGGCGTGCAGTTTAACGCTGGAAAAGTTTCGTAGCTGGTCGAAGTGGAAAACGATATCCAACGGAGATGACGTGTTTGTGTCGTTTTTCCAGCCGATCCACTCGAAGCCCTTGCGTCCCTGACCGGTCTGATCCAACCGGAAGTTGGAGCTGCCCTCCTCCCAGTCGGTCAGCTGACCCAGTCCATCCGAAAGGTAGCCGTCCTTTGTGTCCCCGTCGTATGTGAAGTCGCTGAGGTCAAGCTCTGGACCGCGTTTGTCGCCTTGTCGAACGCTGTACGATATCACACCATCTGCATGGAAACCAAGTGAACGCTCGTGAATAAGCTGGTGCCCTGCATGCGCTTGGCTTTTGAGTGGCGCTTTAGGAGTTTGGAGACAACGATAATAGAAGGAATTAAGATGCGAAATTCAGACAAATATCGGAAGGGTGCGGGGTTTGAAATCCGCTTCAAGCCATGGCTGCATTGCAAGTAAATTTTGAGGTGAGTATAATTATATGCACACTGCGGCCGAAGAAAATGACTTTTTTTGCGAAATTTCAAACGACCTTTTTAGTCATCGCATTTTCTGCCCTTTAAGTAATCATCACATAATTTTCTGAAGATTTTCGTAGACCTATAGGTCTACTCGTAAAGCGTTTACCGTCAATACCGTGGCGTAAAACCTTTTATTTCATTAGGCTACTTTTCCTTCTGTTGAAACTGTTACTTTTAGCTCACAAGAAACTAAGTATTCGCTGTATATACCCTCGTGTACAGTCCTGCTTCAAGCCACCGAAGGGACCCTGAACAAGTCCTTCACTGGCTCATGAGCTTCGGCGTGACACTCCGATTCAGTGTCCGCGGCGTAGATGGGAGCGCTTCTGAGTAGCTTCTATAGTGGGCGCTAAAACAAGTGCTCATACATTACACATACATGCTTGTTTCTAAGGAGAATGTAAGACACCATCACATGCAGTACTGATATGCAATTATTGGTTTAATGAAGAAAGCTAATTATTATTCTACTTATAAAGTTATAATAATAACAATTATTTCTGAGTCCAATTGTTATAGCATAACTTTGACGGTTCATTGGTGAGCCGACGCGATAGAGAGACTGACAATAATTTATAGTAATTAATTATGAATTACTATAAATTATTGTCAGTCTCTCTATCGCTTCGGCTCACCAATGAACCGTCAAAGTTGTGTTATAACAATTGGACTCAAACCATAGACGTTCGCATAAGAGCCAGCCACTTTATCCACCAGTCGTAACCAACGTACGCGCAGGCATATATATATATATACATATATATGCATTATACATGTCTATATATATAAATATATATATACGAACGGACCCATGAACATCCATGGTGTAATGACAGAGTAAACAGGTCTTCGTAAAGCAAGTCACATCCAAGCACCGATCATTACCGCATTTGGGATTTCATCGTCGTTGCCCGTCCTCCTCATCCGCAATGTTATAAGCTTACTTCTTCGACAGCCAACGCCGTAAAACCCGTTCAAGCGAATACATCTGAACCGCAATGACCGACGAACCGCACCTTCCCCATCATTCCCCCAATCCCCCATGCCACATGCAATGACCGAAGCATGCACCAACGCCAACGTGACGCCACTTAAACGCCGATATGCTGGCACTGCAGCCTGCAGTGTAATGCCAGAGGCGGGAAGTGCAGTATGCAGACGACTTGGCATTTCGTTTAATGGCATCGGCCAACGATGATGATACGAGTCATTAGGTTTAGGAGAAGCGGGATGAAGAATGTGGCGTGGAAAATTGGGGTTGACGTTGCACTGCAGCAGTGCATGTTGGGTACAACTCTGGCGGAAGTTCTATGGTTCCAGGGTTTTGTTTGGACCTTGAGGAAGTTATGCAGCGCCATCGACGATCACTTGTGTGTAATCGCAATTGTGAATCACAGATTTATATAGCGCCAATACAGACAAATCAGAGACACTCTCGACCTTTCGAAGGAAAACAAAGGTCGAAGAAATCGGTGCTTCGGTCCCAGGATCACCGATTCAAATACCAGAAAGAGAATGTTTTACCAAAAGATTTCTTTCTCATTAACATGGCACAGAAAATTTATTAACCGGTTTTTCTGCGACCTGTGGTCAACCGTGATCGTTGAAAAGAAAACTATTTTATTTCTATGGTATATGTATATTCGTTTAATTCATGAAAAAAGAGCAGGTTGACACACCGCAGCCTGGTGCATAGTAACATTAAGAGATACAAACTGTTCTAACTTTACATTCTGCAACCATTTCTTATGCATGTCATTCGCTTATAGAGTCTACAGTCTGGCTTATCCACACTTGTGATATCTTCGCAAAGAGCAGTCCAACTATCTGGAATCGGAAATCGGCAAAAGCAGTTAATCCCCCCGCCTAAATAGCATGGAAACAACTCTAATGTGTACTAGACAACATGGAGCCCACGTATACACGACATACTATATACCAGTATTCATTCATTCATTCATTCGGACATTTATATAGCGCTCCTTCAAGAAAAACTACTCAGAAGCGCTCCCAACTCCAGCGCGCACAAAAAGAACAGTTTTAAGTTTAGTAAGGAAGGATCCTGGTAGAGTTCCAGGGTGTAGGCGTAGCTCAAAAGGAAGGCCATTCCAGACCACTGGTCCAACCACAGAAAAGGCTCGATCCTTCATGGTAGTAGTACGAGCAAAAGGAACTAAGAGGACTCCCCTATCAGCAGAGCGTAGCTGACGACGTCATTGGATACCCAATGTAGAGCTGCATAGCTCACGGAGGTAAGTTGGGGCAAGGCCCTGACAACATCGCCATACCAATGCAGCTACCCTGAACTCGATACGCTGGCGAATAGGGAGCCAGTGAAGTACCTCAAGCATGTAGTTTGAGACATGATCATATTTAGGGATTTTCCCAATTAGGCGTGCAGCAGAGCGCAACACCCGGTCAAGACAAGTCAATCTGCTGGATGGGAGGCCAATGTAGAGCGAAGAGCAATAGTCGATGCGAGATGTAACGAAAGAATGCACTAAAGTAAGAGTAGCAGCAGACGTAAGAGAACGGATGACAGTGCGAAGCTGGCGCAGCTGATAATAGCAGTCTCGAGCAAGACGGTGAAGTTGAGGAGCAAAAGTTAGTTCTTGGTCAAGTTGGACACCGAGGTCAAGTATGGTTCAATCACTTCATTGGTCACACCGGTCACATCGGTCACATTAGTCACATCGGTCGCATTGGTCACATTGGTCACATCGGTCCCATTGGACACATCGGTCACATCGGTCACATTGGTACAGTGTGGCCATGATGATTGCTACAGCATCTTAGCAACACATCGTATAGCCTATGGCCTACGTGTGTTAAAATAACTCTAGGTCCTAATGCCAAACGGAAATTTCATTTCGGGACCAAATTTCCAAAGCACTCAGAACAGAAGAACAGCAGAACTGAAGAACAGCAGAACAGAAGAACACTTCGCCACGAAAAGAAATCTGTCTCTCTTCCGCTGAAGTCTTATTCCAGCGATCAGAGCCATAGAGTGCAAGTAATCTCCGTTAAAAGGAATGGCTATGTCTCAAAACTGGCAATGAAAGGCCATATAAAATTTATATATATGTATTTGCATATATGCTATATAATATACAATACATACCGGTATGCATATATGTACGTATAAACATTATATGCATAATTATGTATAGGCTACATAAAAAACCTGTATGTATATAATAGAGCAGCAACAAATGCATATTCGACCAATAAAACGATCAGCAGTAACACTGTTCATCAATAATTGCACAGATGGCAGTTATAACAATGCAAACGTTTGAAAGTCCATGAGAACAAAATGTAAGCTTTGAGACTTTTCTTGAGGGAAAAGAACGACTGCGAACTTGGGACAAAGTTTACAAACATAGAGACCATAATAATTATAATATAGTACAAACATAGAGACCATGCATAATTATAATAATTTATAGTGTATAGCAGACGATTTCAGACTGCAATGCAAACGGTAGGCGAACGGTAGTGACTGAAAGTTAAGTAGCCTGCGACTAACTGCTCATTGTGATGGTTTTATTTTAAATCATGGCGATGATAATCATCATCAACATCATCATCATCATCATCATCATCATCATCGTCGTCGTCGTCATCATCATCATCATCATCATCATCATCATCACCATTACTTTCATGGCAGCTGGCAGATATTTTTCAGGCAGGTTAAGGACTTAATTGGTTAAGGTTAACTTATCTCAGCAAGAGCTTAAAACGCAAATCAGGAAATTAGGAACATTTGTAATATTTCACAGAGGTTTCTAACAATGTCAATAAACAGATTCCGAGCTTCATTTTGTGCATCACTTTGCTTTAGCACAAAAGAAATTTGCTGCAAACCAAATAAAGTAGTTTATAATAGGTGTTATTTTTTCTCCAAGTTGGGGAGGGGCAAGTATCCCTCTTGCCCCTATGTGCTAGAGGAGCCCATGATCACATACCGGTCCAGTGGCAGCCGTACAGTTCCACCCTCATGCACATCATTCGCGGATGGTTACTCCACGGGATGAACCGAATGCGTCGTGCAATGACGGGAGGACGAAGCTCACGCAGTTCCGCGATGTAAGTGTTGCTGTTACCTTTGATGACCTGCAACGCATATAAATCGCCTGCGATTAGAACGCGAATCATCTGTCAACGAACGAAATCACCTGGGATGAAATATGTCGCTCTTGAGCCGCGGAAATAAACGATTGGCGCGTAAATCAACCGACGACAGCAGACGACAGAAAAAAAGAGAAAAGAGAAATGGTTCAGACCAAAGGAAAGTCACGTGACGAATGCAGAATGCAATGTTTATTTTATATAATAATTATTCAGTCTCTATTGCATGTCTTTGATTAGCCAAAGCAGAGCTATGGTGAAAGACCTGTTTATTTTAAATGGTCAGTAGTTTTGCCCTTCATTTTATTGATTAGGCAAAACAGAACCATTCTGAAAGAAATGTTTCTTTCCTAAATTAAGCATTTAGGCTTATTGCAGCTCATTTTATTAATTACCTTTTCGTCTTTTCTTCATTAAGGTTTATTTATTTATATTTACTTATTTGATCTCGACGTCCATTTATTTTTATAAAAAATTGAGGCTCTTTTGCTCATAAACTGAAGTCTATTTAGGCCTACTATGAGTAGGAGGAGTAGGAGGACGAGGAGGGCCAGGATGAAAAGAAGAAGGAGGAGGAGGAGGAGGAGGAGGAGGAGGAAGGAGTATGAGCAAGGGAAAGGGAAATAAAAGACGAAACAAGAAGAGAAAGAGACTGTTTGTGGTTCTGCAATAAACTTCCAACTTCATGAGGCTTGAAAACACCCATAACAACAATTCTCCGCTTGATCTGGTCTTGCCAAGAAATGCCGTAGTCAAGTCAACAACAGCATTCTTCATCTGCAACGCATTCCGCAGAAGAACCGTCCAACCGGAAAACCTGTACAAGCCAAAGAAACCTACAGACGACATTTCGCCATAATTACATTAAGAGCCGACGTGCATGGTGCGAGCTAGAAAGTCTCAAGCATTGACATGCGAATGGTCGACAAACGGTGACGCAAGACTAACGTTTGTACGAACAGAATCGGACATGCTAAGCAGAAGTAATCCATTTTGCATCGACAAGTTCTCTCATTACGCCTGCTCGGTCTGCGCTCAGAGTGGCTCTGCGTTCGGAGTCACGGTTCCTGCTCGACGTGTAGCGAAGGCCGCTCTACACATGTATGCGCTGAGTCATTGCGTTGTCATCGTAAGCGAACAGCGGAAGACATGACGGCCGCGGAAGATGTGCAACGTTCCGGAGTGTTATTCGGTGAAGTATACAAGAAAACGGTTATCACTGGCGGAATCAATCCTCCTCTCGTCTGTCTACCACAAATCTTCCATTATGAGAAGAGATTCTATCGGTTGAATTACTGAAGAGATATCATCCTACTCCGTGCACGATGGCAGAAATATCTTGGTCACACATCGGACGCAAATGTTTCAAATATTACCCTATACCGTAAGATACATAAAACTCTCTAGTTGGTTGGTTGGTTGACGATTGCAGTTGTAGATATAAGCTTAGTTGAACATTAAACTCATAAAGGAACAACTCAGCTATTAAAAATTTATTTGTATTCTCCGGATAAGTTTTCAAATACGAGGGATCTCTGGCATCTCGGAGAAAACTAATGATTACAACAAACGGAAAACTGTATTGGTATCGTTATCACAGCGTTTTTATTGCTCACACAGACTTATACATAAATTTACAAAAACAAGCGCATGATAACTATATGCATAAATTATATACATGCATAATAGCCACTTGTGCAAATGTTACATGTATACTATCATCATCATCATCATCATCAATATCCATAGGCACAGTGCCCGTAGGAGTCCGACGCCACTCTCTGTCTGAGTCTGTCTCGCGTCATGTTACCCAGCTTCTCACCGGTCCGGTCAGCAGGTCTGCTCCATACCATTAACATCTTGAAGCAGCTAGACCACCTTGTCTAAATGAAGAGAATATTGGAAGAGAGGCATGAAGGACAACCTGGGTCAATGCCCGTATGTGTCCCACGCTCTCCCCCGACTCTCTCCACTGGTCTGTACTGACCGGCCTGTGCATGTCAGCTCCACATCATGGCACCTTGAAGCATCTGGGTCGCTATGTCACTTGTGCCGTGGTTTTTGCGGATTTCAATCGTCTTGGTCTTTTACTGGCAGAGTATCGCCACCCATCTGGCAAACCTTCCTCCTTTTGTCCGGGCTTAGGACCGGCACAGGGAAGTTGTTGGTTCCCTGTGGCGGAGGATGGATGCAGTTTAACGTCGTGCCCAGGACTAATGTATACTATTCACGTATATAATATGATAGCAATTGGTTTCACCTGAGAACCTTTCTTGTCTCGATATCGAATCCATCTTGTGTTGCTGCTGTTCTCTCGCTGATATTCAAGCATGTAGTTCGGTACATATTCCTGTCCCTTTATACGCAGAAATCACATACACACCGACTTTTGTAAGCATGAAAACCCATCTTTAAACGAAAACACTTACAAGGAATAATACTGCAGTGTATTGCACTATATGTAATAATATTATAAAGAAATGTCGAGGAACAGATTCATTTCTAGCTGTAGCGGACTTCAGTCAAGTGATCTCTCAGAATTTCCAGCAAATTGAGCCAATAGAGGCAATTCAATTTTCAACTGTACACATACTCCACAATATGAATTGCACATCCGGAAAAGTGAAAGCACACTCGAAAATGTGACAACATTCATTCATTCATTGACTTAATTTATATAGCGCCTCTTCAAAAGGACTACTCAGAGGCAAGGCGAATACAGAAATTTTCGAAGGGGAGCCAAAGTTTTGGTCTTGGGTCTGAAAAAAATTCGTCTGTCTTTGTGCAAATTTCTCAATGGGGGCCATGGCCAGATTTTCCCACCCCACCCGGAACCGCCCATGCTCAGAGGTTCTCCCATATCCCAGCTCGGCCAAATAAAACTGACTTAATATGAGAGAGAGGAAAGTCTGAGAATGTGTTCTAGAAAGGAAGCGAAGCGTGGACATTACAGGTCGATGACCCTACCTACCACTTAGAAGGCGCGGTGGAGGTGCGAGCAAAAGGGACAGACAGCAGACTTTGTTCAGCCGAAAGAAGAAAGAGGAAGTGGCGAGCACTAAGGGTATATGGTAGCAGAGCTCACAAAGGTACACAGCAGTCAGCGCAAGACTGGATCAGCGTTCACAATATACTAAATTCTCTGCTTGAAGGGGAGCCTGTAAAGAATGTCAGCACAACAGTAACTGCATGTTTTCGGAGCACATAATTTTGGAAGCAATTTAGCGCATCTCCCCCTTGTATACACTGTGCAATGTATACGACGTACATAGCTAATGAAAGATGCAGAGGATGCAAGCATGATAGATGGGAATGCAGAGTTTGTCCTGCGTGGAAGCAGATTAAGAGCTGTAATGGAATGAGACTGATGAGCAGATGGATGCTGTGCCGTGCATGGAGCAAAGAGGTCCTTGCAGAGCAGAGGCTTACGAAGAAGGGATGCAGGAGGGAAGAGGGGTATAGGTGGAAGAGGAGGTGGTGGAGGAGGGAGAGCTGAGAGGATGCAAATAAGAAAGGGATGAGCAGTGGAGACAGGAATGGGATTAAGAGGATGATGAATAGAGCGCTGATGAATATAAATGCACGGCAGGCGACAGAGGTGACGGAAGGTGACGTAGGAAGAGAATTAAGCGGAACTGGTTAGACTGCGGTGATGGAAACAGGAACAGAAGGAATGGGAAGAGGAGGAAGAGGAAGATGAGGACGATGAGGAGGAGGAGGAGGAAGAAGAGGAGAAAGTGGAGGAAGAGGAAATAAGAAGCTCGAGAAGGATGAGAAGCAGAAGAAGGGTTAGAGAAGGAAGAGGAAGAAGAAAGGAGGAGAAGGGTTGGAGAAGGAAGCGAAGAAGTGGAAGAACGAAGATAAAGAGGAGAAATGAGAGAATGCGTGCTCTAACACACACACACGCACATACACACACACACGCACATACAGACATGCACACATATATATATATTTATATGTATGTTTACAGGCCTACGATATACACGCATCTGTGAGAGCTACCCAAAATGTGTTATGTTATAATATGCTTACGTCTGCATATACATGTATACCTACAAACATGCACAGTTGCACACATGAATAAATACGCATACATGCATACTACATACATAAATGTATACATACATAATTATGTGCATGCATGCATATACGTACACAGATGCATGTATGATGTAACTTATAGTATGTGTATATGTATATGTATATGTATATATGCACGCAGTCACACGTACATACGCTTACATGAATGCATAGAAGGAAGACAATAGAGAATGGGAAAAGTAAAAGACAATAGAGAATTGGAAAAGCAAAAGACAATAGAGAAAAAGCAAAAGACAGGCGTCAATTCGAAGACAGACGAAAGAGATTATGGCAGGAGAAACGAGATGGAAGAGGTGCAAGATGAGAAGCGGTAAACATTCCGCTGTTATTCACCGTATACACAGACCAAACGTTTCCACTTCCCCTCCTCCTTCTCCTCCTCCTCCTCCTCCTTCTCCTCCTCCTCCTCCTCCTCCACTTAACATTAAATCAGCTTAAACCTCGGCAACTCAATTCCATCCTCGCAGCGGTGGCGGCATCGGCCAGACTCATAACCCGCAACCCCTTAACCCGCAATTTACCGTGTTTACACTCTAAATATCCATTTCGCCAGAGACTATTTCATCCGTAAATATTTGCCTATATACGCAAATTACGCACGCTCGCCGGGCGCGTTTTCCCTCTTCTTCTGCTCAGCCGTTCATCGTTTGCAGCCTCGTCTCCGATGTTGGTTCAGCGCAGCGATGCAGTCGTTCACGCCATCCAGCCTATTAATGAGTCCCGCGATTGTTTTCGCGCCGTTGCCGTTTTTTATGTTTCAATTAACCGACGCAACGTTCGTCGGTCGTTTGATTAGGAAAGCATTGTGAGTAAGTATGTGAGTCGGTGAGACGTCGCGAATGCCGTTAGTCCGGGTATAGTTATGATGCATGGCTATGTGTGTGTGTGTGTGTGTGTGTTTGTGTATGTGTGTGTTGGTGTGTGTTTTGGTGTGTGTGTGTGCGTGTGTGTGTGCGCGCGCGTGTGTGTGTGTGGTGGTAGAGTGACCGCTGTTGTAGACCTTACATTTATTTATGAAGCGCAAGTTATATATATATATATATATATATATATATATATATATATATATATATATAAGCTTATTAAGAATTACGCGTTGTCATGCCAGAAGGTTGTGGGCCGGAAATATCAAGGGAAGCAAGCAAGAGTGTCTTATATATACATGTGCCTTGATAAGGTTTCAATAAAAAAGAATTCATTGACTGATTGGCTAAAATAACGCTATGCTACTAGAGAGAGAGAGGGGGTAGAATTGGCAAGAACTAGAAATCTTTGCAGTTGTTGGCATCCATGGATAGGCCACGTATCAAGATGGTCATCATGTCATATAAAATTAAGTATATGCCTACGCGTGGCAATATAACCCCAAACGTGAATCTTTTGTTTATGGGTATTCGCAAGGTGTGCCAACCGCAATAGCATATATGTATAGGCTATAAGAATCATGCAGGACTTGCAAACCAAAAGCTCGATGTAGCAGGTAATGGAGGATAGAAATGGAAAAAACCAAGATATGTAATACATTGGGAAGTCAACAGTAGCCTATAGCCTACTGACTGAAACTGTTATCTCAGAAATGCTTTCAATTAGACGAAATTGCAGATTTAACATCCCGCACCGTTTCTCACTAGTTTTATAAGTGCAATAAAAAATGTCAACTAATAACAACACTGAGTCGAGTATTGATATTGTCCAGAGCTATATCGAAGCAATGCAAAATATGGTTTCTGAAGAATTTAATTAAATTTATTGGGAAACTACATAATTATATATTTAGCTTAGCAGTTAGCGACAATTCAGGAAACCTGACGCAGTCTACCTGTTACAACAATACTCGCAAATTAAGTTTCAAGATTAATTAGATATAATTATTATTGAGGATATCTTGTTACCTGTCCATTTCCGAATCTTCCCTGGGTTTCTACCAACGAGATAACCTTGATCTCGCCAAGGTCAACCTGAAGCCATTCCTTGACCTCTTTTGAGATGGGAAGCTTCGGACACCAGGCTCCTCCGTTCTTCTCCTGGCGGATTCTGTCTCACGTGGTAAAGTATACAAACAGAAAAACATACGTTTCAAACTTTTGTTATTTTATGAGTGTCAGAGTGTGTCTCAACATAATCTTAGTCGTCTCGTTATTTCAACGTCTCAGAGGTCTTTGGGAACATTGAACATAAGCACTTACGACAAAGCATAATTATTATATTATCCTAATCGTATACATGCAGATAACGATGCGTGTAAGCTTGCAGCACACTGCAAACATTGCAGTCGCTGCAGTCACAGTGGGCAAAGACATCTCTGTGAATCAGTAAGGAGTACACTCTGACTGAATTATTATTATCATTAGTGTAGTTATTTATATTATTTACTAGCTGGGGTACCCGGCGTTGCCCGGGAAATTTAGGATTCGACACACTCCCGGCCACAACCTCACCACACCACGCCCCACCCCCTAACCCCACCACACCACACCCCACAGCACACCGACCTCCATCGGTACGACACCCGTGAAATTATAGGATTTTCGGGGAAAATTTCCTCACCCCATCCTCTCACCCCCACCCAACCCTCCCCAACCCCACCCTCTCCCCCACCCCACCACACCTCCCCACCCCTACCTTCACCTCTCCACCTTACCATCCCTCACCCCACAACACCCCACCGCACTCCGACCTCCACAGGTACGCCACTCGTGAAATTTGGGTTTGGGGACATATTTCCCCCCACCTCCCCCTCACCACCACACTCCGACCTCCACCAGCACGCCACCCGTGAAATTAGCGTTTTCTGGGAAAATTTCCTCTCACCCCCACCCCTCACTCCCCACCCAACCCTCGCCCCCACCCTCTCCCCCACCTCACCCCACCACACCAACCTGCACCAGTACGCCACCCGTGAAATTAGGATTTTCGTAAAAGTTATATCACCTGCTCTCGCCAGTTATATGATGACCATGTAAGCGTTTAAGAAGGTGTTTAAGAAACGGCCGTCTTAGTTTTTCGCCCCCACTCTGGCCTCCATGGTGGTAGAGATTCGCCAACCACTGAACCGGGTGGTTCTGATGGCCCTCTATCTAGGTAAAAATTTCAGATCAATAGCTGCGTTTTATTTTTTAACAATGGGGGTTTCACCCCCACCCTGGCCCCATGGTGGTAGAGAATTGCCAACCCCTCGACTTTGTGTCTCATGCCGAGACCTACACAGTAGTGAAGGTTTGGAGTGAAAAGCTCAAAAACTGTGGAAATGCATCCCGAACAAACAGACAGACAGACACACAGAATCTTCTCTTTATTTATATAGATTTATTTATTTGTTATCACCATTATCCTACTGTTATCATCATTTTATTATTATTATTATTATATTATTACCATTATATATATAATCATAATCATTACAATCATCATTGTCATCATAATTACCATTATTAGCAGTATAGTAGTATATCATTCTACTTATTCGTTTATTTATTTATTTATTTATTTATTTATTTATTTATTTATTTATTTATCATCAACATCACTTTATTTTCATTATTATAAATGTCATCACCATTACCATAGTAGTCATCAATGTCGTTATTATCATTATTAATACGAACATTCTCATGCTCCCAAAGTCACAAAGTCACACAGAAATGCAACTGCAGTGAGGCGCAGTGAGTCAGGCACCAAATGAAGAGATCTCCTAACTTCTGAAAGCTAACATTGACTTTTGAGACGTTTCTTCAATAAAAGTATAAAATCAGACTAATTGATGAAAAAATAGTTATAATAGCTACACTTATAATAGTTTTAATAGCTATTCTAAATCACCTCTCTAAAATTAAGTTTATAACTACTAGAAACCTACATTGTCGTGGCTATAACTACCAATTAGCAACTACAGTAGATTGTCAGTAGTTAAAGACTAACTTAAAGTGTCTAACTGTCCATCATTGCAAGCTATATAATTATAGGCCTACAGCGTAATAAAACTGTCATCGTTCCAGCCTTTACCCCTTTTAAATATCTGTTCTGCGGCACATTGGTAATGTTATTATTCTTGTCATAGTGAAAATTCCTATTGCTGAGTTCGTTATGGCAGATATATGATCATCTTATGCCATACGTTCGCCATACAGAACTCGAGGAGTGTGGTTCAGAGCCAAAGAAAAAAGCTGAGAGAACAACAAACTCAATTATTAATGGAATAGATGCATCACTGGTGGGAGAGAAAGACGTGGCCACAATCTTCAAACACCAACGTTGAGTGTTGTACATTAGCGACAAAAAGCTGATTCGAAAATCCAGCAGACCACCGCTGCAGTATATTTTTAAACCGGAACAACGAAAATAATTATGGCAGACGGTAGACGATATGTTAGAGCTAGCGCTGCCCTTGCAAGGTGGATAACCGTATACACGTTTTTATCCACTCCTTCACCTCCTCATCCTTCTCCTCCTCATCCTTCTCCTCTTCTTCCTCGTCGTCCTCCTCCTCTTCTTCCTTCTTCTCCTCGTTCTCGTCCTCTTCGTCCTCCTCCTCTTCCACATCTTCCTTTCCCTCCTCCTCTTCTTCCTCCTCCTTATACTCTTCCTTCTTTTCCGCCTTATCGTTCTTCTGCTCCTCCTCTTCCTACTCTTCCTTCTTCTCCTTCTCCTCCACTTCTTCTTCCTCATTTTCCTTTTCCTCCTGACCTCCTCCTCCCCGTCCTTCTCCTTATCCCCTCCTCCTCTCCTCTTCCACCTCTTCCTCCTTCACCTCCTCCTACGGTCAGAGACCGTTAGTAGATCCTTCCTGATGATGATGATGATGACGACGACGACGACGATGACGATGATGATGATGATGATGATGATGATGATGATGATGATGATGATGATGATGATGATGATGATGATGATGATGATGATGATGATGATGATGATGATGATGATGATGATGATGATGATGATGATGATGATGATGATGATGATGATGATGATGATGATGATGCAATGTAATAGAAATAGTCTGTCTCTAATCCAGCGATTGTCGCTCTGAACCTACCAAGCGGACTTCATTCAACATTCATTGGCCCACGTTATACCTGCAGAGTCTTATTGTCTCAGACTGTGCGCTGTTGTAAGTGCAAACAACAAACTAAACGACTAAAGACCATAAACCATCATAAACCATGTTTCATGTAAACTGAAGTATTTCAAAATACTTCCGCACTTCACGATTTCCTGACACATAACCAGCTAATCACGTGACAAGATGGCCGTCACCGTGAACCGGAAACGAAGGTTTTGTTCCGCTAAGTTCTCGTGTGATGTAAGATTCGTCGGTTCAATTCCATAATCTTCTCCTACACCTCCTTCTCCTCATTCTTCTCCTTCTCCTCTTCCGCAATCTTCCCGCAACCTTTCCCATTACGAGTCATAACCAGCCGATGTTTACGACCAACCCCACCTCCCCCCACTCGGTCACCCTCCATCCGCCTAACTTCTTAATCATTCTTTTATGACCGTTTCAATTCGATTTTCCCGCGCTTTCTCTTCATCTTCGTCTGCTTCGTCTTCTTTATCGTCTGCTTCAAGCGCCGCTCGATGGTCGTTCATCGTCGCAACGTTTCCACGAAGTCCACACAACAACAACTGTACTCCACCATATTATATCCCATCGACCCCTTCCATCCCACTCCACTGTGGCGGCAACCGGCGCGCGGACGTACGGGACGGACGGACGAGCCCCAGTTCTCTCCGCCGTCGTAGCCTCGACGAGGAACGGGGGGCGAACGCGGTGAACGACGACGGCGAGGTTTCCCTCCTCTCTCGCGTGGGAGTCGAAAGAGGGCAGCGGGATTAAAACTCATTAGCAAGGCAGATCTGAATGCTAAGCATGATATCAGAGTGCTCACAGCAGATTAAAGGAATCAATCACGATGAGAAAGAAGTGCGGTGAAAAGCATCTCTCGCCTCCTTCTAATCTCTGACCCCTTTAAGCTGCAATGGCATCGTCCTGCTGTAGTGATAAATTCGTGGCTTAAACCGATGAATATGATCGGCGTAGGGCAAAGACTGCTCGGGTCCGATAATGAATTCTTCAACCGTTAATATTAACGGTCTTTATCGACTTGCCTGCTAAAAGACATTCGCCTTTACGCGATATCACCCAGCTGGTTACTATGGACGAGAATGAATAAATTCGGTTATTTACATACAGTCGATTGCAAAGTTAGATGCTTCACGCTATTGACATAGCCTAGGTCTACTCTGCTCAGGGAGAGAAATGCATTGCTGGGGCGAGGGTTCAATCCCATAATCTTTCTTACAACCCCACACTTTGCACACACAAACTCCACGCGGATCATGGTCTAATATCATCGTCATTTTCCCATAATTCTCATTCTCACCATGTTAACTACATTTGAGTATAAGAGTTCGGGAGTTCAAACCCCCATATAAGAAATTTGGTACGATATATTATCTGCTCAATCTTCGCCTCTGAATAGAAAAGATACTCTGAATAGAACAGATACTCTGAATAGAAAAGACACTCTAAATAGAATAGTTCATCCAAATAGAATTCAAGTGGATCTGAACTTACCGTGAATTAATTGGACCGACGCTTTTCTCGTCATACGATGAACTTGCCGACAACGATTCATCCGTGATCACTCCAGACGACATTCCCAAGTCACGACGACAGTTTGCTGATCAACAATTTTAAAAGAATTATTCTATATTAAATAGAGAAAATAATCTGATTCCAAAGAGCTGCCACACTTCAAGTTGATGTCAACCGCGGTGGACATAAAAAACCAAGTACGTTAAAGTAATTACAGCCTATAATTGCTATACGAAGGTTTCACGACTTGACAGTTTCTACCATCTACATGTATTCCACCATAAACATCATGCACACACCACCAGGGATCACATGGTTGTTCTTCTTATAATTCCGGATCACCTACAGCAGCGACGATACATAGTGTCTGCCACTCTAGACATTGCTATTTCTATGTCCTCTGAAAACGTATGGAGCTAATGCATATTCATAAGCTGAGCTGCAGCAGTCGCCTTTATTTATAGCACACGGTGGGGTGGCATGCAGATACTCCCGCGTTAATAGTCAAATAACGAAGCTTTAGAGACACGTTGATGTATGCGAATAAGACATGCGCCGTGAGCAGAAGAACATTGCCCGCTGCCTGGGGATTCCCGTTGACACTCACACATTCACATGATGATATTAAAAGCGTGGTGCTCGATAGCGCAGTGGATAGCGCGTTGGACAGTCGATCGAGAGGTCGAAGGTTCAAATCCCCGATAGGGAGAAAATAATTTCGATCGACAAATGTCTGCAACCCCCCCCCAGGCCTCGTGGCCAAATCAGTTGCGATGATGATGATGATGATGATGACGATGATTTTGACTTTAACTTTATGATTTGTTTCATAATTTAATGCACTGTCGGCAGGTTTACCGACACGACTTCAATATTCATCATATCTGAGCAGTTATTGAAAAGTAAAGCAAAATAAAAGCAAAAAATTAAATGCTCACTCACCCATATCTGCAAGTCGTTGAGTATTCATTCGTCCAGCCATGAAAAGAAAAACACAAAAAATCATTAACAGCTGATGACTGTTTTCAGATAATATTTCAATCTCGGGCTGTGGACTATTACACCGGTTGACCGTATATATCGGGTGTCTGATGGAACGGATGGTACGCCGTGCGACGTGACTCATCATTCAGATCCAAAGATAAATTATTTGGTCGCATCTCTCATTATTATTATGTGTGGGATGTCTTGCGTTGGTTCCCATGCCTGCAGCTGATTGTCAACATTTGGGGTCTGTGCATTGGTTGGGGGGGGTGCATTGAGGGTCTGGTTCCTGCATAATTATGTGTCTGCGAGAACTCTGTTTTTCCACCTCGGGTGTCCAGCGTCGATCCACCCTTCGGTCAGCCGACAAAACTGACGTCCAGGTTCTTCACTAGTGGACTGATATCCGACAGAGCCTGTCATTCTAGGTCGCTGGTCCATCAACCTGGAATGGCTTACTTCTTTCACAGCCATTATTGCCAGAGGCTTTATATGGTCCACTCTGTTCTTTAAGAATCTCACAACTACGATGTTTAGCCGTGCTTGGACCGTAAGCACTTTTGAGTAACCTGGAGTGGAGCTATACAAAGCTTCCTAATATAAACAGACAGACCGACGTCAAAAGAGTCGGCAGCCTCTGCTAAACATTCCTTGGACGCTCGCTTAGGTCTACCTCTGGAAAATTAAAATTTATTTAACTAACATATAGCCTATGCACTAGCCTACTTTTAGTTTTTTAGCATAATATTTTCTCGCACTCTAAAGACACTAATGGCACACAAAGTGAAAATGAGAAATTCACATTGAGCAGTCTCTTTCTTAAAATAAATTCAAATTCCTAACCTGCTATACTTTGGATTTTGTCAAGCTCTTGCAAAAACATTTACGGTACACGTGCAATGCATGGCCACTGCGTTTTGCACCTCCTGCAAAAAATTATCCTGCATGTGACATGAATGCATTGCACCAATCTCCAGTGGCGGCGCTAGGGGGAGACTGGGGGCTAAGCCCCCTACGAGAGGCTCAGCCCCCCCTAAAAAAAGGGCCATCCGAAATTTTTTACAGTGAAATATTCACAATTTTGGGCTGACGACTAAAAAAAAAAAAGGTCGTCAGAAATTTTGGCGGCGACAATGGAATAAAAAAAAGGTCGTCGAAATTTTGGCGGCGACAATGGAAAATTTTCACGGGATTTCGGTCGATGACTAAAAAAAAAAAAAGGTCGTCAGAAATTTTGGCGGCGACAATGGAATAAAAAAAAAGGTCGTCGAAATTTTGGCGGCGACAATGGAAAATTTTCACGGGATTTCGGTCGATGACTAAAAAAAAAAAAAGGTCGTCAGAAATTTTGGCGGCGACAATGGAATAAAAAAAAAGGTCGTCGAAATTTTGGCGGCGACAATGGAAAATTTTCACGGGATTTCGGTCGATGACTAAAAAAAAAAAGGTCGTCAGAAATTTTGGCGGCGAAAATGAAAATGGAAAATTTTCATGAGATTTCGGTCGAGGCTTCAGCCCCCCCGAAACTGAAATCCTGGCGCCGCCACTGCCAATCTCTCGTATTTACATCGTCCAATCACTCTCTCTTCCATCTGCCTCTGATCACTGCTCCGTTATCATCCCAATGAATAAGACTACATGTTAAGGAGCATCCTACTGCTATGATATTCAAACTCTAACTGTATCCAAAGAAACGCAGTCTTTGGTCATTCATGGAATATGTTCTACGTCAAACCTTAACGTCATTACATCTGAATGGCTATAATTGTCGCCTCTCATTCTATAGATATACATTCTGTTCCGTCACATCTCAAACACCAATATTATAATAGGTCCCGTGCTTTCTTCATCTACAGCCTTCGGTGCAGGTCGACATCAACCGAGAAAATCTGCGTCTGCACATTGTATACCATAGCGTATACTGAATAAATCATCCGTTGTCTGATGACTTTGAGTCTCTGACTTTGGTCATGCGACTGATCTCTCTCTGCTTCGGGAAATGTTCTCGAAGCCTCTCATTGCTCCCATCACTACTGCTGCAGCTGTTGTTGCCCTTCTCGTGAATCTCGTCTCCTTCGTATGCAGTCATTATTCCTAATCCCAAATAAGTGATTCATCCACTTCCCACGTGTGCATCATTTGCACACTATTAACCTTATAACCTCCTCAGTGGATGGAATCCGATTTGACCAGGGTCTATGACAACAGAGGCCGTTACCCTGGACAGAAATTTGCTCGGCATATTACAGCACTTAAGAGCAAGGTACTGAACCAGTTTTAATTTACCTCAGTGCCAATGCCATTGTCTAAAATATATTGCGTCTGCTGCCAAAAAAAGGTGTGCAGTCAACTTGTTTGGCGTCTGCTGCAGGAAATGTTTTAGAGATCCTGAATTTTACTTGGGCGTTAGGTCTATTATACTACCAAGGCCTACCTGTGAAAGGACAACGGGACATTTTGAGGAAGAGCAATAGATGACTGATTAGTACGTTTTCTCGTATATCATATGACGACAAATAATAATAATAATAATAATAATAATAATAATAATAATAATAATAATAATAATATTCGTTTCGATTAATCGGTTGAAATTGGTGTGCAGTGTGCACTGTGCATTACTTACTTATGGCCGTCAGGCGATGCCGTCAGCACGCGTCAGCCGCTTTCCCATGGTATAGCTCTCCACTTTTATCTATCCTGAGCCACGTGCGTCGCCTCCTACTGTGCATGCAGTGTGGTAAACGCTTATGCATGCCACTCTTCTCTGTCACCAGAACCAACAGGAAGAAGTTAGAAGTAACTATACATTGTGGACAGATCTGATGCACCAGTGACAATGACCGGTGCATTCTTGGCACGCGCTTTATTTCAGCAGCACCTTATAATATTATTTAGAGTTGCATATAATATGATTTTAGAGCTGTGCATTATGCAACCACAACCAACTAGAATAAAATAATAGCATTGTCTTTTATCTGTCTGTCTGTCTTTCACTCTGTGTGTCTGTCTGTCTGTATGTCTGTCTGTCTGTCACTCGTGCCTTGCTATTTCCATCCGCGCATTTCTCAGTATAGATATAACCACAATTCTCGCTTGCAGACAATACAGACTGCTGTCATCTCGGACTTTTCCATATATGCTGCCAGTTTTAACGTGTGTGTGTGCGCCTATGTGCGGGCGACAACAACACTTGCGCAATATCTGTCTAGACTTTCTTCTTCCCTGAGGCGCTGACCCAACAAACAATGATTTTGTCGACGCTATAAGACTGTCTTCAAGTGATTTCTAAAGTGGCAGAAACCGCCGCTGGTAAGAGACATCAACATAAGCATTCTGCTTCTACTCTCATGAAAATCTATGAATAGATTAATCTACAAAACCGTTGAAGCCCATGAATCTAAAGTCGAATAGCATTGCAAATAGATCTACGACCGAGCCAGGATTAAATAGTAAGCTTACTCTTCTTCCGAACATAACAATTATGTCCTTTTTCATTAATCTGGCAGCATTCAGTATATTTTAAAGACTGCACGTGTTTTATCAGTGTTCGTTGGTGAGTGTGATGTAGGTAATATTATTGGCATTATTTGTTGGAATAATCCTGTAGGATATATACGGCAGTTGGGTAAACGTTTTATGATGTAGTGTGGCAAGGTTTGTATTCGGTGTCTCTTCGTAGACGTTTGAATGGTGATGAAGCTTTTGAGATTTCAAGAAATGGGTGATTTTATACCTGCCCCATTAATGCCCAACTTCTTTGTTTTCCAAAATATTTTAATCTGGGGTTATATGCAATGACTTTAGACCACATATATGCGTTAGTTTTGTTTATATTTAATTTTCTCAATTTTTTCAATTGCACTTTGACGTTTGGTCCCATATATTGGAAAGTATAGGCACGAATGGGGGGGCATCAACTGATAGAGCTGCCACTGAATGTTAATTTCACTAAATTACGACAGTCAACACGTTTTATTGCGTTTGTTATAGGTCTACTTAGGCTATAGGCGATATGAATAAACATTTTGAAAGTGGTATTACACATCATGCATCATTATCGTCAGCTACGCTTAGCTGATAAAGGAATCCTCTTAGTTCCTTTTGCACGTGCTATATTCTACCATGAAGAATCGATCCTTTTCAGAAATCACGAATTTCAAATATTTGTCCAGAAATAACATCACCACACAAAAAAATTTAAAACTCTAAAATACTTATCTTGAAGAACAATAATTATGTTAGTTAGTAAATAAGTTTAAGAACTTTTTAAAATTGCACTTGGTTTATAGAAATATTACCAATTTTTTTATCATCCCATATATTAACGGTATTGTAGGCATTAATGGGTTAAGTGCAAGACCAGTGTAGAGAGAGACAGACAGAGCAACAGAGAGGATAAAGGAGAGAGATGCAGCGGGAGGAGAGACAGACAGACAGGTAAACAGACAGAGACAGAAACACAGAGAGAATTAGAGAGACTCTGAGAGAGAGAGAGAGAGAGAGAGAGAGAGAGAGAGAGAGAGAGAGAGAGAGAGAGAGAGAGAGAGAGAGAGAGAGAGAGAGTCAGACAAAAACACAGACAAAAAAGAGAAACGACAAGAGAGACAGAGAGAACAGGGGGAAAGAGAGGACACAAAGAGAGAAAATGGCAGAGAGTGGAAGAGACAGAGACAGACTTATACAGGAAGAGATAGAAAGAGACAGAGAGAGTAATAGAAACAGGTACATAGATCTATAGATCTAAATAAAGAAAGAAAGAGAGAGGGACAGAGATACAGAGAGAGAGAGAGAGGTAGAGACAGAAACAACAAGTAGACAGACAGACAGACAGAGGCAGAGGCATAGACAGAGACATTGAGAGAGCAAGAAGGAAGAAGAGAAAGAGCGACTACAGTTTCCGTCAGATCATCCATATAACAGCTCCAATCTTAATTACAACTCGAACATCGCTGCAGCCCCATAACTCAACAGCCGCTCTTCATCCATGCACACACATCCACAGGTCAGCGACCTAGAGGGTGTCCGTCCTCCTCCCAGGTGCTCACCCCACCCGTAACTCTTACACCACCAACCACCCCACCGCCCCACCGACCGACCGCCCCATCGACCGAACGCCCCACCGACGGACCAACCGCCCCACCGCCCAACCGCCCCACCGACCGACGGACCGACCAACGGACCGACCGACGGACGGACAGATCGACCGATCGCCTGGATTTGACGAGCGACCGAAAGACGATGCGATGGAACCGTCACCAACGCTGCAGCGATCGGTCGCCGAGCAACTATAAGCAGCTCCACCAACAGACCACCACAGCCCCTCCGTCCTTCCGTTCGTCCCTCCGTCCCTCCCTTCCTCCAATCTCTCCCTCCGTCTTCTTTCTGTCCCACTCTCCCTCCGTCCGTCCGTCCGTCCGTCCGTCCGTCTAGTTATCCTTCCGTCCGTTTATTTGTCCGTCCGTCCGTCCCTCCCTCCCTCCGTCTTCTTTCCGTCCCACTCTCCTTCCGTCCGTCCGTCTATTTGTCCTTCCATCCGTCCGTCCGTCCGTCCGTCTATTTGTCCGTCCGTCCGTCCGTCTATTTGTCCGTCCGTCCGTCCGTCCCTCTATTTGTCCGTCCGTCCATCCGTCCATCCTCGATCGATCGATCGGGGGCTGCAGCCAGGATGGGTGGACGGACGGACGGACGGACGGACGGTCGGACGGTGTGTGTCACGTCGTCCGTGCGTCTATAGCCGGTCATATCTGTCTAGAGAGGATAAGGAGGAAAGAAGGAGGAGGGGAGGAGGGAGGAGGGGAGGAGGAGATGAGGGGAGAAGGGGGATAAGGGTGAGGAGGGTGGAGCGTGCAAACCCCGGACGTAGTCGCAATTTCCAGCGGAATAAGAAGGTTGACTCTGCGAACGTTTGAGGTCGTCGTCTGCTGCGTCATGTGATGAATGGCTGCAGCAGACGATGAGAGTTACGTCACGTTGGCGGGAATCACGTTTCCACTGCAGCTGCAGACCAACGAAACGAACGCAGACGATGTGGATCTACTTTTATGGCTACAGCAAGCAAGGCGGACTAATTCGAATGAGTGCTGAGATCGGTGAAGTGATTGTGCAAATCGGCGTTTCAGATGTAATTAGAATGTCTCAATAAATATTAATAATGATCGTCGCCATAATAATAAGAATAACATTATTAGACGGTGTTAGCTATTTTCAATTTCAAGGGGGTCACATTACAAGCGTATACAACTACACATCGGGAATGAGAAATCCTTAATTGTTTCCACCTGCACATAAAACACTTCAATCCGATGTCCTGAAGACAACAGACATCCATCAATCCTCTACCTCGTCTGTCCGGTCTTGAAATCTGTCGGCAATCAGAGGAAACCTGGAAAATTTCAGACAACTTTGAGGGGAGGAGACCAAAGGAGACGATGTCGAGACTAATAATAATATTATTAGGAAACGAAAAACCAATAAAATCCATCGTTAATTCTATATGCATAGAATTGCAGACATCGGACATAAGTCGGCGACAGATCTAGTTACAGTAGTTACTGATCGGTTTGACCATGCACTCACCAAAGTAGACGTTAATTGGTCGTAGAACGGTTATAGAATGGAAATGGATACCACCCACCTCACCGCAGATCCTCACTCAAAACACAAAAACGCCTTTCGTTCTTTCGTCCACGAAGATTATTCCAGACTATAATATTACAACGTCTACACGAAAGATGACATGCCACAATCGTCCCATGACAGACTATTCCCCTAAAAGTCTTTCCCCCGGAGACTATTTCGAACCGGATTTTCCCCGGCGGATCTGTTTCAGAATAATTGATAAATTTCCTCCCGCCGGAGACAATATTCCGATATGAAGTCGCCCGTTGGGGGAATACTTAATTTCCTGTTTCCTCGGAAAGTCTTTATTTTAACGCAAGAGACGCTACAGTCAAATCAGCCGACCAGGTTAAACCGTAGTTTACATCAAAGCTAAAGCTTATAGCAGGAAAATCCATTGACAGATTATTTGCTATCATATCAAAAGACTTTATACCAATACAGAATATCTAGGAAGACATTATTTCAGCCAGTGGAGTCTCTGTTTCGTGGGGAGGGCCTCGCAGGGCTTTTTTTAACGTGCAGTTCTACACAAAATGTGCAGTTGTAAATGGATTTGTGCAGTTGTTGTAGAAGCACTTCTGTGCAGTTAAAACTAGTGAAAAAGGTTACTTGTCCTCCAATTGAAAGTAATTTTCCATGGAGGATGGGAAGAGAAAGAAGAGGTTGTGCAGTTCTAAAAATTCCTTAAAAACAGCCTTGGGGCCTCGTATCATGACACCGGCATGAATGACATAACACCAGAAACGACGACGGTGTCATGACGTCTGCATGAATGACATGACACCAGAAACGACGACAGCGTTATGACGTCTGCATGACATGGCGCCCATTACGTCGAGAGACTGGTGGATTGAAAGTAACTGAATTCCACTGGAAAATCAGACTAATGCATAAAGACAAAGACTGAGTTTCTGCAGCTGCACATTACGTGCAGCACGCAAAGAATTATGATGTTCGGAGCGATATGGCCAATGCGCAAGTGTGTTGTTCGAGAGAGGCAAAAGGGTGTGGAAAGATATATCCAACGCCATCGAGTAATTCAATTTATGTCGGAGCTTTATGGATATGCGGTATAAGGGCCGGATTAACCACTGAGGATAGGGATGAGGAAGAGAGGGATGAGGAGAGGAACGAGGAGGAGGCGATTGAGGAGGAGAGGGATGAGAAGAAGAGGGATGAGGAAGAGGAGCCTTGAAAACTATACACTGGGGGCTCTCGGAATGCTTCGCGCGTGAGAAGTGATGCCGTAAACGTCAGCTATGATCAGACCGTCGCTCGTGATGACGGCATCTTCAGCAGCTACGTCGTCATGACGATATTCCCATATAAAAGTTCATATTTGTGGCCACGTGAGACCAAATAATATATATATATATAAGACATATTGGATGCCCATAATTATGGCTTCATAATATTATAGCCTATATATTGCATATATGCATGACGGCCAACCTTTTCAATGTCAATATGTTCGTGGAAGGCACCAGTCGTATTTAGAAAGAAAACTAGGATCATGCTCCGATGAATAAATATCTGGCGTAAAGAATGCTGTCAGTTGCGGTCACTGATGGAAAATTCTTAGGCCATACGCAGTTCTGTGATCAATTCGCTTTGACAAGAGAGGTCTGCAATAATTGACGGCATCGTGTTCTCGCCAAGATTCGTACTTTTGTGAGATACATGTAAGCTTAGCGGTTAGTCTATTTGTATCGGACCGACACAGCACAGCATCGTGCGTATAATTATTGGTCTATGTACCTTTGTTGGCATGTTGGTCCTATGCTCTGGAATGACCTTGGTGAGCTTAACTCGTGCTGAGATCATATATACCTATATATGATTCTGCCCGTTCTCCTAAGGAGTTCTTCACAATGGGAACGTCTCTAAACATGTTGCATTCTGAGAGATACTTGATAGCAGTGCTGTACAACATGCGGGCCGCAGGTGGTTTCAAGTGGCCAGTCAAAGCTCACTAAAAATTTACTCTGTCTTTGGGTATAGGCCTAAACTGAAAAAACGGACAAAGTCAGAGGTCAAAAAGAAAATTTATTTTCAATTATTTTGTAATGGTTTCTTCGGTTTTGGACAGCAGCCAGAAAGGCCAGTCCGACAACTAAACTCGTCTTTCAATCCCGGGGAAGGTGCAGGGGCTAAGTTCCCGTGGTACGACGTAGTCTATCAAAAGATTGACATAGGCCTATAATATGACACACGACTTCTCGTTTTAACAACTCCTATTCCTCTACTCGGCTAAACTGACCTCGCAAACCGTCCCAAACTGTCCACTTCTATAACTTTAACTTATAAGCTGATTCCTGAAATGTGTATAATTGTGTACAGAGGTCCAGCATGTCTGCAAGTGGCAGCCACCATTCCTTTCGAGACATATAGTCCTGTTCTAATACTCATCGCTGGAAGACGTGAGTTTACGGGACGACGAACCTGAAACTTTTAATTGGAATTTCCACATGGATTTGAAATTTCGAATGAAACTACTAAACTTGCACGCAACAATTGTGTGGTCAAAAACATAGGGACTCTATTGTCTTCAGAATATGCTTCTGCAGTGCATGGTGTTATTTGATACAACGTATCAACCAAACAAATCATGAGATCTTCAATGTACAAGTCAGAGGTTGGTCTTTAATTAACTCCATAATTATTATGTGTGCATGTAGCTAGGGTGAGGCTAATTTTGAACGCGCAATTCCACATAACAGTGAAGAAGAGAGGAGACAGAACGGATACATTGTAGACACAAACCCTGACGCTGCTCTCTTCGACAATAACGGTTCATATTCCTTGCACTAATTATTGATATGTAAGTTATATCTCAAATCAAACAATTCACAAATTAAACACTAATCAAAAACAGATCTAAGTCCTGACTTGTCCACCGGTTGTCCTGTTTCCCTTTCTATTGAATGGACTCCTCGATTTCCCCTCCCTCCCCATCAGTTCGCTCTGTCATCCTATTTGGTAGTGTGCCCTCATCTCTCTCTCTCTCTCTCTATCTCTCTCTCTCGCCTCTGCCTTTTCTCTCGGAGTCGCACGCACTGCGGGAAGAGCTTTCAAACGGTCAGATGCAATACAATGCAATGCAATTATAGTCAAAGGCAGATTATTATTATTATCATTATCATTATCATTATTATTATTATTATTATTATTATTATTATTATTATTATTATTATTATTATTATTATTATTATTATTATACGATAGACTCACACAACAGTTGCTGCTCCTCGTCCTGCTTCTCGAGCGAACACGAGATCCTCTCTGTCCAGCAGACAACGACGATGACGACGACGACGACGACGAAGGCGAACGAACGAAAACCTCTCCAACAAATCATTGATCGCTGTTGATCCCGTGATGCATCTGTCAAAACCAAAACGCAATCACCCTAGACAACGCTCGACATAAGAATAGTCTCGGATACTGATATCACTCGGATACTGATATCTCGGATGCTACGTTGTCAAACGCTGAAAATTGATCACACAGAGTCATTCGTTGCGTTAAACTCTCCCACAACAACTCTCCTTCAGATGCCACCCTCTGTATATACGTCCACCGACGAATAATAACTCATTTCCCAGAATAACCTCAGGGTATCATCGTCACTAACAACACCATCCAGCTGTCCTCCCTGCTCCTCCTTCACGCACAGCATGCAACCCTGCAGCAATCTTCCTCCACAGCAGAAGAAGACGAATAGGCTACGTGCGCACACCATCAGCAGCACACACCGACCGACGTCTCGTAAACACGCCAACGTTCGACGTTGTCGCACGAGAGAGAAATGTGAGCGACGACCATTACGTCGTCGTCGTCGGTCAGCGATCGGCGTCGGCGCCGGGGCTCCTCCGACCGACCGACCGACCAACCGACCGATACGCTGCTGCGCTGTGGGCCCCGTGATGCGTCGACCGCAGCAGAAAGTACAGCCGCCAGAAATGTACGAGCGATGGACGGACGTAGAGGGCAGTGGGCCACATCAGGTGGGTTGCATGTCTGCTCTCACCAGATAATATGTCTCCTTGCATGCCACATGCACCAAATGCATCCGTTATAGCCTACGTATACACGCGATCCTGTCATCGTAGACTGTGGCGTGTGATTCGCTGTGGATGGAGTGTTGCTGCAGCTGTGAATGGTGGTGGCGTTGTGGTTGTTGTTGCATGTCGATGTTTGCGTGTGTGAGATGCGTATATACAATACATGTATATGGCGATTGCAATACAATGAAACGTTGCGTGAGATGGTTGCATGCTTTTGAGCATGGAACCAACACACTTGTGCTCTTTCGTTTCATTGACTATTGCTTTGCGCTGGCATAAAAAGTTCGTGTCATATCCGGTAGCCTATATGCAATATTATTGCTGAATGCCATTATATTCTATAGACGTAGCAGTGTTAGATGGTCTTCATGCTGAGGCTGGTGTTGCATTAGTCGCAATAGTGATAGTACAATTATTGTGTTGCTAATGCCACAAGCTACGCCACTGGTTGCACTCTTCCAGTGCCAGTCCCAAGTCTGAAAATTTAAAGTATACCAGCTTTCTTCATTGGCTGTAATTGCTACAGCAGAAACTGTGTGAGAAGAATAGGACCCTACATAATTATACCGGTACAGGTAGATAATCATATTCCAGTCTCTTATTACCGACGACATCTCCATGATTATGATCATATTCGTGTTCTTTGTCATCATCATCGTCGTCGTCGTCGTCGTCGTCGTCATCATGATCACAATAAAATGCAACTATTATTTTTCGTTACTATATTATTACAAGCAATCGTCATCATACTTGTTACAGTATTATAATAGTCGTCAATGAAATCTTCAAAATCATCCTCTTAACCAGTTATCACATCCATGACTGTACCACCCTTCCTCTGACCAAGGCTAAACCTTCCACAGGGTTATGGAGGTCACCCGGTACCATCATACAGCCAGAGACCACTTCCCATCGATCAACAACCCGAACTGAACGCCCCAAACTGAATGCCCCAAACTGAATGCCCCAAACTGAATGCCCCAAACTGAATGCCCCAAACTGAATGTCTCAAACTGAATGCCCCAAACTGAATGCCCCAAACTGAATGCCCCAAACAGAATGTCCCCAAACTGAATGCCCCAAACTGAATGCCCCAAACTGAATGCCCCAAACTGAATGCCCAAACTGAATGCCCCAAACTGAATGTCCCCAAACTGAATACCCCAAACTGAATGCCCCAAACTGAATGCCCCAAACTGAATGCCCCAAACTGAATGCCCCAAACTGAATGCCCAAACTGAATGCCCCAAACTGAATGTCCCCAAACTGAATACCCCAAACTGAATGCCCCAAACTGAATGCCCCAAACTGAATGCCCCAAACTGAATGCCCCAAACTGAATGCCCCAAACTGAATGCCCCAAACTGAATGCCCCAAACTGAATGCCTCAAACTGAGTGCCACAAACTGAATGCCCACACTGAATGCCCCAAACTGAATGCCCGTGCACAGCAGCATCGAGGTTGTTAAAGGTCGGTTCGGTTAAACGACCTGTAATCACCATTTCGACAATCGATCAATCAATGCTGCAATCACTCGACTACAATCACGCTTCAAAGTAGATGGCACGCAGGGGCAACACAACCCAATTCCACTGAACACATCAAATATGCCACGATGAGGTCAACACCCCACCCCCGCACCCCCACCCCAACCCAACCCCATCTTAATGGGAGAAAGGAATGTCCTAAGCATCGCTGTAGGATGTATACAGCAGAGTGCACTGCAGCCTATCACGTAGACTTGTTTTCTCATCAACATTCTTACGAGATTAAACTTTATAGACGTCGAAATGCAATACGGTGGGAGGTGAGGCGGGGCGGTGTTGGCACGGCGGATGATTGCGTTTGCTGCCTATACGCCCTCGGGACATCGGGTTCGATTTCTAACCCATAAAAGCGAAAGCGACACTGCAGTCAAGCCAGGCGACACGAATACAGAAAGTTATCTGTGTTTTCGATTACCATCGTCATTGTTCTGTCTTTTACATTCGAACCATTAATTTTATTTTTTCAATCTTACACATCGAAACAACTCTGCGCGAAAAGTCGTCCAGTATATAAATAGACTCCGATGGTTTGGAATATGTAGAGAGGTCGCCTGTTTTTATTTAAAAATTATTACTATTGTATTTATTTAAGATCAATAGGCTACAACTCTATTTATTTTAAGAATAATACTATCGTATTTAAGCTTATTCTAAAATAATTACTATTGCATTTATTTTAAGATTACTACTACTGTATTAATTAAGTTACACAATTATTACTATTGTATTTATTTTCAGAATAATACTACTGCATTTATTTTAAGATCAATGTGGCTCTATTTATTTTAAGAATAATACTATCGTATTTATTTTAAAATAACTACTATTGTATTTATGTTAAGATTAACACTACTGTATTTATTAAGTTATAAAATTATTGCTATTGTATTTATTTTAAGAATAATACTACTGTATTTATTTTAAGAATAATACTACTGTATTTACTTTTAAAATAATACTAATGTGTTTATTTTAAGATTAATACTACTGTAACAAGACAGGAAACAGTGGTCATAAATATATCAAATGCGCAATATTTCGGGCGGTCGACATAATGGAACGGTTGGAACCTGCAACCAAAGTTCTTCTCTGCAATTCACTGTCGCAAAAATGATGACGAATGGTAGAAAAAATAACAAAGACTGTGACAGAAACAGGGACAAAAGAAAAACGACCTTTCAGCAACAGATTCATAATAATATAGGCCTATCGATCAATGCGATGTCATAGACATCATATTATTTGCAGAGTTATGAGAAGACCATAAAAGCACATAACGTGGGAACATGAGGTTTTTGTGTTCTGTTATCATGGGCGAAGTATATCAGGGGCTAAGAGGCAAAGCCCCCAAGAAGGCCCAGATTCAGCTTTTTACAGTGTAAATGGTATCTTTTCCGGGGCTTAGGTCCCCTCTCCAAGAAGGTCCCCAGACGCAGGGTGAGAATTGCCGGGGGGTTGGGGGGTTTCGACCCCCCCAGTCTTTCTTAGAGCCCCATGTTAAAGTATGATTTTTATACCCCAATTCCAAGTGGATAATGGTCCAACCCCCCCCCCAGTTATTTTTCCACAATTCTCACACTGCCCAGACGCATACATTTTTCGGGGAAATGGCTCTTTCACGAACGAAACTTCAATCGAATGACAAGAAAGGTCATCAACTTTTTTGTCCGGGAAATGGTATTTTTCGCGAAATTTTAACCCGATGACTAAAAAATGTAATCAACTTATTGAGCCGCTATACCGTACTCTTCAAGATCTCATCTCAGGATCTCAGCAAATTCAATTAAAGTAACCTAATGTATTATCAGGACTATAATTTATAGGAAAATTCATCTGAGAGCTAAAACGTAGGCCTAATGACTCTTAATTGTAATTATTATTGTGGGGAAAAAACCGAAATCCTCTAAAATAAAAAAATTGCCGTTAATAACATGCGCAATTTTAACGTCTCGATCAGCTTTTAGTCTACTGTTGTTATAATTTCTTTAATTTGCTTAAAATAAATATATTATATCAGCTGACACATATAGCCTATTCAAACAGAAATGCAACTTGATTATGTAACCACCGTTACCGTATTTGGCTTTGATATAGCCTAATTATTTCCTAAGATGATGTCTCTCTTGGCGATGCATGCCACGCCATTAATCACAGCCCCAACCAAAGTGGGATGATCAGCAAAGGCTTCGGTGAAAGCACTCGCACCATCACATGACCACCACACTGATGAGTATCGATAGCTTGACGGATGAGCGCATTGATCTGAGGGCAAGAAGGTCAAGTCCTCTGCGGCGGTCAGGCATTCTTTGAAACGGTGTGACCATCCAGATCGAGTCGTCGCCCTCTGGCCTGCAGTCTGCGACAACGACCGGTCAATCTCATCCCATGCAGCACTCCTTCGCTCGCCTTATCGAACGCATACAAGCAGTGGGTGCCATGCAGAAGCAGCGACGACCGACCTTATAAATCGCCTGTCTAATCGACTGGACGCGTATCACCGATCCACTGATGCGTGGTCATCTCAATCGAGGATCCTTCTCGCTCTCCTACCGCTCCCAACTGCCATAACTGCTCCTATAGCCACCGCATTGTAAATGAAAGTAAGCCAGAAACTCGTGCTCTTTCTTCTCTTGTTGCCGGTGCCAGCGTTGTGGCCTATATTATGGCACACATTGCTTCTAGGAAACGTTCTTAAGATCCCACGCAAAAGCAACACAAAAGTTAATGTACGTCCGATCTGAGGAGGTTAGTTTCGTAGAGTGGGTCATTATGTGCTGCGCCACAGAAACCTCAAAGTCTTTTCTCGTGCATAAGAGCTTTTTTATTCCGTAATCTATCGCTTTATCTCCCCAAATTATTTCCCCCGCGTAGCATAATTACTTTTTATCAGTCCGACTTATACTTTGGCATGAATCTTTTTACCCATCTCGAAATATGGTTTATAAATACCCAGACAGTGGCGTAGTCAGGAATTTTTCATGGGGGTTGGCTCTTTGCCTGGCCGGATACCCTTTCTGAAACCAACCCAGCAGTAGCCTATTACAGTAAATAAAAAGGGAATAAAGTAACAAAAGGAATAAAGTAAGAAAAACAATTGTTACTACAAGCAAATTGTTTTGTTTTTCTTATTTAAGTGGATAAATAACCTCAAAAAACCGTTTTTCCCTAGGCCAATGGGGGGTTTTAACCCCCGAAACACCCTTGGCTACGCCACTGTACCCAGATATGGACACAAACACAAACACACACTTCAGTGTAGATGTATAGGTTCTACACACACGCACACAAACATGCGTGCACGCACACGCGCGCGCGCACACAGATGAGCAAAATGAGAAATGAAGCCATACAGAGAGAAAAAGGAAAGAACCGATTCACTTAGATTCATTTAATGCCCTTAGGCAGAATCAACACATAGATGATCTTTCACCTTTCACCTTTGACCTCTCACCTTTGACCTTTCACCTTCAACCACTGGGAACAGCTTTCTTCAAAGAAGTAGGGCAATAGCCCTGCGCCATTTGGAATGGACCCTATACATAATAACCGCTGACCCCGGTATACGCATAGGACCTACTCAAGATCAATCCACACATTCAAGGAACCTTGGGGCCTACTGCAGTAGCCCACAGGAGCACACGGCCGACGCGGGGACAGCCTGCATTGCCCCCTATTTAATATGTTCATGCAATTAACATCTGTCATCGTCCTTATTATCCAATCATGCGATCGTTTACAGCTGGATTCGTTTCCGCCCAATTCTTTGAAAGAAATATTATTGTGTGCGATAACTTCGCAGATTGAATTTCTCTTCGTACGAACCGTTTTGTGAAGTTGAACAGATAGCGAATAACAGATAGCAAATAGCAAATAGCAAATAGCAAATAGCTAGCCTGATTGGGACAGGCAGAAGCAATGAAATGGGTCAAATGAGAACTGGGCCTTGACTTGAAAAAGACGCCGGAGATGAGGAAAACTGGTAAAACCACATAACCACATGAGATGTCTGAGAGATGTTGGTGCCACTTCTTACAACGCAGCACAATCCAGCACCTGGTAAATCACCTCTTATATGCAGATAATCTGCTTAGAAGTAAAGCGGGCATCGACCATAAAACTCTACTACTGCATCACAAGATTATCTTCAGCCCTCTTTTGCTTAATCTACGCCAGTGGTCTCCAACGCTCGGTCTTCGGACCATCCATCCATTTAGTCCGTCCGCGATTAACCAGATGGTCCCTGGCAATGTTTTCCAGTTTGTTCCCTCCATTCAGTGCAACGTCCGTCGCCACTAACGACATCAAACTGTCTTATGGTAGTTCAATTAACAGCATTCTATCCAATTCCAGACAATTTTCTACCACAAGGGATTAGACCTACACTGCTCTGGGCTAAAATAACAATCAAGAGAAACAACGTTATTGCTTCCAGAAGAATTTTTCTTTGTGCATGTAATATATAGTACTGATGATATTTCATGTGATCAAAATTCAATTTGCTACGATGCTGAGGGTTGTTGTCTTGAGTTAAAGTATAACCAATAGCAATGGTTGCTTATCTAATCTAATCTAATCTAATCTAATCTAATCTAATCTAATAAAGCATTTAGCTTATGGCATTTTATTAAAGGAGTCTGATCTGTTTTGAAGACCAAAGTTACCTTAGGCCTATAAACTTTCTACAGGCCTACTATTTTATTCAGTGGTTCTGGTAAGGTAACTGCATGTTCGTGCCACAGCGAATGCCTTTTTATACCATTTTGTCCAACTCTTTCATATAAAAAATCATCAGGTAGGCTACTAATATGCAGGTGGAAGTCGTTTGTGGGTTCACTCCAGTAAAATAATCCCATGGACATAGCAGTCTGCGAAACCAGTGATGACTTACAGCTCAATCTTAATAACTGCCATCATCTATATGTATAATTTAATGTATTCCTCCTCTCTTCTCTCCGCCCACTGATCACTGCTATAAAACTTTTATTGTTTTTATATAGCACCACTAAAATGTAAATACTTGCATGGCATCATGAGTCGTTAGTCATAGAGCTGTGAAATAAACTGCGTCTCCGCACTCAGTCGTGCAATTTCAATAGAACTGGTGATGAAAGCACTATGTGCCTCTTCAACTTGTACTTCCCTACTTCACAAAACATTCAGGCCTATTAATAGGTGAGCGACTGCGACAGTGAGACTCCAGCCTAACTGTGTGACCCTCTCAACTTAAAAACCCTGAAATCCTCTGCGCATGACGTGACCATCAAAATTAATGAAGGACTCAAACCCTTACACATCGTGCCAACAGATCAGCACTCAACCATCCAGCAACCACCCAGATGCTTTATATATATATATATATTATATTTTATATATATATATATATATATATTCTCATATCACAGCCACAGTCGTCAGTATGACCGCCACAATCATTTATTATCTCGAGAGACTGCTGCAGTGTATACGCGCCTGCAGCTAGAAATCGATTAACGAAAGCGACAATAAAAGAAATCAGAAATGCAAGCTAACAGCTACTAGGAGGACGAGGAGGAGGACGAGGAGGACGAGGAGGACGAGGACGAGGACGAAGAGGACGAGAAGGACGAGGAGGAGGAAGACGAGGAGGAGGAGGTGGAGGAGGAGGAAGAGGAGGAGGGCGAGGAGGAGGAGGGCGAGGACGAGGAGGAAGAAGAAGATGGGAAGGAAGGAGAAGAAAGAAGAGGACGAGGAGGACGAGGAGGAGGACAAGCTATTTTGACAGCACATCATATGTTATATTCGGAAGACAAGTTTGTCCACTTTGAGTCGAAGCCAAGGCGCCCGAGTCTAAGAAGAAGAAGAACAGCAATTATCCGTCGAGAATAAGATAAACAGCCAACAGCGAAAGTCATTTCTCAATGCGACACTTATATGGCATCCTCCCCCTTGAAGAAAGAACTACGGTAGTAGCATTCAGAATGCAAACTTACCGAGCAGCCGTCAAGCAATCTCGGATTGCAGACCATAAATCTATAAGTCTTGTGTTGGATTCTGTATTTGAGCAAGTCTTGTAAAGCACTTATAGTAGGGCGAACCGTTCAGTAACGTTTACAGTATGCATAATATGCAAGATGCCCTGCATTGGAAGAAGCAGGATTTAATCAGATATCGTGAAGTATTGGTATCCTTCTCGGTCACCTCGTGTTGAAGAGACGTTTGGTGTCTCAGTAGTCAGTAGTACCTCTGGATTCAACCTTAACTGCCTGCCTGCCTGCCTTCCTGCCTGCCTGCCTGCCTGCCTGCCTGCCTGCCTGCCTGCCTGCCTGCCTGCCTGCCTGCCTGCCTGCCTGCCTGCCTGCCTGCCTGAACATTTGGATCATGACCCAATGTGGCAATGTCTATCGATTCTGTTTTGATTGAGCGCCTGAGAAGATGCTTAGGCTATTTCTGCGACATCGCTTTCGGGCGCTTTAGAAGCGTCAAGATTACATCATCATCATCAATATCATTGGACTCAATGCCCGTAAGAGTCCGACGCCACTCTCTGTCTGAGTCTGTCTCGCGTCATGCTGCCCAGCTTCAACCGGTCCGGTCAGCAGGTCTGCTCCATACCATTAACATCTTGAACCAGCTGGATCACCTTATCTGAATGAAGAGAATATTGGGAGAGAGGCATGAAGGACAACCTGGGTCAATGCCCGTATGTGTCCAACGCTCTTCCCCGACTCTCTCCACCGGTCTGTCCTGACCGGCCTGTGCATGTTTGCTCCACATCACGATTACGATTATGATCATAACAATTGGGACCTATACCATGACGGCTTCAGTAGCATGGTGACCAGAAGGAGAGCGTCAACAGTATCGACCTACCAATCCATGTCAGCAAACACAGCACTGGTGAAAAAGCTACTGCAGTGTCTCCCTGTCGTGGCCTTTGTGGCGCTGAGAAATTCTCATAGATTTACATTACATTGGACTACATTACATCACTGTTATAGTCTGGAAGTGCAGACTTTGGTTCGTTGTCCAACATGTCTGCAGGGCTCAAGGTCCTCTGAAGAACGAGGACTATAGGGAGCCCTTAAAGTTTGTTCAACCGATACGAAGGCCTGGAAGGAGTCGAAGCACTGGTGAATTGCAATGGTATTCATGAACTCCAAACTTCTATACTAGAAAGCCGAACAAACGCAGGGCACCAGCGTATTCACGAGCGCTGCGTTTTCAAAATGGTCTTCAAAAGGAGACTCCAGATGAAGAGAAGAGATGAAAAGTGTGCGAGATTTTTATATATGAATAATTGAGAGGAAAAAAGCAATGGCCGTTCGGTCACGTGATCCATTCAAAGGCCGCCGTCTAAACCGCTGAGCAGAAACTAAGATGGAGAATTAACCTAAATTACTTGGACCGATGCAGTAGTGACAGGCGGCATTTGCTCGGCGGGCTTTATACATCACTTGCCGTCTTCTGCAGTCGACTTCTTTCCCCATGAGGATTAGGACGAGGAAAGAAACAGAGTGCCACGACAGAATGCTTTAGGAAATGATTAAGGGATTCGTAGATTAAGCGCTCCATGCATGCAAAAACGATGCTTTTCCGCCCATGCAGACTGAGTGGGTGGGTGGGGGGGGGGGGTAGCTGGAACTTGAAGGTTGATGGAGCCATCTGAATGGGCGAATCCAGAAATTATTGGAAGTGAAAACTATAGAAAGAAGAAGTTATCAATAAGAATTCCGGAAGAGGGGAAAACTTCAATTTGATTTAGAAATTTTTCTTCAATTTGGAGTGGAAATCCTTTTCAATTTGGAGTGAGTAGGTTTCTTCAATTTGGAGTGGAATTCCAAATGAATCTGGAGTGGAAAGTCTAAATGAATAAATCCTAAAAGCAAGTGATAATATTATTAAAGTACAAAAAATCTATATAAATAAAAGCTCGCTGGTGTTGGATCTGCCCCTGACTGGTGAGTGACAAAGGTGTTGGCAACTGGATTTGGTTTAGGGCGTAACATAGGTTGAAAGGATCTTGATTGAAATGCATCAAAGGGATTTCCGGCGTCAGTCAGTATAAGCTCAAGTCTAACCGTCTAACGGTCTCACGTCAACACTGCAGTCACTGTTTGAAGATCATCCGTCACCGACAGCAAAAGCGAATTTTTTTTCTGATAAGACCTTTCACGCTGGGAAACGCACACAGATCGCAACACCTTACGAGCAGATCGGAAATGAAATCTAATTAAAACGATGAAATTATTTTCAGTAATTATTGAACTAAACCTAAGGTAAAGTAAGACAGGTCCTGCATGCATGGTGGAGTAATACTCGTTTTCTTTCGAATGATTAATTTGACAAGAAGATTAGTTGTACATGTACTTGTAAGCTATAGGTCATTCATTTTATGTGTATTGAATGTGAAGGGCACTCACCGCTCTGTGAGGAAGGTACAAAAACGAGGTATATATATATATATGTATATATATGTATATATATATAGCTGGGTCAACTATTGCTCGAGGATTCCTTCACAGTTAAAACTTATGCATAAAAGCATAGGCCAATTGATTTAGAGATTTGGAGCGATTAAGGCGGACAAGCATTGAATAAGCTGGTGCCCCGCGCTTGGCTTTCAAGTGGCGCTTTAGACATTTTCGAGTTTACGATTACGATTACGAATTGTTGGAGAACATATTGTGGAGGTAGGTCCACACAGACTGATGAAATATTAGAACAAGATTCTATTCCAATTAATACACTATATACAAGGTCAAAATCTCTGCCAGCAGACTATATATAAAATTCAGTTATGCCTCACTCTTATCACTGTTTATACCACTCCTGATCTCTACGCGAACTCCGCCCTTCCCGTTCATTGATACGATCAATCGAGCACGCGGTTGGCAGCCTGGATTTCGACTTCACTTCGAAACTGACACATCCGCTGCAGACCCGAAAGTCTCTGCTTCGATCCGATTACATTATTGGTGAGAGCACTGAATGACCCGAATCACCTCCGAGTAGAAGTCACTTCAACGAGTCCATAAAATCCGGAAGTTTTAAAGAACGCTTGCTCTGCGCAGCGAGCGACGGGAAGGATCGAAGGACTTAGCACGAACGACCCGTCGGCTGCCAAAGTGAACCAACGCAGGCGAGGCCGCCACGCTTTCAGTCATGCCAACCGGAGAGAACTAACGACCCGTTGGGGACCGACGAAGGCTTTACTCTCCGACCGGCGGTGGCGGTGGCGGTGGTGGACGGGAGACACGAGGTGAAGTCACTACATCATCAACAGTTCATCTTTCCTCGCAACAGCCAGAGCAGAAATTCCAGTTGATGGCTGCCGTCAACACGAATTCCCTCGCTGGCTAAGAAGCGGATCAACGCCCGTTTTGAAACTCCCTTCATGTCCACCACTCCACCATCATCATTATTATCGTTGTATGACTGATGTCTGCCTCTGTGTCTGCCTCTGTGTCTGCCTCTGTGTCTGCCTCTGTGTCTGCCTCTGTGTCTGCCTCTGTGTCTGCCTCTGTGTCTCAGTGTCTGCCTCTGTGTCTATCTCTGTGTCTGCCTCTGTGTCTGCCTCTGTGTCTGCCTCTGTGTCTGCCTCTGTGTCTGCCTCTGTGTCTGCCTCTGTGTCTGCCTCTGTGTCTCCCTCTGTGTCTCCCTCTGTGTCTGCCTCTGTCTCGCATGCTTTGTGTTCCCTCGTCTGCAATTGTGTAGATGAATTCATGTTTGCGTGCTTGTCGTTATTTGTCTGTGCGTTTGAATACCCTATTGTCTGCCTCTGTATGTGCGTCTGTGCGTCTGCGCGTTTGTGTGTGTCCGTGTGTGCGTTTGTTTGTGTCCTTCCTGAGACCTACACTATTCTGAGTGTGTCTACCTCTCTGTGTTTCTGTCTGTATCAGTTATTCTCTCGGTCTCTCTCTCTCCTTCTCCCTCTCCCTCTCCCTCTCTCTATGTCTCTCTGTCTCTGTCTCTGTCTCTGTCTGTCTCTGTCTCTGTCTCTCTCTGTCTCTGTCTCTGTCTCTCTCTCTGTCTCTGTCTCTGTCTCTGTCTCTGTCTCTGTCTCTCTCTCTCTCTCTCTCTCTCTCTCTCTCTCTCTCTCTCTCTCTCTCTCTCTCTCTCTCTCTCTCTCTCTCTCTCTCTCTCTCTCTCTGTATTTTCCATTTATAAGACAGATAAGACAGTCTTTCTCTCTGTCTCTCTGTCTGTCTCGTTTTGTCAGTCTGTGCGTCTGTCTATCTGTCTTTAAGTCCGCGTGTTTGTCTGTCCTCTAGTTATCTGATGTAATAATTTATAGAGCCAAAGTTTTACGATCTCCAATAAGAATGCATAAAAGCATGTCGTCGATATGTCGTAAACCCGCTACAACGGATTAGCGATTTACTCCCCACCCCACGACCTGGATCGACCCACGGGGGTAGGGGGCGTGGGAGTGCGCTGGTGCGCCTGTAGACCCTGACAACACCCTCAGTCCAGCTGGGATATATATCTGGGGTCACTGACCTCAATTTGCCCGCAGCAGACCATAGACATCAAAATACATCTGGATACATCTAGATACATCTAGCAACATCTGGATACATCTAGATACATCTAGATACATCTAGATACATCTACATACATCTTCTAGATACATCTAGATACATCTAGATACATCTAGATACATCTAGATACATCTAGATGTCTATGAGCAGATCAACATGTCATTCGAAAAGTGAGATAACATTAATTAATTATGAAGATCGGATTGACTACACCTGAGACAGTTGTCATGGTGATGACAATGACAACTGGTACATTTTCGGCATGACGTTGCCATTGTGATGACAATACCGTGTGCTGCATATCAATCAACGAGTTGCCATGGTGATGACAATACCGTGAGCTGCATGTGATAGACGATGTTGTCATGGTGACAACTGTACACCGTTTGTTTAAAAAAATCGTCACGGTAATGGCAATGACGTTAACTATTATTCAAAAGTTTAAAAACAAGACGTTGCCATGGTGATTACAATACGCTGTCACGCAGTGCATAGAGTGTAGAAAAGGAAGTGTAAGCATCGCATAATTATACATGTAACCTACCAGATCAAATGAAATCCAGAAAAAGATTCAGTTGTGCTTGGACGTCGCCAGAAAACGTTCACAAAGCGTTCATCCAACCCTTCGACTTCAGAGTAAAAAGCTTATTCCTTATTCCTTGCAGAATCCCTTGTGACATCTGAGCGCAAGCTAAACGATGTGAGTGACGCAACTTCAAATGCAGATGCAATAACATTGTAGGTCTATATAATGCAATAGCATGTAGGTCTATAATGCAATAACATGTAGGTCTATAATGTTCCCATGCAAAGAGAAGACTTGCAGTCAACAGTCAACTTACTGTCCGTCAATGAATGTCTGTAGATTGGACGAAAAGGAAGCAACAGCTGCAACATGTAAAAGACACCAGCGCCGCCTCTATCCTCTATCCCCTCTTCCCCTCTTCTTACCATCTTCCCCTCCTTGTCTGCCACCGCCGCTGCAGCCCCGGTGTGAACGAGGCCTGCAATTTGTTTGGGTATAATTACATTTAATCAGACATATGCGCCATTCCTCCCCAGGGGCGGAAAAGTATACACCACCGACGCAGAGTGGGGTTGGTGGTGGGGTAGAGCCAGACACCCGGTCTCCAGGGCGGTCTGCGGTGATGATGATGATGATGCCTTGACCAGAGAATTTCCATGCGACAGGATCCATAGTCGACCGAAGACAGAGGTATAGTCACCCGGGTTTCTAATTACAGCTCCGTTCAAAGGGGTCTTTATTCGGACCTGACGGAACCCCCGGACGTACATCCCAACACTTGACCCCACAGAATCCATTAGATGGTGAACCGGCCTGAGGCAGAGGGAAATTGTCCTTGCAATGGAGAGGGAAGCCAAACCAATACTAATAACAGACTGCACGGATAGCTGACAGGTGTCAAGAGTTGAAGAGTCCTTACACCGGAATATAATATGGAGGCGATTGGTATTCAGGCTGTACATCAATAATTGTGACGGTGACGCCGCTGCCAAATTGAAGCGAGGAAATATCAATCAACCAATAAATCAATCAGTCAATCAACCCTCATAAATATTAAATCCAGTCATCAACCTCTTCTTCTCTCGTGACATGCAGCAAACTGTTTGTCTCCACGATGAGCAATTTTATGTAAATCCGACGAAAGATGAACGGAAGTTGATAGGAAGGGACGTTAGAACAACTGGATCGTATGGTGGAAAATGTTGGAGGGAGAGTTAAGGGGAGAATCAGTGGATTTTTGATTGTAGGCTATGTTTCGATTATAATCAGTTATTCACAGGTCAGATTTGAAATCAACACGAAATCAATCAGTTATGGAAATCTGATGAGATGATGATTATTATCCTCATCATCATCATCATCATCATCATCATCATCATCATCATCATCATCATCATCATCATCATCATCATCATCATCATCATTAATGGCCTTCTTTTGATTTGAAACTGACTGACTGTTCATATACCGGTAGACTGCATGTATATGGACGTTCACAAGCTATAATTGCAGAAGTCAACTTGCAACTGTTAGACAGCCAATGCCATGCATGCATGGCGTTCACTATAATTATAACGTCCAGCTGCTCAATGAAGTTGAATGGACTTTTGAGAGGGTAACGAGATGCGAACCCGCATCTATGATTCCATGCACGTGATGTCCTTTGTTCCTATGGCACAAAATTAACCAAACAAATTCCTGTTCTTGTTGGATTTGAATACCCTACCAGGCCTACCTCGTCGCTCATGTAACCACTCGACTATTTCAACCCTCTATTTTGAAAGACAAATGCAGCTCAAAACACTAACGGCAGTGTTCCTCAAAAGACTATTTGCACAGCCACGGCACTGTGTTTGCTAAAAAGTCTGCACCCCAGGCAGAACTTCTGCAGACAAATAGTTCTTTGCGACCGCACAGAGGGCGTATAGTCTGTAATTTTTGGACAGCACTTAACGGACACGACAGCAGCTGCAGAATACAGAATCGTGCATTAGCTCCGTCTGATAATAAAGGTCTTCGCGGTGTTCGATGGTTTCCGCCCGATAAAAAGGTTGTCCGGTGGTTAGAGAGTTGGACTGTCAGTGTAAACTGTCAGTGTAGAGTTTGTAGTTCGAATTCAAACCATGGCATGATAGAAAGATATAATTATTTAGATATTTCTGCAAAGCACAGTATAGTGCCCCACGCTACACTTAGCCCAGCGGTTCCCAACCCGTGGCCCGCGGGCCAAAAGTGGCCCGCCAGGCCTCAGAAAATGGCCCGCCAGACAGTGGCGGCGCTAGGGGGGTCTGGGGGGGGGGGGCTAAGCCCCCCCTACAAGAGGCTCAGCCCCCCCTAAAAAAATGACCATCTGAATTATTTTACATTGAAATATCCACGATTTTGGTCGCGATGACTAAAAAAAAAAAAAAGGTCGTCAGAAATTTTGGCGGCGAAAATGGAAAATTTGGCCGCGGGCTTCAGCCCCTCCAAAACTGAAATCCTGGCGCCGGCACTGCCGCCAGACCTCAGAAAATGGCCCTCATCTCTCAAAGAATTATAAAACAATATATGAAAAAAATTAACAATTCGGACATTATGGAACACATTATTATTTTCTATTACAAATTATTTTATGTTAACGTCGATAAATATCATCAAACATTATATTTTGAATCAATAATAACAATTTTATATGCTTTTAGTCAATACGATTTTAACCTTGTGGCCCCCAGATGTCCTTCAACTAAGAAAAAGTGGCCCTCGTGTCCTCCAACTTAGAAAAAGTGGCCCTCAAGTCAAAAAGGTTGGGAACCACTGACTTAGCCTATACTTTTATATGTATGACTAGAGTCTGTCTGTCTGTCTGTCCGTCTGTCCGTCTGTCTGTCTGTCTGTCCGTCTGTCTCTCTCTATCAGAAAGTGTGTCTGTCTGTTTCTCCCACTGTCTCTCTCTTTTTCTCTGCATATCCGTCCGTCTGTCTGTCTGCATATAATGTCTTTCTGCTTGTTTTGTGTCTGTCTGTGTGTCTGTCACTCTGTCTGTATGTATGTCTGTCTGCAGTTCAAAACACTGACGGCATTGTTTTTAAAAAGACTATCTGTCTGTCTGTCCTTAAAACATACGGGCATATTTTTCATGGGCAAGTGGCCCTTCGTGCCCCCTTGCAATGGTGACAGACGTCCATGGAAATCGTTCTCCCAATCCTCATGCAATACGTCTCAACCCCATTCGTAGACTAGAGTCACTAGACGCCACTGGACAAGACGACTAGAAAGAGTCGCGATCTATTCTTTTGAAAAGCAGCAGACAGACTGAGACAGTAGGCTATAGCTACTGAAGCAACAAAAACAGTCAACCGTTCAGTCATTCCCCGCAGAGCCATTTCTACGGAGACGGCCGAAGAGTGTGTGTCTTTTCAGAGTCCAGCTGCTCGTCCCTGGTCAGCTAATGGAACCCCCTTGCTATGGTCGCTGCATGTTAATGCACTACACACTGTTCCGCTGACTCTTTCCTCGTGTATCGATCACGGTTAGGGCATTCGTCTCGTTTAAGTCCGTCTAATTTGCCATTAAGGTCCTACAAGCGGTCAAAGCGTAAATCACGTTAGAGGCGGAAAGGCGAGCCTAAAAGGTCCAATTATCCGCCACAAAACGGATGGCTTTCATCATTAATTGTGCAATAACGAGCTGTTTACTCGCCCTCGCACATCGCCAACGCAATTAATCACGAACGATGTCGACGATAGCGTCACATGACGGAGCTATATAATTTTTAAAAGTGCACCGAAAGGTCTCCAACGGCAATTTCCGGTTGCGTCGTTTCTGCGAATTTCTGACAGCTTTCTTTGATGTTGTGTAGGAATTGCGTGTGGCCATTGACTGCCATGAACCGCAATCAATCATATTCATGATATTCTTGTCTATTTTTCACATCTTCGTAAACTTGTTCCCACAGACTAAAACAGCTCGAGGCTACTGTAGCAGTGGTGTATGATCGATGACTATCTTGCAGGAACATGAACCGAGTCCATCCCTAAATCCACCATCGCTATATGCACACTCACATCTATCAAGGCGGCTTGTTTACTGCGCGTGCAAGACTTTGCTCAGCCTACATGGCGCGGTATTAGTTCAAAATGCAAATTCGCGACCGGTTCTATGCATATGTTTGCCAGATTGGACGTAAGACCGTACATGTCGGACCCTACAAGAGTTGATTATCGCGGACTCAATTTATTGCGTTTGTTGACATTCAGAGAGCATCCTCTCTGTATACTTATTACTTACTGAGGTCGATATCAAGGCTGGGGCACGGGCAATCAGGACATCACCGTTTTGACTTTGGGGCATATATATATATATATATATATATATATATATATATATATATATATATACTATATATATATACTGAATACTCTAGATGGTCCAATCTGGTTTGAGCGATGATTGCACATCTTGACAAATATAGGTCATCAAATTTATAAATAACTAGCTGATCTACCCGGCGTTGCCCGGGAAATTTCGATTTTTAGTTCCCAGCCACGCCTGACCCCGCTCCCACGCCGCCCTTCTCACCTCGTCTTACATCGGCCCCAACCCGGTCCCACTCTGGTCGCCATTCCCACCTCGCCTTCTTCCATCGGCCCCAACCCGGTCCAACCACTTTGAGTGCCCAGCGTTGCCCGTGACATTTAGGTTTTCGGTCCAACCAGCTCACACCCATCCATGTTTGCGCTATAGTCAGCATTTTTGCGAAACCGCGTGTCCAAAGATCTGCCCTCGTCGAAAAATGAGGTTAAAAATCTATTGGTTCGTTAAAAACCGATCGGCGAAAACTATTGCGTCTTAAATAGGCTAGTGATACATATACGGTATAGATATTAATTAACGGCACAAAGCGCTATAATTTTAAAATCGGCCGTGACGTCATTGATGTACTGGTTTCAGTCATCAATATATCATTGATGGTTTCAATGTCTGTTGAAAATATGGTTGAAAGCAAATAAAATGGCGTCTTAAACACAGCGTTAGGATTGGATGGAAAATGAAATGTTTCAATCTCGGGAAACGGTAAGATTTTTGAATCGCGAAGCCCGATAGTGTTCCCCGGTGATGCTAAAAAGTATTTTTGTAAATATTGAGAAAAATCGGTCGGGTGGATAAGAAGAAAATTGGTTCATTAAAATGTTAGGCCTACGACTTGTTTTTATAGGTTTAGATGACAAAAACTGTGGGTAGTGAAATGTTCTGGAATCTTGAGCAAGTCACGAGAATCGGAGAATAGAATTTAAATTAGGGCTGTTGATTTAATCGCGTTAACGCGTGCGATTAACGCGTTAAAAAAATTTGCGATTAAAAATTTTAACGCATTAATCGCACGCGTTAATTAGATCTGATAAAAATGGAATCAGAGGCATAAAAACTCAATTTTAAACGGAAGGCTCATACTTAACCCTCGGGCTACCAAGGGGGTGGTTGCCATCCCCCCCCTAGGTTTTTCGCAAATCAAACGCGTTCCGTCTGGAATAAAATTTTGAAAACATTGGTAGCTGTAGAGGATTCATTGGGACACATTTTGAGCTAAAATGTTTGATGATGCCCCCTACCGTTCAAAAGTTACACCCGATATACCCAAGGTACCGGGGGGTGGATACCACCCCCCCTAGAATATCGTCTGTAACTTTTCTGCCCTTTAATATTAAGAGACAAATTATACCATTCTATAGAGGGAATGTGGGGCTACATTTGCATGCTCACTGAGTTGTCTTTTGACAACCGGAAGTGCTCAAAATAAATTAAAATATATATAAAGGTGTTTTATTTTCATAAAATTGTCATGTTTTTGCTATTATAACTTATCCATAATTTATTTTTAATAGAAATAAATTATGCCATTCTGTAGAGGGCATTTAGGGCTATTTTCTGATACTAAATAATTTGTCTTTTGATGACCGGAAGTGCCCAAAATAAATTAAAATGTGTGAAAATGTTGGGTTTTTTTACAACGCAAGCCGAAATGTCTGCGTAAACGTTTTTCAGCGGCTAAAACATGTTTTTTTGTTTTTGTCACTGACTATCAAATCTAGGGTTTTAAATCTAGTTTTAATAGGGAACTTTATGCTCAGAGGCCTTTGGGTGATCAATATTAGAATGAGCTAGGACCTAAAACAAATGTAGCTGAGATTCGTTTAAAGATTATATTATAATAAAACAATATCAAACAGTAAAATACAATCAATAATCCTATCTACTTATTTGTGGCGTATTATCTAAGATATATTATAGCTTGTTTCTTAACTTCCACGATGGACTTTTCCAGCGTAGATGTAGAAGTTCTTCAGTTCGTATGGATTGGAATGATGGTTCGAAGATGAAGGAAGGTCACCTTCTTCTTGTTTGCCGTCGTTCCCGATTCTCTTCTGTAGCTGCGTAGAAGGAGAATGCTGTAGTTGGACACAGCACTCTGTAGTTTCTTCCGCCTCGTTGATTCTTCACAAGCAATGGTAGCTTCTCGTCGCTTGCACGTCCTTTCGGTCTCGTCTTGTGGTCGTTTCGCCCCTTTCTTCTGCCGTCGAACTCCAATCGCAATTGCAGTTCCGAATCGACCTTCTCCCGATGTCGAATCGCAGTTCACTCGCAAGTGTCACATCAAACTTCGCAAAGTTTCGTTCGACACGCCCTGGTATCTCTGTTCCCAAGGACTTATAGTCTCACCAGTGGGACAGGCCGACAGCGTGTCGCCTTCCACACCCAATTCACCGTCAGATCTTCTGAATTACCGACGAGAACGCCACGTTTGACTAATGGCCGTTCTCGCTCAGAAATCTACGTCTTCTTCCTTCGCCATCTTTTCGCTGTCTAGCTTTATCGTCTGCCGTTGTTGCCGTCTGCTCAAGTTTGACGCTGCTTTCCGCCCTCCGTTGTATTTCAATAATTGATGTAGCGCGTATTCAAGAATTGTTATAGCGCTATTATTATTATCTAACTTAATGCCACAAGTAATATTAATTATAATCTACAATACGCCACATATTGTCTAGCTTAATTCTTACCTATTTAATACTTATACAATGCATCATTTAATAGGTTTGTTTGATAAGAAGCATTCTACCGCTACAAATGCCCCTCCTTCAAAAGACTGTTTACAGGCTTTAACAAACTCACCTACTTAACAAACTAACCTAGTAAACTAATTCACTTACTATACACGACATGACATTTAATACACTTTACTCACTGGCTTACACTTCTTCATTTACTTTATCTCAACTTATACTACACAATCCCTCTACTTAAATAGTCGGACATAACATTTTCGGACCCTTTAATATATCTAATGTTAAAGGAATAGTTTTGGAGTGCCAAACTCCATCTCATCACCCTTGCATTTTTCATTCGACCCTCTTTCATATATTGCAATCCGCAATGGTCTGTCTCAATTGTAAATGTCTTTCCACAAAGATATCGGTCGAACCTGCTTATACCCCACATGATTGCTAAGCACTCTCTCTCTTCCACAGAATATCTTCTCTCTCGCTCTAACAGCTTCCTGCTCGCATACGCTATGGGATGATTCGTCCCCTCGTACTGCTGCATTATCACACATCCGATTCCACTCCCACTTGCATCAGTTTGTAGGATGAAATCCTTCTCTAAATTTGGAAGTCTCAGAATTGGTTCTTTCGCCAATTCGTTCTTCAACTTTGTAAAACTATCTTCCAGCTCTTCATTCCATTTTACCATTCCAGGTGCTATCTTCTTCGTTAAGTCACTTAACGGTGCCATGATTTCCGCACAGTGTGGTATGAATTTCCGATAATAGTTTATCGCTCCAAGAAAACTCCTGACTTGTTTCTTTGTCTTTGGACGTGGCATGTCTACTATTTTATCCACTGATTTCTCCTTTGGACTTATGTCATCCTTGTTCAACGTATGTCCCAAAAAGTCAATCTTTCCATATCCTATTGAACACTTCTTCGGCTTCAATGTCAAATTCGCTTGTCTCACTCTTTCGAAAAATATCTCCAATGTCTTCAAATGTTCTCTCCATCCTTTATTATGCGCTAGAATGTCGTCGACATAACTTTCAAGATTTTCTGTTCCTTGAAGAATCTTCCTGATTAAACGGTTGTAACTTGACGCACTATTGATCAATCCAAAAGGCATCACATTGAACTTGTATATCCCATTGGCACATACAAATGTAGTGTAGTCTTTCGATTCTGGACTCATAGGGATCTGCCAATAACCCTTGCAGAAATCGAACTTGCTGTAGATTCTACTACCACTCAACTTATTAAAAATATCCTCATTTGTCATCATAGGCTCAGGATCAAATATTGTAAGCTTGTTCAGCTGTTTGTAATTGCAACACAGCCTATTGCTTCCGTCTGATTTCTTGACAACCACCAGCGGTGCTGCATAAGCTGCCTCTGATCTTTCTATCACCTTATTGTCCAACATCGTCTGGATCTCCTTATCTATTTCTTTTTGCAAATGGTATGGTGTTGGATACGCTCTTTGTCTTACTGGTTCTTCACTCGTCAAATGTATTTCATGCTTTACTAAGTCTGTTCTCCCAGGCTTGTCTGTGAATATGTCTTCATATTTCTTCAGTAGTTTCCTCATTTCTCCTTTTTGTTCTTCATCCAAATCAGGATTTATATCCACATCTTCATAGGTCTCTGTTTGTTCACTTACATATAAATCCAATATTTCTTCTTCTTCATCTTCTCCCACTTTTCCGTCATATACTACTGCTGAAATGTACGCTACGGTCTCGGCATCTTCTCTTTCGTGGTATTTCTTCAATATATTAATGTGATATGTCTTTATCTTTCCTTTCTCGATTTCAACTCTGTAATCATAGTCTCCAATCTTCTCTCTCACAACATATGGCCCTTGCCACTTTACTAACATCTTGTTCTTACAACTAGGCAATAGTAACAACACCTTATCACCTATTTCCAACTTCCTGTATCTCGCTTTTCTGTCATAATACTTCTTGTTTTTAGCGTTCGCTTTGTGTATCGCCTTCTGCGCCATATCACAAGTCTCCTCAATCCTTTCTCTCAAATCCTGCATATACGTATACACGTCCTTCACTTCTTCTTCCACTGTCTCATTGGTCCATAACTCCTTCAGGATCTGCACTGGTCCTCTACACGATCTACCAAATATTAGTTCGAATGGTGTGAAACCGTGACTCTCATGTACTGTGTCTCTCAACGCAAACAGTAATGGAGCTATATAACGATCCCATTCTTTCGCTTGTTCACCAATCAACTTCCTCAACGTCGCTTTGATGGTTCCATTAAGCCGTTCTACACATCCATTGCCCATTGCATGATATGGACTCGTCATGGTGTGTTTTATCAATAGCATCTTATTTACTTCAGCCATGAGTTCAGAAGTGAACTGGCTTCCACGATCAGTATGGATCTTCTGAGGCACTCCCATACGACAATAAAATCCGAACAAAGCTTCTGCAACTTCCTCAGTACTAATTCCTTTCAATGGAATAGCTTCCGGATACCTTGTACTCAAATCTATGATGGTCAATATGTATCGATAACCCCTTGCAGACATAGGGTTAACTTCTCCGATTATGTCTATGCATATGTGTTTGAATGGTACATCTAATACAGGTAGATGACCCATAGGCGCCTTGTGGTTCACCTTCTTGTCAACTGATTTTTGACAAATATCACAACTCAACACATATCTCCGTATATCTTGTCCTATTCCAGGCCAATAGAATTCATTTAGAATCCTATCATGTGTTTTCCTCATTCCTAAATGAGCCGATAACAATGAATTGTGTGCCACTGCTAACACTTTATCCCTCAATGGTTTAGGTACCATTAGTTGCCATTTCACCTCATCCTTCTGTACTTCTTTGTATCTTTTATACAACAATCCCTTCTTTTTCACATATGGTTTATCTTCTATGTTGTCTTCGTTACCATCCCATTCAATTGCTCTTTCCATTTGTTTCGACATAGTTTCATCTTGACTCTGCAACTCCTGTATCTCTTTTACTGACACATTCAAGTTCGGCATCTCCGCAACTTTCAATGGTTTGTATTTTGCTACCTTTTTAGCTTCTGCTCTAGTCTCCACAACTGCTACTGTCATTAATTTTTCATCTTGATTCCTCATCACATCGTCAGAAAATCTTACTGTTTTCTTTGCACCAATAGGTCTTTCTTCATGTTCTGTTTTTCTAATCAATATTCCTTTGTTTTCCACTTCAGTACATTTCTCAATTATTTCTTTTGGCTCATGATTTGTCACACTCTCAGTTCTTTCATCCTTAACCATGTACTTCAATCCTTTGATTTTCCCAATTATTACTGGCTTTATTGGCTGTTCCATCACCATCGCTTGTACTTCACCATTAAAATGTTCACTCTCTATGTACACCTTAGCCAATGGGAAACATCTTAAACTCCCATCAACTAAAACACAATGTGTTTCTTCTCCAGTCAACGCTTCTTCATTTATCAAAGAACGTTTTACAATACAACAACTTGCGCCTGTGTCGTATAAGCATCCCACTGTGTTTCCATTAACTGTCACCTGGTATTCACTCTTATCTTCAAGGCTAATACATCCATCATTGTCTTTTATCACCATTGCACTAGCTGCCATGTACATTGGTGGTATTTTATTATGTTCACCCTGTTTCATCTGTTGTTCTCCTCTTGTAACTTCAACCACTCTCTGTATTTCACTTTCTGGCTTAACCAAGTGTGCTCGACTTTCGAATATTTGTACTGCTGCTGCAGTGTGTTTAAATGTACCCCTGTTTTTCTTTGGGCATTGATATGCCTTATGGTTCTGTTCTCCACATAAAAAACAAGTAATCTTATGTCCAGTTGCAATTTCTCTTTCCCTGCTGAATCCTCGGTTTTGATGTGTACCCTGATTTATCTTCACATCACTTCTACTCCTGTTCAGATTGTACCCAGACTGTTCTTTGGGTCTGTGTTCATACGGTCTACCGTTCAACCTGTCACTATGAAATTTCACATCTGGTTTTACAGACTGCTCGCTGTACTTGTAACCGTGTGCTTCAATGTGTGATTCCGCACAAACTAACATGTCCTTCAAACTCATTTTACCCTTCTCTTTTATAAACATACGAAGTTCAGTACTGCACGTCAGGTAAAACTGATCTTTCAACAATAGATCTTCCACTCCTTCGTAAGTTCTTTCAAATCCCGCTTGTGCTAACCACTGCTGCATATACCTCCTCAATCTATGTACAAAACTAGAAGGTGTCTCTCCAGATTCCATTTTACTGGTTTTGAACTTGTTTCGATAACCACCTTCAGTAAGTTGAAATCTCTTCAACAGCTGAGTCTTCAAACACTCATAATCTTGCACTTCTTCTGCAGACAACCTTTGGTATACTTCCAGTGCTCTGCCTTCCAAATGTCTAGCTAACGTCAACGACCAAACTTCTTTTTTAACTTCATACGCAACACAGGTTCGCTCGAATCTCAACAAGTAGGCATCTAAACAATCCTTTGACTCGTTGAATATAGGAAATCTGATATTTCTGATTCCTTTATTGTTTTCTCGGTGATCTCCCTGTTGTTGACCATCACCGATCCTCATGTAGGCATTCTCGTGCTCTTGGTTTTGCTCCCCTCTCGAATCAATTTCACGCATTCTCACCTGTGCTTCAAGTCTCTTTATTTCTAACTGGTGTTCACGCTGTCCCCTCGCTTCAGTTTCAGCTGCTTCACGATTTAATCTGGCTTCTGATTCAGCGCTCCTAATTGCTTCCAATTCCACTTCAGCTTTCTTTGCTTGCATTGCAGCCTCTGTTTCAGCTTTTCTCGTTTCTATTTCAGCTTTTCTCATTGCTGCTTCTGCTTCAGCTTTTCTCATTGCTGCTTCTGCCTCAGCTTTTCTCATTGCTGCTTCTGCCTCAGCTTTTCTCATTGCTGCTTCTGCCTCAGCTTTTCTCGTTTCTGCTGCCGCTTCAGCTTTCATCTCTGCTTTTCTTGCTTCTATTTCCAGTCTCTTGACTTCTGCTGCTGCTTCAGCTAATTTAATCTCTTTGGCGATCTCCCTCTCAGTCGCTCTATCTTGTCTCCATTCTGCCTGTCTTTCTTTGACAAAGGCACGTGTCTCGTCCCCTTCCATGTTCATCCGTTTGGCAATTTCTAACCAAGCTTCAAAATCACTGACAGACATACTTACTGTCTTACTTGCTGACTAGCAACTTATGACAAAAATATTGGCAACTATGTGCGCTATTTAAGTTTCTAACAAATAGAAATTGTTCAATTCTGCAAAGTGTCAATTCAGTTCCACAACAACAACTAATCTATTAAACTATTAGTTCATACAACCTATTGCAGTATCTTCAATCTACAATTTCCGATTTAGTCTCTAACAATCTCCTAGCTATAATTGTTCAAAGCTTTTCTAATACTGTTCAAAAGACAGTTTTTTACTGACTCAAATCTTTACTGAATTAAATCTTTAATGACTTAAATCTTTACTTACTCAAATCTTTACTGACTTAAATCTTTACTGACTTTTATCCCGGCATGGGCCCCCACTAATGTCACTGACTATCAAATCTAGGGTTTTAAATCTAGTTTTAATAGGGAACTTTATGCTCAGAGGCCTTTGGGTGATCAATATTAGAATGAGCTAGGACCTAAAACAAATGTAGCTGAGATTCGTTTAAAGATTATATTATAATAAAACAATATCAAACAGTAAAATACAATCAATAATCCTATCTACTTATTTGTGGCGTATTATCTAAGATATATTATAGCTTGTTTCTTAACTTCCACGATGGACTTTTCCAGCGTAGATGTAGAAGTTCTTCAGTTCGTATGGATTGGAATGATGGTTCGAAGATGAAGGAAGGTCACCTTCTTCTTGTTTGCCGTCGTTCCCGATTCTCTTCTGTAGCTGCGTAGAAGGAGAATGCTGTAGTTGGACACAGCACTCTGTAGTTTCTTCCGCCTCGTTGATTCTTCACAAGCAACGGTAGCTTCTCGTCGCTTGCACGTCCTTTCGGTCTCGTCTTGTGGTCGTTTCGCCCCTTTCTTCTGCCGTCGAACTCCAATCGCAATTGCAGTTCCGAATCGACCTTCTCCCGATGTCGAATCGCAGTTCACTCGCAAGTGTCACATCAAACTTCGCAAAGTTTCGTTCGACACGCCCTGGTATCTCTGTTCCCAAGGACTTATAGTCTCACCAGTGGGACAGGCCGACAGCGTGTCGCCTTCCACACCCAATTCACCGTCAGATCTTCTGAATTACCGACGAGAACGCCACGTTTGACTAATGGCCGTTCTCGCTCAGAAATCTACGTCTTCTTCCTTCGCCATCTTTTCGCTGTCTAGCTTTATCGTCTGCCGTTGTTGCCGTCTGCTCAAGTTTGACGCTGCTTTCCGCCCTCCGTTGTATTTCAATAATTGATGTAGCGCGTATTCAAGAATTGTTATAGCGCTATTATTATTATCTAACTTAATGCCACAAGTAATATTAATTATAATCTACAATACGCCACATATTGTCTAGCTTAATTCTTACCTATTTAATACTTATACAATGCATCATTTAATAGGTTTGTTTGATATGAAGCATTCTACCGCTACAGTTTTGATTGAACATAAAACATACTTATTACTAGTTTTTATAGTTGAATATTGGACTTTATTATATGTAAACTATTTTTTATATAATAAATCATGTATAAAACATACAGAATCTAATATATTCCTTATGCGTAAGTATACAATTTGTGGAATCGACGGGTACCCATGGTAAAAAATTCATAATTTCGAGGGGCATTCATATTTTCTGAACCTAATTATACCATTTTGTGCAGAAATGAATGCTGAATCAAATGGTGTATTACAAGTTATGATATCTCAAACCAAACCCAAAATCCAGGGGGGTGGTAACCACCCCCCCCCCTTGGTAGTCAGTGTTACAAAAAAACTTGGTAGCCTGAGGGTTAAAACTAGTGATACATTCTTTGGCAAATATTCCAAAAAAGGATTTGAGTATTATCGTAGCAATTATTTGCTCAATTGTCGCCTGCATGCGAACCAAAACATGCGTTAAACGCTAACGATGAGTCGTCGACATCGGCCGCATCGCATCGGCCAGTAAGGTTGTTTCCTTTTTTCTCACCCGTTCAGACGTCAGACTACGTTGGTTGAACTCCATGAGATGGCAAGACCAATGGATTTCAGGTTTCAAATGATAAATGCTTACAGAAGGACAACTGAGACGAGGTTTGGCAAGAACCGCAACCTCTTGTGAAAAATTGTGATTATAGCCTAAATGATGAGGTTCAATAGCAGACCTACTATTGTTAATTGATAAGAGCATCCCTTGAACCGATCAGGGTAAATAAACTGGTCTGCCGGTACAATTGGCTAAATAAATAATTCATCTTGATAGTCAGAAAACGGTTGTCTAATTTCACATTTAGGCCCATGTCATGTTAATTAAAGGTGACTCAAATGAAAAAAATTAACGGGTTTTGAGCAATTGACTCACATGATGATTTGAACAGTGTTTCAATTCTGTCCGTCATACAAAACTGTTCAAAAAAATAAATGCAGAAATTCAATACGCCTAAGCCAAAGACTATTAAATATGTTTGCAATAGAAAGAATGCATTCAGTCATTAAAATTTTATGCTTCAGGGCTCTTTAGAAAATAGTAAGATCAATATATTTGAAGGAAATGCATTGCGATTAATTTGGCGTTAATTGCGATTAAAAAAATTAATCGCGCGATTAATTTTGATTAAAATTTTTAATCGAACAACAGCCCTAATTTAAATCGAAAAAATCTGATGACTTTTAGTCACGTGCTACTTTATCTCTTTCACCTTCCTGTTCCCTTTGCGTTGATTTACAGCTTCTTTAAACTTGATGGGGGGAGGGGCCACGTCCTATGCAAATCTCTGAAAGGGGGCATGGCCGTATTGGCCCTTGGATCAGGCCCTGAATGAGTATGATAAAGATCTACTATTATAGACCTGAATTGGGACCTACATGCAGATGTTAATTTTTATAATATAAAACGGGCCTTTTGTGACGTCACTTCGATTATGATACAGATTATCATATAATTTCATTAATTTTTGAGAATACAAAACTATGCCCATTGTAACGTCACTCTGATTATGTGATACAATTTCATTATTACATAAGTTCGCTTCAAGATCTTTAAAAAACTTGGCCTATTGTGACGTCACTTCGACAATGATGCTGATGTACTATTATAGAAGTGCGTTTCGAGAATATAAACAAGGCCTATTGTGACGTCACTTCGAATGTTATACAGATCTTCCCGTATAGATGCTCATTTTGCGAATGTAAAACTCGGCCTTTTATGACGTCACTTCGATTTTGATACAATTCTACTATTAAACAAGTTCACCGAGAAAACGAAATTCGGCCTGTTATGGCGTCATTTCGATACTATCATATTATTTCATTTTCATAATACAAAATATGGGGCAGGTCAGTCGCATCTTCCTCTCTGCCACCTGGCGAATGCCGTTCAACTCAAACCAGGATATGTGACGATAAAAGGTCTGACAATCAATCAATCAATCAATATACTTTATTGATCATCATGTATATGTATACATACAGTATAGCACAAACAAACAGTAGTTGAAAATGTCACATGCATAGATGTCAAAGGGTTAAGCCCAAAGGAACGTAAGGTTCCGCTAACAGGGTTGCCCTAATTACACGAAGAATCAATCTATCATCAACTTTCTGCATAACAGTATATGTGTATAGACAGTTGTATATGATCAAGGTGTAAAACAATCTCTTCCATTTTACAAGTTTATCGAAATGCATTGAATGTAAGTTATGCAACTTAAACAAGTGGGGAAAACAAAATAACAAACAGACTAAACTAAACTAAACTAAGCTAAAAAAAAACTAAAAACACAACAGTTAAGAGAATACAACAGTGCACGTGTAGGTAGTGCACTTCAAAACAAAACCATTTTGTGCAATTATGCAATAGTATCCAAAATAAATAATTTCAATTTGTATTTGAATTGGTACATTGTAGTTATAGAAGTAAGATCAATAGGCAGAGAATTCCACATCGACGGTCCACATATTCTAATACTATGCAGTCCAGTAGTGGTACGAACACTTCTTTGGTGGTATCTATTTACAGATCGTGTATAATGTCCATGAACGTCTGAATTTTTACAAAACCAGTGGTTGAAGCTTGTTATGATTAGATTTCTGTGAAGTTTATACATAAATACTCCAATTTGTAGTTTATTAATGTAGTCAAAAGGCAGAATTTTCAAATCACTGAATAATGGTTGTGTGTGGGCTCTAAAAGGTGCATTGCATATAATTCGAACAGCTCGCTTTTGTAGGGTTGTCAAAATAGTTAAACGAGTGTGGTATGTGGAAGCCCACGTAATATTACAATATGACACATAAGGGTATATCAAAGAGTAATATAAATTCACAAGTATATCTCGCGGCATAAGGTGTCGAACACGAGAGATTATGCCTATATTTTTTGATATCTTTTTGGATATAGAGTTTATATGCTCCCTCCATGTTAATTGTTCATCAATGTGAACACCCAAAAATTTGGTTGATGATACCCTACAAATACATTGTTCATCTATTTTAATTGATATATTGCAATTTGTTGCTGTTCTAAGTTTAATTTTAGAGCAGAACAAAATAAAATTCGTCTTCTCAAGGTTCAGCGATAATTTGTTGGCTTTGAACCAATCGCCTACAAGTTTTAATTCGGCATTAATTTTTTTAACCAAGACTTCAATAACTTTATCTGACATAAACACATTGGTGTCATCAGCAAACATGACAAAGCTGAGTAATGACGAGCTGTTCGAAATATCATTCACATATATTAGGAACAAAAGTGGACCCAGTACGGAACCTTGTGGCACACCACAAGTAACATCAGTTTCATGTGAAATGTTCCCGTTATATAAGACACTCTGCTTTCTATTTCTTAAGTAATCTATAAGCCAATCAAGACATACACCTCTTATGCCATAATGTTCAAGTTTGCTTATCAGAATTTTATGATTCACCGTGTCAAATGCTTTAGATAAGTCAAAGAAGACACCCATAGAAAAGTGGTTTTCCTCCTTGGCTTCAGAGATTTTATCATACATTTCCATTACGGCCATGTATGTAGAGTGGCCTGTTCGAAAGCCATACTGACTTGTGTACAATATATTCTTTACTGTTAGATATGTCATTATTCTTCGGTAAATAATCTTTTCAAAAAACTTGGAGAAATATGGCAAGATAGATATTGGTCGATAGTTACTTAATTGATTCCTATCTCCGGCCTTAAAGATGGGAATTATTTTGGCAATTTTCAAACTATTAGGAACAATTCCACTAACAATGGAGCAATTTATTATTTCTGTCAGAGGAATTGAAATAGCTTCTATGACATATTTGGCTAACTGGGGGTCAATCTCATCTAGCCCTCTACTGTGAGTGGTTCGTAGTTCATAGGCAATCGATATTATTTCAGCTGGTGATGTTAATTCTATCCCAATAGAAGAAGTAGACCGGTCTTTCAAGTAATCAAGAAAAGATGCATTAGTGTCAGGAATTTTTGCGGCCAACTTCGGTCCAATTTCTGTAAAGAATTCATTAAATTTGCAAGCAATAAGGTGCTTATCTTTAATTTCTACATTATTGATAAGAAAGCTATCTGGCATCTCAGAGTTTCTGTTTCCATGTAGAAGCATTTTAATTACTTTCCAGGTTTTATTCAAGTCATTTTCACATTCCAGAAATTTCCCATATAATAATGACGCTCGGTTGCTTTTCGTATTTTTTAAAATTTATTTCGATAGGCTATGAAGCTAGACTTATTTTCTTGTGTTGGGTTTTTTATGTATTTTTTATATAGATGCGATTTCTTTCTAAGATACTGCATGAATACTCAAACAGCTGAATACGACGATGAATTGATGGCCGCGCTACCCGTCGGAAACCTCTCTTGATGCAGCCTTACCACGGAACTTTGAATTAAGACAACTATCACCTACAAACAGTACAAACTAGAATCCGTTGACTGATGGACTCAGCGTGTTTTGCGATGGAGTTTTGTTTTCAGTGACTTTTCTGTTTGGGACGGTCGTTACTGTAGATGTAATTGTAGATCTGTCGTGATGATAACTCTAACATCTGTAAGATCTGTCGTGATGATAACTCTAGCATCAAAAGCTTTAGTTATGGCGGATGTTTCCCACTGAGAGTTGCTCAGTTGAGAGAGAGCTGGTCGATAAACTGCGTAGTACTAGTTGCTCAGTTGAGAGAGCGCTGGTCGATAAACTGAGTTATTATCGCGACCTGGGTTCAAGCCTCTCTCAGGGCACAAATTCATTTGAATTTTCTGTTAGCTGCCAGTGGCGCTTTCTGTTGTGTTGTTTGCCTTGGGTCTGTTGAAAATAAGATCGCCCCCACTCCTGACTTGGCCGTACCATAAGCGTTCCAGCACTTAGGCCATTTAGTGTTAAGCTACCGAACCAGCAGTTGTGTAGCCGACCTGCGTGTCGTGCGAAGCTGGTCGTATTTCGTATAACCTGTATCTGTAATCATTCTGCGGTTTGTCAGATTGAATGTCATTAAACGAATGTACATGTTTTAATGCAACATCGCTCTGATTATGATGCAAATCTATTATCCGTTCAGCTGAGCTTGAGAATATAAAACTAGGTCCATTGTGACGTCACTTTGATCATGATACAGACGTAATATTAAAGAAGTTCATTTTTAGAATAAACTATGCCTATTGTGACGTCACTTCGATTATGATACCGACCTACTATTATAGAAGAGTATAAACAAGGCCTATTGTGACGTAACTTCGAGTATTACACAGATCTACTGTAATAATTAGAAGTTCATTTTCAGAATCTAAAGCGAGGCCTATAATAATTTATTGTGACGTCACTATGATATCAGTGCAAATCTGCTATTATATAAATTCACTGAGAATTCGGCTTATTGTGACGTTACACAGATTATGACACAGATCTACTATCTATAATTCATTTTGAGATCATATAACTGCAGAGGTGAGCAGGAGACAAAACTAAGCCAAGTCGACGAAGTCGATCGACTGCGGGGTAACTACTGACAGTAAGACATAAGGACTCCTATATAGAGACTCAAATCTTTGCAAACTGACATAAACACATGCAGACTGGAAACTTTACACCGCGCTTGGATCAATGCTGATTATATACCATGGCCCAGACATTAGGCCCTAATTACGCCATTAACCTCATAATTATAATATACGGTAGGCCTGTTTTTGTTGATGTCCAAGTCCGACACACTTAGGGCCTAACTACTATACTATAGTGAGTATATTCTATCAAGCTATCAACTGAGAAATGGACGGTTTAAATGAATCACGCGTCAATAAGGACGTCCATAATTATAGGTAAGGCGGTTATCCTAAAGCGGACAAAGAGACCATTGCAAACGCCCACATTCAAATCTGATACATTTTGTAGTCTTTCGGTGAATCTATGACTTAAAGATGCCAACTGTTGTGAGATGGCAGATATTCTTGGTTCGGCAGATCAATAACTATTTCAACTTGCATAGACTTTAACACAGCAACTGTGGAAAAATAGGAAAAAGAAAAAATTGATGACATTAAAGAGTGGTTTCGACCATGTAAAGCAAAAGCAGCAGAAAGAAAATTCGGTTGATGGATAATAATGTGAGTCAATGTTGCCACACTGCACGAGTCCTGTGCCAAGTCGTCCGCTGGAACTTACGGATGTCCGTAATGGAGAGATTGGAGAGGGAGAGGCCAAATGCGGACAAGGGGTGTCAAAATTATGGTCAATTTTTGCGGACGGCCCTGAACAGTGGCGGCGCTAGGGGGGGCTAAGCCCCCCCTACGAGAGGCTCAGCCCCCCCCCCTAAAAAAAAGGGGCATCCGAAATTTTTTACAGTGAAATATGGAAAATTTTCACAGGATTTCGGTCGATGACTAAAAAAAAAAAGGTCGTCAGAAATTTTGGCGGCGAAAATGGAAAATTTTCATGAGATTTTGGTCGAGGCTTCAGCCCCCCCGAAACTGAAATCCTGGCGCCGCCACAGGCCCTGAAGTATGACCCCAATAAAGACGTTTGTAGATTTTAGCTCCATTTACGCCGCTTAGCTACCTCAACTACTTTGGCCTGTATTCCCTTCCATGGGCCTTGTCTAAGTCATTTTATAAACTACTCAAGACATTCCTCTTTGGCCATGCCTTGATCGGGAGCGCCTCTGAATAGTTCTCTTGATGGGACGTTATATAAATTCTTCAGATCAATATAGAGACAATTACGAGTTGCTGACTATAATATACAATGCAATAATATATGTGGTAGATAAAGCTGTAAGGCAGCGGTTCTCAACCTTTTTAATGCGGCGACCCCTTGGCAACATTTTGAAAGTTATGACGACCCCCAACAGCAAAATTGATTGAGTTGACCCTTTCACTGCATTTTTGTTACATTTGTCATGCATTTTCACCCTCATAACTCGAAAACTCGTTTTGACAATTGCGGCTTCCTGGCTCTTGCGATCCGATCAATAGTTCTTCATTTCTTAAGTTCTTAACACTCATTTCACCCTTGCTGATTCATATTGGTTGGCAAGCAATTTAATGAACTTGGGCCATATGCCTATACTTGTGTTTTTTACAAATGCGCCGAACATGGAAAAGGGTTTGGGGAGGGGATGTGCCTCTCCCAATTGCCAAAATGTTTTTGAATTTAAACACACTGCAATGGTAGCATTTTAAGATCTAATTTTAACGAAATTGTTCATAATTTCAGTGCTGATAGTCGTGGTGTAAGACATAAAAAGCGTCCAATTCCTTTGTTTGCGATTTTTAATCTAAGAAAATTCAGCAGAATTTCAGCGCTGAAAGTCATGGTTTAAGACTTCAATAAATGTTCCCCCATTGTTTATAATTTTGAATTTCCACACTGTAATGGTTGCATTTTTAGCTGTCATCTGAATGAAATTGCTCAGTTTTTCAATGCTGATAGTCATGGTATAAGACTTGAACAGAGTTTCGGCCCCAATTCTATTTGAACACTGTCACTGTAAAATTTTAAGCTTTCATCTTAAAAAATTATTCATGAGTCATGATTTCAGTGCTCAGAGAAGTGGTTAAGTTTAATTAAGACTTATATACACCACCCTTTTTTAGAAGAATGGTAAAAGTGGACTTTACATTTGAAAGCTAAGATGGCAACACTTTTCTTGCTGTCGCAATCTAACGAATGAATCGTATAAAAAGCAGTGGCGGGGCCAGGAATTTGGGTTTTTGGGGAGGGGAGGCTGAATCCTCGCGAAAATTTTCCATTTTCATCCGCCAAAATTTCTGCTCCATTTTCATCCGCCAAAATTTATGTTCCATTTTCATCCGCCAAAATTTCATCTATTTCATTTTTTTAGAGGGCCTTAGCGTTGAAATATTTCAGTTTTAATGCCTTTTTAGGGGGGCTTAGTCCCGGATTTCCTTTTTAGGGGGTGGGGCTTAGCCCTCCCCCGGCGCCGCTACTGATAAAAAGTATAAGAAAATGTTCTTTTCAGTTGCTGTAGTAACTAGAGCGGAAATTACTATTGCATATTTTTTTTACAAATTTCTGAAGGTCCAGGCGACCCCTGGCAAATCGTCAGGCGACCCCTGTGGGGGTCGCGACCCACAGGTTGAGAACCGCTACTGTAAGGGGAGGGGTATGGCCACCTGCCCATGTCAAGTTGTGTGCCTATAGGCTAAGCAAAATGCAGTCACTAAAACTTCATACATATGGATGCTTTGGGGGGGGGGCTTAGGAACAGCTCTTCCGCTCCTCACTAAGAAACCAATTCTTGATAATATATGATCCCAAAGTTTCTTGTGTGCTTCAAGCGAAAACAAAATCCTGCAAAGCTTGCAATATTGTTGTTCATGCATACCAAATATTTCACGAATATGCTTAAAATAAGAAGAAAATGCTTTGCTTAGCACCACTATCAAATAAATCATTGCACAATTATTGGGTTGTGACTTGTGACTTTCTTTCAAGATGTCACATAGAACCAGAATCAGCCAGTATAATCAACAACTAATTAATTTTCAATAATTAACAACAACAAAAACAATGCAACATTACACTTATACAACAAATTCATTTTGATATTCAATGTCAGCAATTCAAATTTTGTCTCTTGAAATAGTTGTAGCAAAAGAGACAAATAATAATAACCAATCTATACTGTACGACATTCTCATTTATGTTGCTCCCTTGAAAACACCGTACATGTTTAATAAATACACTAGGCATCATAGTGTACCAAAATTACACAGTAACGAGGATGCTTCTACTAAGACAAGGGCGGTAAATGGAGGATATAATTATATGCAATTAATTAATTAATTAATTAATTACGTAATTAACAAATAAAAACTTATTCTGCAAAACTAACAGACACAACCGTGCAAGACAATGAAAAGAAAAACAATCCACGAAGACAACAGACTAAAACTAATTAACCAGAGTTCCATCATGATAATCATGACAAGCAGTGAGAAGGAAAGTCAAGAATTTCGAGAGCAGTGGGAACGCCATTCCCACCCACTTTAAGTCTATGCATAATACAACATAGATTAAGAATGACTCACAATTTAAAGTGTATTAATACATAAAAACTGATCCTGTTGATAACTTTTGGAAAAATTCATTGCAAATGTTGATCAACCATGCAAATCCATCAAAGCAGAGTTTTACACCAAAATCCCATATAAACAGCCATTCCATTCAGTCTTGCCATTCATTTCACTGAATGGTTCTGTAGTTTTAATCATCAACAAATGTAAATATTCAGACAATTGATCAACCTCGAAGAAGTAACAATAGAATTTTTCACTAACTGTCAGCAAAATACCAAACATCACATTCAATACAATACAAACTGATCAATCCGAACTCTTAGTCCTTCACTCGCGTACTACTATTAAGCAATGCCACTTTTTCTCTGTCCCTGGCCATAGAATCCGGAGTCGGTTCCCTGCGTACTCCGCCTCGTGCCTAGACGACGTCACATCACTATGTACCTAACAAACTTAAAACTGTCTGATTCAGCCATGGTTGGACTGGATGCGCTTCTGAGTAGGTCACTTGAAAAGGCGCTATATAAAAACTCCTTAATTATCAAATTTAGTCGTCTTCTTCCGCGTCTGTGGAGTCGCATCCATACGAATAATGCGGTACTAAGCAAAACGATTTGCTTAGTCTGCTCCGCTGCAAAACAGGGTAACAGTGCCGCTGCAGTGCTCGCCAGACTCATCCTTTTCCGAATCTAGGGCGTCGTTGGCTTCCTCCTCCACCGCCGCCTTCTCCTCCCCCTCCTCCTCTACCGTTGCATCTCCAGCCTCACCACAGCCGTCATTATCTTCATTCACTTCCTCCTCCACTTCCACCACCTATTCCTCCTCCTCTTCCTGTACCACCACCACCTCCCCATCATCCCCCTCCACTACCTCCCTCTCCACCTCCTCCTCATGACAACTGTCCACTTCGTGCGACTCCTCCGCTTCCATCCGTTGCTGATCCCTCACTTCCTCCTCCACATCATCCTCCATCTCCCGCGTGCATCCTTTGCGCCAATCGTCGTCGTCATCCGACTGTGTCATCGGTGGCACTAGACGTGTTGTTGTTGTTGTTGGCTTGTTGCTGTTCCGTTGCTGCTCAATACATTTGACCGATCTCACCGAATGACCAGCACAACCGGATTTTGGACGCTCTCCAAATTCGATGAACGTCCGGCGGTCGCCGCAGCGGAACAGCAGTTGCTCCACCATCTCCGGAGGTGACAGTTCGGCCTCGGCAAACTGCCAGCCGCCACCAAACCGTTTCACCAGGTCCGACAGGCGGGCTCTTTTCGTAAGCTCTACGAAGCCCGCCCACTCGGTCGCTCTATTTTTGTAGCAGCAGAGACAGGAGCAGCTACAGGGGTCGAACGTCATGGTGCGCTCGATTGTTTTGCCACAAACTGCCACCTCGTACCCCTGTAGCCTCTGCCCCTTTCCTTAAATTCTGCCGGTCTTAAGATGGAGTACAGTCATATTTATAGAGCAGGGATCAATTTACTATTTAAACAACTAGAATCTACTCTCAGCCGAGGTCATTTCGCACCAATATTATTTATAGGCCACTGAAATCCGAATATCGTGCTTTTAGCTGCGTTGAAGATTTCTATCATTCGCTGTAAAGGCCTGCGCAGCACATATATTTAGGGCGTATCAAGAAAATAAACTAAAATACTCGTTTATTTAACCTCAATAAGCTGATGTAGACGAATAAACAATAAATTACCTGTGTTGAGGTAACAAGTACAGGAAATAACTGGCCGCAGTAATACTGTCAAAAGCAACAGCTACTGAATTCAGGTACTAATTCTACCATCAACAATCACCACAAATTATAACAAAACAACACGCATGCCATCAAGACGCTTCAGTACGCTATCGCACGCGTCTCTAACTCCTTCAAACTGTTTATCACGTCCTCTTTGTCAACAAGCTTCAACACATCTTCCGTTAGCGTTGCGTCATTGATGAGAAGAAAAGCGTGCATGCCGGCACCTTTCGCGGCCTGGTAATCATTCCAGATGTCGTCTCCGACGTGTGCCGCGTTGCGAGCGTCGGTGCCGCTCAGTTTGAGCGCATGTCGGAAGATCGCCGGATCCGGTTTCTCCACGTTGACGGAGACAGAGGTGACGAGAAAGTCGAAATACTTTGCCAGGTCGTGCACGACGAGAGTCTTCTCAAGTCGCTCATCGAAGTTCGACACGACCCCGAGCTTCATGCCCGCGTTCTTCAGACGCGAAAGGCTCTTGTGGCATCGCGGCAAGACCTCCCAGGTGACGCCCTGTTCGAACTGGTCCCACAGAAAGTCAGAGACGTCTTTCAGGATGATAGTGTTTCCTGTGTAGCCAGCATTGAGAAAGACGCGCTGGACGAAATCGTGCCACCATTCCTGGGTTGTCATGCCAAGGCCGCGGCCGTAGTTCGGGTGATCAGATTTCTTCTTTATCCATGTAGACCTAAAGAAATCATATAAGCCGCAACTGTTGCAATGCGAGTCGGTTTGGCTGAGGACCGACTGCTGCATGCAGTGGCCAGGAACGATTTTCACGTCCTTCGAGGTCTCTTCCCTCAAAAAAACAGACGTCGTCCAGGTCTCAGGGCCCGTATGCACAATTTTGAACTCCCGAGCAAAGATGACCGGAACTTTGTCTCTAGAGTTCTTTTCAAACATATTACTAAAGCAGCCTAACTATCGATTCAATTCAAATATCTGATTGCTCCCTTTAATATAATTATTTAAGTGCTAATTTTGTCAGTCTTAACGCACCAGGACCTTACGGTTTGCCAAACTGTTTTTGCTCATTAAACGAATATACATACATACATACGCACGCACACACACACACACACACACACACACACACACACACACACACACACACACACACACATACATACATAAGACACTACAGGACAACTGTTCATTAGACACGCTATTACAGCAAATAAATATGTAATTTCGTCTCACCGATAAACTTTACCCAGTTCAATTTCCGGAACGTTGATGCCGAATACTTTTCCTGCCTTTGCATACTGATGTGCAGGCGAGACCTTTACCTTGAGTAACGTATTCGTTACATCAAAAGTCAGCAGCTTCAGCCGCGACATACTTACTATCACATATCCTAGACGGGTTTCTAAGTCAAAACAATTTACCAACAAACTAAATACTTAGAACTGATCATAAAAAATCTAAGATGTACATTGCTGCAAAAGGTTTTAAATGTGATACACCGCTGAGCGATAATATAACTCAACCGAAAGATCAATGGCAAAGAAATGTCTTAAAAGGTCAACATGTTCGCAATTTCGCAATGGACATAATATCACACTTCCTTTAGCGCTGTATTTTACCCGTATGAGAATATTTTGTACTGTTACAGCGCCTTTTGGAAGTTTTGGTTTTATTTATATTTGTTTCTTCTTCACCCTCTTTCGAAGAGAAAACATAAAATGTACGACCGCTATATTCCGCGAATAGACCAAATAATATTTTTTTTATTCAGGTGGGTACAAATTGTATTGAAACCGGGTGAACATGAATCGTGGCTCAAATCAAATCAAATCAAATTGTTTATTCAACCAACCACAGTAATGACCTTGCAGTTTACAATGTAATGTAGGCTACAGTTGCTGGTTTAATCAGTCTAGGTCTGTGGTCTAGGTGCAGTTCAAACATCGCAAAATGCTTAATTTAATCTGTTCTTAATATATCGCACGCAGAAGGCTAACTATGCTCAATGGAACTTAAAATGTAACATTACTTTAGACATTTATTTCAAATCTACTTCAAATTTAATTCAAATTCACTGTAAATTAAAATACTGTACACTTAGCCTATATAGCGTTCTGACTTGTTTTTTGGAATTAAATGAATATTCATAATAATTATATATGGACAAAGACAATCTTAAGTATTAAAGTATATATTCCATTTGATTAATTGCTTTTTTGTACGTGTTAGAGGAATAGAGGTGTGGTCTACCAATAATAATAATAATCTTCGTTTATTGACATTCAATCTGACAAACCGCAGAACGATTACATGTACAAGTTATACGAAATACGGCCTGCTTCGCACGACACGCAGTTCGGCTACAACAGGTTCGGTAACTTAACACTAATGGCCTAAGTACTGGATCACTCCTGATTCGGCCAAGTCAGGAGTGGGAGGGGCTATCTTTTATTTTATTTTACCAGTGTTTGTTACCAATTAAACGAGTATAGAGGCGCTCTTTATAAATTCCAAAACAGAATAAAGTATAATAATTTCACTTAATCGCTTTACAAAGTAACGTGTGCTTGCACGGTATAGCTGTAACTAATGACCTCTAATATAATTATGACGGCTGTAACCAAAGATTTTACCAGGGAGGGAAAATCTTTGGCTGTAACCGTCTGAAAACTGGAATCTATGGTGGCGCTATAAAATTCTTTAGCAAGTATTCAACTAATGGAAAGACAGAAGTGTCTTTTCCGCGGGCACTAGGAATGGGATTATTTTATGTTTTTAGAAAACTCTGTTGTTTAATGATTGTAATAAATTATTTTCGTTGACCGCTGTATATATATATTGCGGAACTAATTTATTGGAACAATTAACTCGGTAATTGTCCTAATAGATGGCTTTAGGAGTGCATGCCTGCAATTGAAAATGGATGTTAGTCAATCCTTGGTTTTGAATTCAGTATGTAAGTAAGATAAGGGTTCTTTATCGTTTCTGCATGCCAACCAACAGATTTGTTTATTTTATGACTTTGTACGCGCTACAGATTCGTGCTTGTCGCTGGTAAATCTTTTTTGGACATTAGTTCAACATGGATTATATTTTTTACGCAAGATCCTCTTGCTACAATGCACAGATCATAACGTGGAGAGTACAGGTTCAAGTTCACAGTGGCGAGGTTTCCATGCAGTGACCTTGTGTAAGGCTGTAATTGTTGATTCACCTGCTGTCAAATAACTGCATATATACAAGGTGCTTTCTCTTAAGAAATACCGGATGATCCACTATTTTGGCAACCAGAACAGATAACAAGAACAACAAATTTATGCACACCACTCTTCAGAGACCATTATAGCGAATAGTGTTTTCATGTTTCAGAACTGTGTATAGACCACTCTAAGTTTAAATGGCTGCACGTCGTCAAAGCACTGAGAGCAGTTCGACCGTCACTAAATCGCGACTTTCTCCGATGCCCTGCGAAATGGGAACGATGGTGTTCGCTCGCACGTCTGCAAGCGATCCATTTGAAGTTGCAAAGATCATAAAAGTTCGTTCTTTACCATCACTATATGAACTGGTTTCCACTTTAAGTGAAGAAATCGTAACTGCTGTAATCATAGATATCGAATTCCTAAGGTGCTACACCGGAATTAAAGCCAGGATACAGGCTTATTGATGAGCACTGTGTTGTTGTATCAAAGGGGTTGTCTAGAGGGCAGTGTCCAATGGAAGTTCATACTCCCAGTTTTGAAGCGCAGGTTGTCATGTGATGGTGCACATTAGATAAAGTTACTGAATTTTTAGATTTTGAGTTCACACGTGTATGTCAATCTCTTTTCCTAAACTCGAAATTGTCTATCCCTCTCTGTGACAGTGACTTACGTTCATTCTTTCGTTGAGAAAACTTCAAGATACTCTGTGGCACTTCCAGCCCAACTCCAGTGATAACTGAAAAACTTATTGGTGAGAGTTCATGTGAAAATGCGCAGAGTTCGATGATCGCTGCTGAGTGACATAATTTTTGCAAAGAAAATTAATGAATGACTCCCGTTGCAAGAAGAGAAAGTTTTAGGTGGCCAAGAATTTAAGTCAGGGTTGCTAAATAGTTCTGCTTCTGTCCATTGAAATGCGGTTGTTGTTTCGTTCCAGGTTGACAGTTTTGAGGAATGTTGTTACGCGCTGTTCGAGAATGGAAAGAAACACTGGGTGTCGTTTACAAATATGCAGAAGAAAGGTGTGTAACATGTATGCTTATGATCATATCGCTATGGATGTATGTGTGCATGGATGTATGTGTGTAGTATACACATGTATGTGCTTGTTTGTATACAATGTGTACATGACTTACTTGCTTTTCAAATATCAGTGATGATGAGTTGATTGGCGTTTATGTCAAAGTTGATAAATACCGTATATTAAAGGTTTAAGAAAAATAATAAAATTAGCAGTTCATACTAAATGCATTTACGTAAGGTTGACTTTTATGTTTAAAAAAATTAAAATTGATAAAATTAAAAGTTCATGCGAAATGCATTTACATCAAAGTTGATAAATATATTAAAGATTTAGAAATAATAAAGTTAAAAAATAATAGATACAACAACAGTGTACAAAATTTTATAAAGAAATAAACTGTAATAAAATAAATACAAAAACCTCATATGACAAACTTGTTGAATTTGGACCAAAATGTGTTTAAGTTCTTTTAAATCAATGATGTCACTGGTCTTCAAAATGCTTGTAACTCTGCTGCCACTGACTTTAAGTCCCACATTGATTTTTTTACATCTGTAATGTTTTTGTCCAGCTTCAGATCTGACTAGAGGAGAAAAACTAATACGCTAAGTACAGACTGACATTCCTGCTCTAATTCGTGCAAGATTTTATCTGGGGCTCTACTGCTTCTGCCCATTCTCCTAAGACTTCTATTTTTTGAGGGGTTCGTACCAATGGGAATGCCTCTGATTAGGTTGTATTGCGAGAGGTGCCTTATAAGTCCGTAAATAGAATAGGTGTGTGTGTCTTGATTTTAAGTCAGGCTATGTTTAGAAAGACATCAAAGATGACAATGGAGGTGATGACAATAGGTGTGATTTGATTTGTTGTTTGATTTGTAGACTTGTCTCTCGTCTTGAACATCTGTTGTCTCTGTCAGGGAAAGGCGAGATCACAGTTTAAGCCGCTTCTCAAATGCGTCGTCTGCCATCTTGGTTTGTTCTAAGTCTTTATATAGTTACAGTCTTACACACGAGTTAACTTTAATGAACGTTTAACATTTTGTTTATAAGAATGAGTCAACAGAACGACGACCATAGACAAGTTCCAAATGCACAGCGGTATCTGTTGGATTGCTTCTGCCATTGCTTGTGTTCTTTTAGTGCCAGTCCAAAGCATGGAGTGAGAAGAGGGGCAATGTTGATCATGTCTCTTATGACCGAACATCATTGAACAGAAACTATATGCAAATTACCTTGTACACTTCTTCTTTTTTTTGGACCTGGCACCGGAATGAAAACATCTGCTCTGGCTATTGCGGACTTGATTTGATATCGCGCCGGTGAATAAGCTGGTCTCCCTGACTTGGCTTTTGTGGGCGCTGAGAAATTCTCGAAGATTTACATTACAATTACTCTTAAAGTGCCAGTCCTATTCTTGGAGAAGGGAGGAGGGTGATGTAAACACTAAACCACTGCTGCTAAATTAGGCTTGTGAGTTGTACATTTATTTGAAGAGGTGCTGTTAGAATGAATTGATTCGGTTACTGACTGACTGACTTACTTGCTTGACTGCAGGCTTCCACAGGAAATGTCACAACCCGATCGTTCTCTGTATAGATGCAGAAGACGCCACCAGGTGGCAGTGTCAGATCTGCATCTATGCATCATCGTCATCATCGTCGTCCTCATCGTCGTCTGGCCACAATGTGAGTTTTCTTGTATTTCTACTTATGTGTAGTAATGGTAGTTTGGGTACACGACACTTGCTTGGACTCGTGATGTTTCTAGATATGTATTACGGTATAATAAAACTATTGCTATGTTAATGGACTGTAGTATCATTTAGTACCCGTTCACCTTAAGTAGTCGTATCTCAAACCTACACTTTCTGCGGAATAATTTTTTAACACCTGACCGGTTGGCTGATTGAGGCACATTATCTTAGGGATTCTTTTTCTAGGGGTTCTACACACTGGGAGTGCCTCTGATTAGGTTGTTCTGTGAGAGGTGCTTTGTAAATGCGTAAATAGTATATTATAGTATTATCCGAATAGTTACGCCATCAGTCTGTGACTCAGTGAAGCTTTGAGATTTGCATAAGGAGTTTACTATGCAGTGACCTCACAATTGCTGAGAGCCTTTTATGCTCTGCCATATGATGTACTTCGGATGTTTGGAAGCAGGATCTGATGTAGTCATTGTCATATTTTTAAAAAATTTTCTTTATGTTGGTGTTTGGCTGATCTGTTGGTTTGAATTTTTTCTGTTGTTCTTTTTTGCCATTTATTCTTTCAACTTGCAATGATCGATGTTTAAAATCCATCGTTTCATTTCTGTTGTAGGACGTTATTTTCTCGAAAAAAGCATCCAAAGCTAATCAATCTAAACAGCTTCCGAAAACAAGCGAATCTTCTAGTGATGTAAGCGGCTCTGAGTTTGACTCTTATTTGCACGCAAAGTGATCTGAAAGTTATGCCAGATTCGTGATCTTTGCTTGCACTCCTCAACTGAACTCGCGTGTCATTCTGCTCCATCAGACTTCCACTTGGAGCAGTTTTCCGGTTTTGTTTATCAATGGAACTTTACGTACGCCGCAAAAAATCATATTTTAGACGCCTCCTTCTGTTGCATCTTGTATGTTTTGTGGAACCTCTCACGCTTGCATGCAACTGAGCTGCTCTGTCCTTTTCCCCACCCCTTAGAAAAGTCAATTAGCTGTTTTAGTCAACTACAAAATATTTATTTTTAGCATCAGCAAATTTTTTAAAAATATTTCTGTTATCTATTGTTTTGCAGATAGTCCAAGCTTTTGCTAAATGATGTGCATGAAGTTTTACGAAGTTCTATGCAGCAAATGCACAATTGTGTTTAGATGTCTGTTACTATATGTGGGTGCCATATAATTTGAGGATTTTCGTCACGTGATTTTGATGTGCTGATTGTGTTTTAGAGAGATGCAGGTTCTGATGACGAACTGCATCGTTCTTACAGACAAAGAAAGTTGAGTTGTGCTGTTAGTAGCTTCGTGGATTTTGCAAACAATATTTACTATTTTGTATAATTGTCTGTTTGGAACAGTCATTCTATGGACTTTATATTGCACCTCGTCAAGAAACCCACAACATTTAAGATCCTCAGTGCATGGACCGTGTGATCTTGAGGTTTATGCCTAGATGCAATATGGCGACATCGGTATGCGAATCAACATGCCAGAATATGATAATTAAGAAATTATTTTTGTATGATTAACATATGATATGATTAGCATATGATTTTGAAACAATTAATGTGTGATTACCATATATGATTTTGAAACAATTGATGTTTGATTAGCATATACGATTGGTACTCAATTGATGTGATTAGCATAATATGATTGGGATACAATTGATGTGTGATTAGCATATGATTGGGATACAATTATTGATGTATGATTACAGTGATTAGTGTAGGATTTAGAAATGATTGACGTATGACTAGCATATGTTTAGCTGATATGTTGAATTAAACTTTTCAGCTTGAGTCGCTCACTTGGGATAAGAATCATCTAACCAACTCCGAGAACTGTTATTGTTATTGTGGACAAACAGGAAGGTACGTGAAGTCATATCTACAACTTGAGCCCGGCAGAGAACAGAGCACAGGGAGGCAAGGGGCACTTGCTCCCCCCTGAAAATTTGATGCCGGTTTTTAGATACTACTTTTTGGTCTTTAACAAATTAACAAATTTCTTTGAACTAAAAGACTAATGACACTCTGAAATTTCAATTTTTGCATTTTAATATCCATGTTCTTAATTTCCTGTTTTGCTCTTGTCAATCATTTCCTAAAAATTTATCCGCGGCCAATGTGGGTGTCCAAGCTTAAAAGCCCAACTTCTTTTTGGATCTGTAAAATAAAATGAAGTTTAAAATGTGTCTCCTAGATCAGTGGTTCTCAAACTTCTGCAGGCCACGGACCGGCAATAATTTTTTGCTGAAGCTCGCGGACCGGTGGGTACTTCTAACTTAAACGGCGAGTGCAAACAAAAGCGACCTACATGTGTACCGGTTATTACCGGTAATAGAAAAAGGCTGTCAAGGACCTATAAGCTATTTATAATAAGGGATTTCTTTCAATAATCAAAACATATCCCAATCAATGTTTAATTTATTTCTCAATTACTTCTTATACAATCACATGTTAAAAGTTAAACTTAAATTTCATAACTATAGATTAGAAGTGAATTTAATTTTGTCATAGTAAGTGGATCTACAAAATATAGGCCTAGCTAATGACACATTACTAAGATGTTGACACCAGCTGGAAATAAAACACAGTAACCAGGAAAAATTGTAAAAAAAAATATTTTTGAGAAAATTACAATTTATTTTTAAGCTTTCTCCACGGACCGGTGATCAGTACTCCGCGGACCGGCGCCGGTCCGCGGACCACCACTTTGAGAACCACTGTCCTAGATCATTATGTGGTATTTTAAAACCAGCAAACCTATCCGCTTCTTTTGCAGTTGATCAGCAAGTTATTAAATAAGCATTTATTACTTTCTGTTGATTAGTACTTATTAATTATTGATTATTTTAGTAGCTTTTTAATTAGTTACTATTGGTGTGTAATTTGTAATTAATAATTGTTATGAGTTTGTGATTATTATTTAGTTATTAAATAAATTAGTTATTGATTAGTAACTAGTCGGTTCTGTGGTACTTATGTGTGATGAGCTAAAGCCAAGGAAATAGGAAGCAGTGACTTTTGGAATTCTCTACATGATTCTGAACAGTTAGCAGAGCTTTGTTGACTTCAAGAAGACATTTGACAGTATTTAGAGTTTATTGATTGGGTTTCAGTCTTTCGTGATTTCTGTTGTTCGTTGTTTAGGTGGGATGATGGTATGTTGCGATGTACGGGTTGTCTGCAGTGGTTTCATCGCGGTAGGCAAACTTTCATTTCAATGTTTGTTTCTATTTTCAATTGTTTATGGTTTGGTTCAGGAAATAAATGCAGCATTTTGGGTCGCATGTATGCGTGTATGATTGTATGTAGTTATCGAGACACCTAATAATATATAGTGCAATTTTAAGTAGAAAACGCTGCACACTTGACTATCTGATTGGTTTTAAATGTGTGCGTTTAAGAGATGTCTTCTATTGCATTGGTGTGTAATTATCAAGGCTTCTACTAATGGTGCACTAAAGCCATGCCGTAATGACGTAAATGTCTGAGACTATTTTCACCACAGAAAATTTGAGGTCGCATCTCTCTGGCAAACTGTTTATATTGCAAATTACCATCAGAATAAGTTTTCATTTTATGCTTATATATGTGGTGTACGTTTGTTTTCAGGTTGCATATCGCTGAAGACGGGTGCACTCGTGGCTGGCGATCTCTTATACGTCTTCTTCTGCTCGAATTGCTTCAAAAAGGAGTTCTACTATCGTCTTCAAGTAACTTGGTACTTAGTACAGTTTGGCTTTTATTAGCATGCTCTAAGTGACATAATTTTTTGGTGTATTTATTAACTTTTACAGTGACATTGTTGAAAAGTCTGCTACGTGTCTGCTGTCTCGAGATGCACTTGAAGTTCTATGAGTTTCGTGCCATCTAGAGATCTAACTCTTCTTTGGTAGTGTAACTTTTTTGCTTCTGAACTTAGTCTTTGGAGCTGTCCTTCCTTGCATTTCTTTGTGTTTGTTCTTAAAAATTTAGTTGTTCGTTTAATTTCATTCGCAACCTCAGGCTTTTTAAATTTATTATCTGCTGCCTCTCTGTTTTATCGAACTTGTGTGGTTATCTTTAGGAAAGATCTGGCTCATCTGGCTCTCTTCAATCTGTCGAGGGAGCGAGTAGACGTCGGTTTCTTTGATATCGGTTGTGACATTGTGCCGTGGGTCAGAAGACATTGGTGGAAATTGCATACAGGAAAGGTAGTTGTTGCTGCAAACTAAAAGCTTCTTTTTCATACGCTCACTCTTTGCATAAAATTACAGATGCCAGGACTTGCACAGAATTTCATCCAAACAGAATTGTTCTGCAGTTGCGCATACAGTGTTTTACAAGAATGTGTTCTTTATCACTGGAGTTGGACTGCGAGCACCTTTGGGTGGTTATCTTGGAGGGGCACTAAACAAGTCACTTCGGTGAATGATTGAGTGAAAAACTTATTATTTGTTGGCTTTTTTGTAAGTGTCTGCTCGAAAAGAGAACGAACTCTATGTTTGCTGCTAAAATCCTTATACAAAATTATTAAACCGTATTAAATGTAAACTCAGATAGGACTGTCGTAGTAATGCCACTAGATCCAAAGTTTGAGTTTTTATTGGATTCCTGTTGTTTGGTTTTCCCATCGACCTAATATCATGAAATTCTTATCTCATGTGTAGTGACCATTGTGTTTCTTTACATGCAATGACCTTGCTGTTCTTTTAAAGTTCTAACCATGAATATGAAATGTTAGCGGCTGCTTCAGTTTTCTCAGCCTTGACATATGAGAGCAGACTTGTGGCAAGTCCTCTCCCTCACCTTCTCATCTTCTCAACAACCGAGTTACAGTTACTTTACTCATTATATAGCTGAGTTGGCTAGGTTGAGCAGGTGGAACAGATATCTTACAATCACGCACCACATAAGCAGGTTTACTTACCTATAAACCTGGTCAATTTTTTAAACAGGATGAATGACTCTTGACTTATCCATTTAGGAACTATTACCATGACTAACATCTTGGAGGATTGTCATAGCCTTTAAGGCTGAACTATTTAACTGGAAATCTTTGCCTCACAATAAAAACTGATCTTTAACTTGAATTTACCTTATATTTTGTCGGGTGTTTGTGTTTTCTTCATTGATATCCAGCTGAACAGTGTGGCACAAAGGGAACGAGAAAAGAATCTGCTGGAGGCGTTGGAGAAGAACCCAAGTTGGTGAGAGCGCAGTTGGTGGAAGGGGATTGCATAAAGTGGAACGGTTTAGGAATAGATCTTAGGCATGGTATGGTATCGTAACATCATTGTTTATCAGATGCCTACGTCAAAGAAAGATGTGGTCGTGTTGGATCTTTTGATGGAACTGTTGCGTAAGGAAAACAATGGGGTCTGCCTTCACGATGTTATTTGTGACAGGGAAGTTGATAATGCTTAGTTGCTGTCACTTGTGGTGTGGCACTGTGGTGACTGGTTAACTTGGCCTGTAAGGTGAAGTGTGTGAGTTCTAATCTCCTGATCTTCTGAGGTAATTACTGCATAAGGACCTTTGTTTGCGTTGATTGATTGTTGATTGAATGCCGTAGAATACTATGTGCTTTGATTGAATGCAGGCAAAATTGTTTGAATTGAAAGGATAATTTGAATGAACATAGGTTGAATTATTAAAAAAAATTACCAGTTGACTAAACACACTCTTATGCTTGTTCATAAAAGATGACAGTTTAAAATTAAAAATGACTAATTAACATTTATTTAATATGTTTGATTGAGTTAAAGATTGAGATAGATGCTGGAGATATTGATTTATTGTCTGCTTGCCAGAGTGGCTTAATCTTGACTTAAACCTAGCTGAATCTTGACTTAATCTTGACTTAAACCTAGCTGAATCTTGACTTAATCTTGACTTAAACCTAGCTGATTCTTGACTTATTCTTGACATAATCTTAACCAAATCTTGACCTAATCATTGTTGTAGGTTTGAGCAGAGTTCTCTTCTCAAGACAAAGTGGCAGCTGAAGGAGACGAAGATTCTCACTGCTCCTCCGAGCATTGACCGTGGCCGATTCCAGCTTCGTCCATCTCGACGCAAGATCGAACGACTTCTGACGACCTTAGTTCCAGTTACAGGGTTCGTTTGCTTTCGGGATTTGTGGAGAAGAGTTGTTACGGATGTTTGTTATTGTTATGGATGTTTTCTATTGTTATGGATAATTGGATATTGTTGTTATTGTTTTTGGATATTGTTTTTATTGTTATTGGTAATGTTTTTATTAATATTGTTTTAATTGCAATGGATATTGTTCTTATTGCTATGGATGTTTTTATTATAGCGGATGTTATCATTGTTACGGATGTTTTTATTGTTATTGGTATTGTTTCTATTGTTATGGGTAATACCCACATCGTTTGTTGTATTGAGACTTTTCATGAGGCGCCATAGTAATTGTCATTGTTATTATTGGACTTTGGAAAGTCTAAAAGCCTGTTCAGGCTTTGGACTTTCACCACCAGAGAATGACAGAGTTGGAGGTTTTGTCAAGGGGCATGGCCAGAGCTGAAAGTGGTTTGAAAAACTTGCCGGATCTCTTTGGGGTCACAAGGCGCTAGATATTGATATTTACACTAGTGCCCAAAATGAGTACCGGGTCTCAGACCCGGCTCACTTTCAGTCCTGGGCATGGCAGCAAAGAGTTTAGTGTCAAGTCTTGAACTAAGGTAAAGTAAGTAAGTATATGCGTTAATATAACCAGCTGCCAAACAGCTCTCTAATGAACAACTATCACTTATAAAATTCACAAAGAGACCACAAACTATAAAATCATTTCCTCACAATTTGCTCATCGCTTCATGAATTGTCCGCGTGTGTGTGTGTGTCCTTTGCAATGAGGGCAATGTGAAAAACAGTTGCATTCTGTGGCATTCATTGGCTGGAATTTGTTGTGTAGTTTTGTTTAGGTGTTTAGACAGATCTGGCGATGCGAAAAAGGCTATTTATAAAGTTTTGTATGCAAAAATGTTCTTACAAGTGTCAGTCTTCTTCATCATCATCATCATCATGAACCGTGGGCTCATCGCCCGTAGGTGTCTGACGCCATTTTCACCATGCTCTTCCACTGTTCTCTTTCCAGTGCGATGTGGCTCAGCTTTTTCAGTGATGTTCCGCACCAGTCTGTTAAATCATTCAGTCAGTCTTCTTGTGTAGTTTTAAAGAAATGAAATATTTCTGATTTTGGCATTTCTTAATTTCATTCCATTTTATTTTATTGCGGTTTTCATGAAATTTTGGATTCGATTGTATGAATTCTCTTTTCGTAATTTCTTTGTGTTCTGTGTTATGGTTTCGTGTCGGCAAACAGATGCGATGACTTAGAGGAAACGTCACCAAGAAAACGAAAGGTTTGTTTAAGAATCTGAATAGCTGTGTCCTTGCTTCCTTAGTCATCAAATGGCTTCACTAAAATAACATCAATATATTATGTCCAAGGACTATTGCGAATGGGTTTAAGATGCTGGCAACGCTCTGGCATGAGGAGGAACACATGGATCACTTTTCGATGCTCTTTCTAATGTTTTCTCAACCTTCCAATCAGCAGATGCGTTGGTATAAAGAACAGTAGGACACGATGACGTCTTGCTTGGCTGCCAGCAGTTGAATTTGACTCCTGTTATAACTTGCGATCAACCGTTCAGACTATAAATACTGGAAATAGATACAATACAATGAATTTTGGGAGGATTGTCACTTGTTGCTGCTTGCCGGATAGTGTTGCTGATTTTTGCCAGTTTTTCGTTGTTCTTGGTTTCTACTTTTCGTGAGGCGCCATTTGTCATTGTTATTGTTATTATTGTAATCATGCAAATGATCTCGATTGAGCCATGGCGGTCCTGACTCAGGGTACAAAGCCGATTAGAGAACCTGAGAGGACCAGGTGTGTGCCAGTTTGAAATTAATCGAAGATCAATACTATTATTTATTTGATTATTTGTATTTTTTGTTATTACTTTTATTGTCACGGCTATTTTATTGTGCTCTTCTGATGTTTTCCATCAGCAGAAATTCAATGCAGAGTCCGATCTTCAAGAGCAAAAGAAAGCGAAGATCGACTCATCAGAACCAACGTCTTCATCGGTGGAAGACGGAAGTCAAAGTTCGTCGGTTATCCTCCCATCGACGTCAAAACGCAACAAAGTGCTGCGACACATGCTGGATGAAATGATTCCAGCGCCTTCAAGCTACGACGGCTTGAATCACCCATTCAAGACAGAAATCGAGAAAGAAGATGAAATGAAAACCGTCGAATGCCAAAGGAAGGCGCTGAATGTGGCTGTCCGCAAGGCGGTCGCTCGATTTGATGCTTCTACCAATTTGCCGCCATCTGATGCGAAGAAGAAGGGCGATGATAGACTGTCGGCTGGCGAATTGTTCAACTTTGATGGAGTGGATATGACGAATCGTCCAAAGCGACGAAAGAGCGTTGTGAAGAAAACTGTGATTGGTTCTTTTGCTGAGGACCATTCCGAGGACGACCTAGACGACATCGTGATTCGGTGTTTTGGGGCAGAGAATATGACGGGTAGAATCATTGGAAAGCGAGTCGTTGAAGGCAGCGGGAGTCAACTGTTGGTCGAGTGGAACGATGAGGACCGTACGTGAATAGAACGGAGATTGTAATTGAATTTTCTCGTTTCATCTTGACCGGACGATGGTTTGATTTGCTGGCCAATTTGGTGTTGCAATTGCATTTCTTAGGCATTTCTGACGAGAGTACATTCACCCATGGATGTTGGATATATGCAGTTGAAGACTCTTATGTTAATATGGATTAATCAAACTGGGATCTCAGTTATTTGATACCTTCCATCATTCATTCAATCATTCATTCATTACATGATTTTCATATAGCATCCCTTCAAGGTTGCAATTCACAAACGCTCCAGACCCCAACCTCGGCTAAAGAAGACAGTTTTAAGATTGCGATAGAATGTGTTAGAGGTAGCCTTGGCAGCAGGTGCAGGACCCCTAGGTATGGAGTTATATACTACATAGGTATGGAGGTATAATAGCCAATTCCATGCCCCCAGGCGATCAGAGAAAGAGCGTCGCTGCCTGATAGAAGTGCGTGCATAGCAGTAGAGTCACGGTGAACGTGTTCTAATGGTGACTGAGAAATCAATGTAGATTATCGTTAAAGTGTTGTATGAGTTTTTTTATACTTCTACTTATTCTGAATACGTGGTTAGGATATTTTGTAAACCTGTGACCCTAAAGATTGCAAACAAGTTTGCCATTCGTTCGATAGATTTCATTTGTTGCAGTCTCACGGTTTTGTTGTCATGCTTTGCAGTGGGTTTGTTGAGACGTGCCTTATAAAAACTTTATTGATCATGAGAGTGTACTTAACGGGGAATTCACTGAAGCTGATTGCTAAAGTCTACAATGTTTCTATCTTCTATGCTTATGAAACCTGGTCATCTAAGTGCCGTAGCTAATTAAATGACACTATTATGTGCACGTCTGAATAGATCTCTTGAATGGCGTCTGTATCAAGAATTGATTGATTGATAGAAATATTTACTGATATCCAGATATTGCATGGTTAGTGATATCCAGATCTTTGTTTTCTTTTGTTTTTAAATGCTTTATTAGTGGTTATTGATGATACCATTTGATTATTGATGATACCATTTGGTTATTGATGATACCATTTGGTTATTGATGATACTATTTGGTTATTGATGATACCATTTGATTATTAATGATACCATTTGGTTATTGATGATACCATTTGGTTATTGATGATACCATTTGGTCATTGATGATGCCATTTGATTATTGATGATACCATTTGTTTATTGATGATACCATTTGGTAATTAACTAATTACAAGTTGTAGCCACAACTCAAATTATGAAATTAAGGATGAAAAGTGAAACTTGCGCGGTTTTAATTGACAAAAGATGAGAGTGTGTGACAATCCACCGACAGTGTGAGCCGTACTAGCGATGTGACAGACGGTTAAGTTATTTTCTGACTTTACGAAGACTTAACGATGTTGCATCGGCCGCATGACATGCAGGAATAGGAGATTATGAAGAGATTGGTTGATTCTTGTTTAATAGTTTGGAATTTTTTATTACTTGCGAGATTTGTTCTTAAGTTAAGAATGATTTAATTGGTTTTTATTGGGTCTGGTTCTGATTGAAATGATCTTAATTGATTAATCTCCAAAAGTTTATTGCAGTTAATTTAGATTAATTTGGTCTAAGTTGTGTAAGTGTGAAAAACTGTCCAAAATGTTATCACCGAGATTGTTACTATGTACAAAAAGCATCAAGTGAATTATTGTAATTAAAAACAATTAATTCTATCGTCATCTTGTATTTGCCATCAGCCAGTGGCGTAGCCAGGAATTTAGTGGTGGGGTTGGGGGTTTTATGGCGTTTCCGGATGCCCTTTCTGACAGCAAACCAACAGTACTACAGTAAATAAAAAGGGAATACAGTGACAAAGGGAATAAAGTAAGAAAAACAATTGTTACTACAAGCAAATTTTTTTAAAGTTGATATATAACCTTTAGAAAAAACTTTTTCCCTATGCCAATGGGGGGTTTTAACCTTTGAAACCCCTTGTCTATGCCACTGCCATCAGCATATGCCTCAGATGCACAACGATAGCTTAATTTTTTCCACTCAAAAGTTTGCATTATTACTGGTTGCCATGTTGTTTATTCCAGAAATAGCTGGTTGGCATTGCAAGTAAAAATCAACAATTCAAAACTATTCAATTAAAATTAATTATTCGTTAAAATTTGCAGCTGTTGATTTTATAGTTTGTGTTGGATATCATTATTTTGTTCATGACTAATTGTATGAAATTGCATTCGTGCTCAACTGCTTGTAATCTGCCCATCAACAGGATTTATTGGAGTGCCATGGAATGCTTTGTACAGCAAATATAATTGAGGAAGGCTGAAAGAAAAAAATTATGGCGATGGACAATTCTTTTCATGTATATTATACATGTATGTCAATGTAAATTTATACAGTGCCACTTAATGTGAAGTATGTTCTTAATGTATGTTTATCCTGCTTGTCAAAATGTGACGTGGTTATGATTTGGGGGAAAAGATTGTTTCTTATTGTGTGAATCATATTTAGAAAAATACAAAGTGGGACCATAGACGTATTTTGTTCTGTTCATGTTTTTGTTGGTGGATTAGTAGAATGCATCATTTTTATGCATAGCTTCTCATTCCTGAACTGCTTTTTTATATTTTATGCTTTCTTTGCATATTATAAAATGATTGCTTGAGTCTGTTTTTGCAAATGTTTTTGGCTTCTACAAGATGAGGTTCATTTTGAAATTAGTTGCTTTAGTATTTAACGTTGATTCTAACATGGATGTGTGTTGAAATAATAGACTGTATATGAATAGAACAGTAGAACATACTTAACTGTGTTTTGTGGTGTTTTTAAATGTAACAGTAATTATGTGCCACAAGAATGGCTTCAATGTAGGATAACCGCACACAGTAACGGCGCCAGGGGACTAAGCCCCTCTAAAAATGGCCATTCGGGTGTTTTTACATGTAAAAATGCCGTACAATCGGAAATCGGAGAATGACTTGAAAGCAACAGAAGCTTATTTCAGTTTAACGACATAGAGATCATTATCATCATCGCCCTCCTCCTTTATCTAGACCTTGGGCTGGCACTGTCAGTGGCTCAGTGCAAACAGTGGTGGGGTAAAAGGCGCTAGAAGAGATGCTGTAGACATTAATTGATGAATATTGTGTACGTAGCCTGCTCAAAGGAACACGGAGTGGGGGCGTGGGCGGAGACTTGGGGGGGGATGGAAAGACGCGAGATTTTTTGACGGAGTGTCGCCGAAAAATTTCCATCTTTTGTTTTGCCGGTGACACGAAACGGAGTATCCCCCCTGAAAGCTATCCGGGGGGATAGATTAATTCATCCCCCCGGATGGAATTAACCGGTCTATACTATCCGGGGGGATAAACCATTCTATCCCATTTTTTGAAAAATGAGCATAATAAAAAAAATTATGCTGTAATCAAAATTTAAAGTGACTCTAATTGCTTTAGGTGTCCTAAGCAATGCTCAGATAAAGGCAACTCGAATTTATTTAGTGACTCTGAGTGTTTTTAAGTGTTTTAAATGTTTTAAGTGCTCTAAAAACAGGGCAAAACAAATTATCTAGTAGGAATAAACATACCCGTTAGTGCCATTGTTCAAAACAAAGCAGATGAAAATTAATTTGCAGAAGAAATTACACGCGGAAACGGTTTTTTCGACTTTTTTTAATTTGGGGGGATACAATTAATATGGGGGATACTCTATTTCGTGACACCGGCCTGAATTTCTGACGACCTTTTTTCAGTCATCCGGCGAAATCTCGACGAAATTTTATATTTTCGCCGCCAAAAAGTTCATGACCTTTTTTAGTCGTGACACTCAACGATTGGGGGGACCAATGCATAGACCGTCCCCCCAACACCTCCATTGGGGGGACCGTCCTGTCCCCCCTAGTTCTCCGCCCATGAGTGAGGGGAAACCGCGGCAACAATTATTTTGTCTTTAGGTGATTTCTCTCCGTTCGTCTACTTATGACGTAGGCATATAGTCCGTAGGGCCTATCGTAGGCCTATAAGTCGTATAGGCCACCCTCTTGTCTTGCAGTCCTATTATTCAATGAAGCCATTAGTCCGCATTACAATGCTGATTTTTATATGTAAGTAAGTATATACTTTATTGAACCGTCTGCAAACGCACTGCGGGAATGTAGGCCTAGAATCACATAATTTCTATCGTCATATAAAGTGCTGCTTGCAGTTAGTTTTCGAAGTGCAGTAGACCTAGACTAGAGCTAAACGTCTTACGTATTACGTGCGTTCATCAGGTCAATGTTTTTAAGGAGCAGTGAGTGCATGACACTGCATGGCGACGCAACCATAATTGGTCGCTGCAGGCTCATATTTTTCTTCTGATCTACCAAAAAATTCGGGATTGTCGAGTTTTTAATATCTTCCAAATATTTATTGTCTTCGACCTGCCGAATATAACTCCATGACGTCTGCTACCATGGATGCCCTGGCCTATGTACTAGCAGTGTGTGATTTGTCAAAAAAGAAGTGTGGGGGTCGGCTTAATGTCCTTGTTTTGAAGGGGGGGGCCAAAATACGCCGCGGCGACTGCGGAGCATATCCGACTAGGGGGTCTGAGGGAGCGTCGTAAGCTCCCCCAGCGGGGTCCGGGGCGGAGCCCCGGCCGCTATTGATTTGGTGCAATCCAAAGCAAAATCTTCTATTGAAAGTGAATTGAATGAATTGAATAATATCACCTTTTTAAAGATCAGTTAACATGTTATTTATGTTAAAGGGTTTGAAGTTTTTCTGTTCGTTAACCCAGTAGTTTTCAAGTTTAATTAACTTGTCATTAGCAACTTTCATTGTAAACAAACACAGTACTGCATAAACTTGCTCTAAATTAGAAGTAAAATAATACAAAAACCACTCCCAATTGGACTTAAAATATGAGAAAAATAACACAGTCCGGTAAATACGCACACTAGATACCCGTACTCCAAACAATATGGCTGCCAACGAATGCCATAAATTAGAGCGCAGCGACTATTATATAATTACAGCGTAGCGACTATTTATCGCGTGAGGGTCGGTTAGGGCTCAGGTTAGGCGCCGTGAGGGTTGGTTAGGGTTAGTTTTAGGGTTAGTGCAGTCATTCTGTTGAGCGCTTTGCATGTTGCGATGCGTCGATAGGATAGGTCGCTGCGCTCTAACTTTATAGCATTCGTTGGCAGCCATATTGCTTGGAGTACGGGTATCTAGTGTGCGTGTTTACCTATGGGTATTCATTTATAGTGCCATAGTGGCACTATAATATTCACTTATGTTGCACTATAGTTAGTACAACGCAAAGTGAGAATAATACTCAGCAGTCAGCAGACTCAGCACTCAAAATAATAAAACAATAGTAAGGTCCTAGGATGAACGAAGTGCTCGGAACTTCACAAGTCACAAGCTGTAACGCATCAACTAAATACTGTTCTTATAACAACTCACAAGAAATAACTTCAAATAAGAACTTTCTTAATAAGAAGATATTTGTGTTCCTATTGAGGACTAAAAACTGAAATAGGCCTAATTTCAAATGACAACAGAAACAAGAATCATCAATAACGAAGTGCAAATTATTTATGATAAACTAGTCATCATGCGAAAATTATTGAAATGAAATTGTCATGTATGATGTAGCCTAATTTGTGATGAACTCTAGCTAAGTGGTAGTGACTAGTCTTTAATCATGGCAAAAAGTTTATATCTTGGTCTAAGCTCATCAACATTCCTTTTCTTCCCTGTTGGTTTGTCGTTGGCACCATGCCTGCCTTTTTTGAACCAAGATAAGACATACTCGTGACACTTGAAAAATTGCACAAGCAGGGCCATTAACAGCTATCATCAATAGAGCACTGACAGTTTCAGTTTTTAGCCGGTTTCTTGTGTCTGTGTGCTGCAGATTCATGGAACTAAAACCACGCTCGCAATCTGCACTGGAGATAGGATAAATGGACAGTTTTGTCAGCAATTGTTTTAGATGCATTCCTACTTTCAGATTATCTTTAAAAGTAGCAAAATCTGATAGGATTTCAACACTCGCAATAGAACTGAAACAAAGTGTGACCTGTCAAGTGTTGAACGAATGAGGAAATGAAACAAATAAGTCCTACTAACTGCTTGCAGTCCCCCTCTTGTGGCACTGGCCGCCCGCACTGCCAAAAGAGGGGGTCGAAATTGGACCCCCACACCTTTTTTTTGGAGGTGGAAGTGTGGGGGTCGGGCCATAGCAAAGAGGGGGTCCGACCCCCCCCCAACCCCCCCGGCAAATCACACTCTGTGTACTAGTGAAATTCTACAGTTGGCGACGCCATTGTCAGCTATACCGAGCATCTTCTATTCTTCTAGCGTCTTGACTTTTGAGCATCGATGCTGGATGTGGGGCTTTTTGCAATATATATTATATATATATTATATATATAAATCGACACTCTGTCATTTCCGAGCCTATTCTGGGACAGACTTGCCCGAAATTTGGGGGTCATTTGCCCCCTCTGGACCTCTGTCTCCTACGCCTATGGGCCTACTGTGAAATTTCTGCCTGGTTTAACACTCGAGTGCCCAAGGTATTTTTTGGTACACAAAGGCCCAACGGGGGGGGGGGTGTCCGCGCGGACCCCAACGTTTTCTGTGAATATCTTGAGAAGGGATTGGAATATCGTTACAGAATTTGGTTCTGTGATCCCAAATGAATTTGCAATCGATTGATGTATCCTATATCACAATAGCACCACCTGGTGTAAAATAGCAGTGTAAAAATCTCGTGATACACATTATATGCTTCCCTGCGTCATTTTCCGAAGGAAGTTATAATAGGCCTACGTCCGGCGCGTCCGCATGCAAGTCAGCTGCTCTCACTTCCAGCTATCGACGGACCAGTTGCATTATGGTAGACTAAATCGTAGTCGCAATTGCAAATTTGTATAGCGCCGCTTCAAGAGAAACTTCTCAGAGGGGTTCCTGACCTGATAACACCATGCCACAATTGAAAGAGGTAATTTTCAAGCAATTGCGTAGGAAGGGGGAAGTACGAACGGCTGTGTCACTGTGTGGTGTTAGGCCTAGCCTACTAGTGGGTCGAGTAAGAAGGGTAGGCCACTGCCGTCTACAACATCACCGGCTAAGAAGAAAAGCGGAGCCATTTCTTCGCGTAACCTTGACAGAACGGTTGCCACCGTTTGTATGAACTGTCCTAAGCCTCCGTTTTGACGCGCGCCTGTTGTATGCAATTATTGCTGTGATAGGCCTACACAGACTTGCAGACTTTCAAAATCTGTGTTGCAAACATAGGCCAAACATAGTGCTACAATGTCAGTAAATCTAAGTTCAACAAATTATGTGAATCTTTATTTCATATAAAGTGCGTTGACCATTTATTTATTGGCCAGTAACATATGCACACGCTTGTATGACTAATAGCCGCATATCTTGCGGTACCCTTAGAATATGCTGTGGTTGTGGGGTACAGGGTTGGACAATACTCACGCAAAATATACCATTCGATGCCCAAATGGTTGTTTTAGGATGTCCTAAAAGCATTTATCCGGAAAAAACGAGCCTGGGGTCCGGTCGGACCTCCCCTTGGGCATTCGAGGGTTAAGTCCTGAACGCATTCGTAGATGTAAAACACGTAGGCAGACACATAACGATTCGTCTTCAACATAAAAGAATCGTTTGGAGTTCAACCGTGATAAGCGTGATGATTGACACAAGACTATAATGCAAGGCCGTAGCCAGGATTTGATTACGGGGGGTGTTTCACTCACCAATAATTTCTCTTCAGCTTGTTTGGGGAGCTTCAGCTTCGTTTGCTGGTTACGTCGCTGCAAATGACAAGGTGCTTCTGTAACAGCAATCACACATCTGATTCTTGTTTCACGCATCTTATGTAATTTTTCACGCATCTTATGTAATTTTTCCGATAAGCAAATAGCGAGTTTGAACCTATAATTATGCCTATAACCCTGTCCGTTAAAGATTCTGAAGATAGCTAGACTTAAGGTATAGGCTTTCATTTGCAAAATTTCGAACAATTATCCGCTACCTCTGGATGAGAAATTTAATCACTAGCTTTCAAAATTAACGGATGAAAAGAAGAATAAACCAAACAAGTCGTTCGTCTTACTAGTGCTCAGCTGATTCTGTTTGTTCAGTTGACAGTCCGATAGTTTAAAACCAGTGATAAAAATGCTTTGTTTGTGATTGTCCGACTGGATAGATGGAAACGTACCGTCGTATAGCGCTAAGCTGATTCTGTTTGTTCAGAACAGTCCAAACAGGGCTTTTTTTAACGTGCAGTTGTACACAGAATGTGCAGTTCTAAACAGGGGCTTCTATCCCTATACAAGGCGGGCGCAGCTTGCGCCCAGTGAAAAATTGGGGGGGGGGGGGGAATCAGAAGACAGCCAAAACTCACGTCGGTATAGGGGGGAGATCGGACATGGAGGTCAGCGTTTAATCTAGGCATCCCTAGGAGGAAGTTCCCCCAGAAAATACTTCCACTCCATATAAATTTGGACACAATGGTGGCATAATAGTTTTTAGCAAAGTGTATTCACTTTATACACTTTGAGTTTTTAGTTAGGCTACTAGCTATATCTGCATTTTTGAATTGCATGAACTGCTATAACAGCTATAATATACATGTACCATAATAAAAATTTCCTATTACATGATTATAATTGTGCTTTTACTATTTTAATAAATAATACAATCATATTATAATTGAAAAAATGTTAATACAAATACTTTTTTGCACAACTAAATGGCTTCTCTCCAATGTTATCTTTCAAATTTCAGACATTCAAATTTCAAAATGTTTTGGTCATTGAACACTTAGTAAAGCAACATAAATATTACGTGGGCTTATGATGTAGGCCCAGGCCCTACAGCGGCGCAAAACACATGGCTGCCCAATTTTGGCAGCAATTCCTCCACTGAAATAGTAGAGCAATTTTGCTAAGAGGATAGCTTAAAATGCTGAAATTGCAATGTGGAAATCGCAAAAATTTCTTATGGGGAGGGGCACATTCCCTCTCCATACCAGGTCCCTTCTCGACGCTACACATGCTTCGGCGATCGTCTGCTGGATGCTCGTTTGTCCCTCTCCAAACAAACCGTCATTCCCACACTAGAGGAGGGCATGCACTAGATTGCATTATAATGCATACATAGAAGAAGGCCGGTCCAGAAAAGGGGGGGAAGAAAATGGATTGCGCCCGGTTGCTTAGGGGGGATAGAAGCCCCTGTCCGACTGGATAGATGGAAACGTACCGACGTCTAGCGCTCAGCAGATTCTGTTTGTTCGGAACAGTCAAAATAGTTTAATTGAAACCAGTTATAAAAATGCTTTGTTTGTGATTGTCCGACTGGATAGATGGAAACGTACCGACGTCTAGCGCTCAGCAGATTCTGTTTGTTCGGAACAGTCAAAATAGTTTAATTGAAACCAGTTATAAAAATGCTTTGTTTGTGATTGTCCGACTGGATAGATGGAAACGTACCATGCCGTATTAACAATTAATGAACTACAGGGTGCGCCCAAAAAAAGACCCCTAGGGTTTTTGTCAATATCTTGACCAAAGTAAGAATTTCTAAATGAAATTTTACAGGCCTATAGACAATTCATATTTACACATCATGGCCAGATTTCATCAAAATATTTCAAACAGAACAAAAGTTATACTACTTTTATGTAGGCCACCTTCCTTTTTTGACGACTCAAAAAACGTAACGCAACAAAAAATAACAATTAAGAACAAGATTTTAATAAGCCATAAAATTTCGAAATTCTTAGATTTGGCCAATATATTGGCAAAAACCTAGGGGTGTACTTTTTTGGCGCACCCTGTATAAGGACAGTATTATATAAAGCAACAATAATTATCATAAACTATCATTGTTGTTTTCTATATCATAATTATAGAAAACAACAATGCATCGCGTAATAATGCTATTTTAAGCAAGAATGACTGAAAGCTGTGACAGAATCTATTCATTGCTAATAGTCTAGGGCTACTTATTTGATTTGAGTTTTTGCCATAAAATTTCCATCAAACTGCCGCGGAACTCCTAGCCGACGCCCGAGTAACCTAAGGAACCCCGGTTGAAAATCACTGGCCTACACGTGGCAATGTATGGTAATGTAGAGTAAGCCTGGTACATGTAGGTTAAAGAATAAGCTTACGGTACGGTAGGCTCTATGGCTAAGAGAGTAGCCTACGATGTCATAAAACATGTCTAAAACACGACTACACATCGCAGGGATGGTGAGGACTTTTCTCTAGACCAATTGAACGCCATGCGTGCACATCCATTAAGAAGGACATTAAACATAATTATAATGGCAAAAACTTTGACAAGTTAGGCGCCAGAAGGGCTGAGAAGGCTGCAAAATAATTGAACAGTTTCGTGGCGCTTTAAGTTCGTATAATTAAGCTTATGGCAAAGAATTATTAGATTTCTTTCATGGTATAAATATCAGCGAGAAAAGCTTGTTCGATGTATTCAGCTTCAGACGTTCCACTCGTTGCATCGTCAACTGCTACACAACCGAAGAAGTGAGAAGAGACTACAATCGCTTGCTATGGTAAGACGTGAGTCACGTGATGAGTCAAGTGATGAGTCGTTAGAACTGGCTTAAGAAATTCGGCTTTATGACAGCCGCATAATTATATTGAAACCTTCTTTATCAGACTAAGCCGCAGCTTACAGGTTCTTCTTCCTAGACAATAACCTACGCGATTTGTCGGCAATAATTTTGTTTCCTTAAAACTTAAGCACAGAATAATTTGTATCGTCGTTATTTGCTACGTAGGCTACCCGGTATATTCATTCATTCATTCCGAAAACTTATATAGCACCCCTTCAAGAAGCCTACTCAGAGGCGCTTCCAGTCCAGCCACAGCTAAAAAGATAGGTCTTGAGCAACTTGTAGAAAGCAGGCAAATTATTCCGAGGTAGTAAGCGTAGTGCAAGCGGGAGCCCATTCCATGTGGACGGGCCAACAACCGAGAAGGCTCGACGCTGTCTGGTAGCAGAGCGGGTTCGAGGGACCAGCAGCTCTCCATTGGTCGAAGAGCGTAAAATTCTACGGGAGGCTACGACAGAGACAGGGCGACAGAGATCAGATAAGTAGGAAGGCGCACTACCAATTAAGGACCGCTAGACGGTATATATGCAGACCTAGGCTGGTTTTGCCTCAATAATTATTATAGTATTTATGACAATGAAGGCGCAGGCTCGCAGCACGGTCATGCCGTTAGAATGGCGTCTAAATATCATGCTTGATCTTTTACTTCATGTTACACAAACATGTTCAAAACAGTCTAAACTGCGTGAACAGCCAGGCCTACAGACATCATTCTTAGCTACCGGCTTGGTAGCTGTCAGCTCGATTAGGCCTAGACCTACCACTAGTTTAGACGACATGGGATGACGTCATAAGACTTAAATAGGCAAATAAAACTCATTATCAGGTTAATTTATGGATTCATTTGAACTTAGGCTACTGAACAGGACATTGTCGAAGCGTTTAAGTAAACAGTTTATGTATATCAAAATGTAAAGTGATATTCCACTGAAATGCAACACTAATGGTCGCAGAGGGTTGGAGAGGCAACCAGAGGCCACAGGGATTGGAGAGGGAGAGGTCACATGGATTGGAGAGGGAATCAGAGGTCACAGGGGTTTATAGTGGGAACCAGAAGAAGTAGGGATTGGAGAGGGAACCAGAGGTCACAGTGGTTGGCGAGAGAATCAGAGGTCACAGGGTGTTTGAACGGAACCTAGTTTCTGAGAGAGTTGGAGTGGTGGCCGGAGGTCCAGAGGTTGGAGAGGAAATCAGCGATTGCAGGGGCGTTTGAGATGGAATAGAGGTCACAGGGGTTGGAGAGGGAACCAGCGGTCGCAGGAGGTTGGAGAGGGAACCAGAGGTCGCAGGGTGTTCGAGTGGAACCTGGGTTCTCAGAGGATTGGAGAGGTGACCAGAGGTCCAGAGGTTGGAGAGGAAACTATAAAGAGTTTGTGAAGGAACTACAGGTCTGAGGGGTTAGAGAAGGGGACATACATGTAGGTCACAGGAGGTTGGAGGAGTAACCATAGGTCTCAGAGGGTTGGAGGAGTAACCATAGATCTCAATGGTTGGAAAGGGAGCCAGAGGTTGCAGGAGGATGGAGAGGGAACCAGAGGTCGAGATGGAACCACAGGTTGTAGGTGGCTGGAGAATGAACCAGAGATCACAGGGGAGGGACGAAGATGATCGCATATCTATGTCCGGTGAACTGACAGGAAGCAATCCGACATGAGTCCCATGACATTGATTAGGCGATGGATGTTTTTACTTGGGCTGGTGATTAATCGCATTCAACGCTCGCGATGTCATGGCACGTTAACCGAACCGATGACTCAGGAGAAACACAACTCCATTGGTAATGCTCTTGATTTACAGTAGACCTTTGAATGTAGAAAACGTTGAGGGTTTTCAAAGCTGAATTGGCATTAATTAACATGCGATTAATCGCAAGATTAATCGCGATTGAAATTTTTGATCGTTGAGCAGTCCTAGTTTTTACCTTTAAGTCTCTCTCTTTAGGGCTCCGGTGTTTCTATCTTTCTATCAGATCATTTCCAACCTCTGTATCCATTGCAGTTTCGGTAACATGTAGCCTATTTCTTTCACTGCTCTCTTTGTCCTATTGCCTTCGTGTTCCTTTTTAATATGCTTTCTTGTAAGCCTATTGCTTCAAGTCTCAGATATAACAAAAAAAGAACTTGATGTATTAACGCATAAACTTTAAAATTAAATTTCAGATGAAGAAAGTTGCAATATTCGTCCTCTGCTTGCTGTTGGTTATCCAAAGTAAGACAGTTTCCTTCAAATATCAAAAATAGTCAGCGACTTTGATTATTTCGATAGTGTCGATGTATGTATGACTGTATGTATGTATGACTGTATGTATGTATGTATGTATGTATGTATGTATGTATGTATGTATGTATGTATGTATGTATGTATGTATGTATGTATGTATTTATGTATGTATGTATGCATGTATGTATGTATGCATGTATGCATGTATGCATGTATGCATGTACATGTATGTATGTATGTATGTATGTATGTATGTATGTATGTATGTATGTATGTATGTATGTATGTATGTATGTATGTATGTATGTATGTATGCATGCATGCATGCATGCATGCATGTATGTATGTATGTATGTATGTATGTATGTATGTATGTAGGTAGGTAGGTGGGTATGTATTTATGTATGTATGTATGTATGTATGTATGTATGTATGTATGTATGTATGTATGTATGTATGTATGTATGCATGTATGTATGTATGTAAGTATGTATGTATGTATGTATTTATGTATGTATGCATGTACTGTATGTATGTATGTATATATGTATGTCGCGAATGAAGGACTTGCCCAAGATCCCTACGCGCCGACTAGAGATGGATTCGAATCCGCAACCCTCCGGCTGCAAGGCACCGAACATGCCCCTACACCTCCGCGCCTATCCTTGAAAACGATCGAATAGACTGGTATTAAACCGCTTTCGAAATGCAAGTGCATACACCGTATAAGGAGAAGTTCTTGTTTCCGTGTTTCATTGTGTAGAAGCATGACGAAAAGACCATTCATTCATTCATTCATTCATTCATTCATTCATTCATTCATTCATTCATTCATTCATTCATTCATTCATTCATTCATTCATTCATTCATTCATTCATTCATTCATTCATTCAATCATTCATTCATTCATTCATTCATTCATTCATTCATTCATTCATTCATTATGGAGATTTACATGGCATGATGGCAACCCTTCGAAGTTATTATTCAGAAGCGATTCCAGCGCAACCCCTCCTGAAAAGCACGATTTTTCGGTTGCAACTGGGTGCGTGGTGTGGTGGTGGGTTCGCTACTACTACAACTACTATCACTACTACTACTGCTACTACTACTACTGCTACCACTGTCTACTAATACTACTGCTAATAGTAGTAGTAGTAGTAGGTGTAGTAGTATATAGTACCAAATACTACTATGACTACAGCTACTGCTGCTGCTGCCACTTTAATAATAATAATAATAATAATAATAATAATAATAATAATAATAATAATAATAATAATAATAATAATAATAATAATAATAATAATAATAATAATAATAATAATAATAATAATAATAATAATAATAATAATAATAGGATAATAATAATAATAATAATAATAATAATATATTTTTTCTTTAATTAAACGCCTGCAAGACGCACTGCGCTTTACATTTACAGGTTATGCAGTAATCTTAATTAAACTTAACTACCAACTGAACAGACAGCTTTGTAATTACACGGCGCCAATGGCAGCCTACAAAGCATATCCGCCCAACGGGGGCTCGAACTCACTACCTCTCGCACTCTTGGCCAGCGTGTTAACCACTACTCTACCGGGCCCAGATTCATATTTTTGTTGCTGCTACTGCACCTGCCACAATGTTTTCTACCACTGGCACTGATAGAGTTTAAAAAAACTATTGGTCCCTGCTTAAACTGTTCTGAACATTTGCCACATAGGCCTAGGTGCAAGATGTCACAAGAATGATGTCAGTGATGAAGATCACGTGGTCAAGAGATCCAATGAAGACTCTGCGTCTCCGGATGCTGAAGATCCACAGGCCAAAAAGCGAAGACCACACCTCTGTCAATACACATCGTCATGTTGTACGTATCCAACCGTTTCAGCGATAGTAATGCTTATTATTGTCAATTTTATTTCAAGGTTTCCTTCCTCGAAATAAGTTGCATCTCTTCAGTTTCTGAAACTGTTTAAGAAAGCCATCAATATGGTTGCAGATATAAAATAATATTGTCAAACAATAATTACTTAGAGCATTTAAGCATATATATTTACGTTTTAAAACCTTGCGTATTTTTGTTTGCGTTAGTACTTATTTAATTCTACAGTAATTATTGTCAGCGTTGCTGAGAGTATTGGACTAATGTACTTAAGTAAAAGCAAAAGTAAAAGTAAAAATTTGGTTTTAATTCATAAGCGGAGACCTGGGCGGAAATTTGGGGGAACGGAAAGACGCGAGATTTTTTGACGGACGAATGGCTCTGAGTGTTGCCGAAAAATTTCCATCTTTTGTCGGCCAAAATGTCTGACGACCGGCGAAATCTCGACGAAATTACGAAATTTTATATTTTCGCCGCCAAAAAGTTGATGACTTTTTTTAGTCGTCACGCTCAACGATTGGGGGGGGGGGGGAACAAATGCATGGGCCGTCCCCCCAACACCTCCATTGGGGGGACCGTCCCCCTGTCCCCCGCTAGGTCTCCGCCCATGTTTTAATTACTTAAGTAAAAGTATACTGAGCACAAATTTTACTTATGTAAAAGTAAAAAGTATCCTTCCAAAAGAATACTTTTAAAGTAAAAAGTAAAAGTACCGAGTCTTTCTATTAGGCCTATTCAATGCACTATTAACCTTCAAAAATAATAAATTCTCGAAATGGTTATCGTTGAGTCTAGCACGCATGCTTCTGATTCATTGTTACCAGAATGCAAAGCTGAAGAGTTGTTGTGCTGCAGGAATAGCAGTGCATCCAGCATGCAACACCCATCGAAAATATATTTTTAGGCATGCAAATTTAGATGAGCTGGTTTAGCTCAGCGTATCGAAATGTCAATTAGCGCATTGAAGTAACGAACATTGTAAGGAGTGTCACATAAACTGTAACGAAGTAAAAGTACTGAAACATGAGTAAAATTTTACTTCGTTGAAAGTAAAAGTATTTCGGTTTCTTGATACTTCGTTATATGTGAAAGTATACAAACTTTTACTTAAGTACAGTAACGCGTTACTTTTACTTAGTTACTGTACAACACTGATTATTATTATACCTAACTGCGACAACAAGAGCCAACAGAGTGTCTGAAAGTTGCAGCATCCGAGATTCAAATGTAGAAGGCGACTTTGCCTCTATTTCTGCACCTTGCATCTCACTAGTTCCTGTGACAGCAATTATTAAAGAACTTTACACTAACATAGAATCTTGTGATAGAATGATTTCATTTATAGACATAGGGCTAGGCCTATTTACTTTTAGAAGATTTTCTATTTAGCTTCAGTGTGAACTCTGCTTAGTCTATTGCTAGCCATAGGATGAATGTTTCCGTTAGCCTATCTAATAGGCCTACACAATGCTTATGATAATAGCCGTATCGATGGTAATAGAGGAATGCAGTAACTTAACAGCCACCTTCAATTACTGGAGTCCTACCTGTAGCATTCGGTCCCGATGTATGTTTGGGTCTTGCCATAATTGTTAGGCTAAACAGTAGTCGTAACTTTATCTAAAGACCTTTTTGCCATTTCAGCTCCGCAGGGATACCTCGGTTGAAGACGGCCAGATCAATAATCAGTCACCAATGCCACTCACCATGCAACAAAGAACGAAAAAATCTAAATTATAACAAACTGACCTATCATAATTGCAATTTTTGGAACATAATTCAAATCATAAAAATCCTGCTTACCTTATTAAATAATTGCATCGAATGAAAATGTGCTGTTATTCCTAATGGTCTAATTATTGTAAATTAACTAGGCCTTGTTGGTTAAAGAGCTGTATTATGCACACACAAAAATTTTCGAGGGCAACGGCCTCTGTTGTCATAAGTCCTCGTCAAATCTGGATCCATCCATCCAGCTGGCCTGGCGTCGGACACAAGCAGCGTCGGCGCTAACAGGAAGACCAATCCTGGTAAAAACAAAGGTCTTCATCCTGGTCGTTGTTCTGCAACAAGGCTGACATCAGTAAATGATGATTCTGATGATTATATGTGGACAAACTGTTGAATAAATATATGTCTAATATTCAGGTATGGAATTCCCCTGCAGATGTAATTATAATATGCTAAGTATAGCGACATCTGTCGATAGAGATTTTAATATTATACACGATTTCATAATTTACCGCGTGTAACCAATCCTCTATAATAACTATATAGCTCTCGATCGATTCTGAACACAGACATTTTTGTACAAACAGCAACTGAGAAGAGCACGCGTACTCCGGTAAACCAAAAGGCCATAATTGTGTCTACGGCTTATCGATGGTCAACAGCACAAACGTCATATCTGCAATTTTTTCAAAAAAATCGCTTTTTGACGCTGTTCGATGCGTACAATTATTCTTCACAGCCTCACAAAGGTTGTATGTACAGGCGCGGATTTAGAGGGAGGCGGAGCCGGCGTACGCCCCCCCCCCTAAACCTGCAGCAAATGTTCTCAAACTAAACTGACCTAAAACTAATATAAACAATGCCCGACAGGATGACAGCGAATGGGAGAATGTTTTCCAGAAAGCTACTAAAATGGCAGAGACAGCTGGCGCTGGACCAATTACTGCACCAAGAATATGCTCAAAACAGATTCACCGAAGCAACACACCCGCTGCAACGCCAGATGAACATTTCAAACGAAACATTTATCTTCCATTTCTGGACAGTCTAGGCCTACTTCAGCAGTTTAGCCTACGATTTGGAGATCTTGCAAAACAAGCAATTCGTGGTCAAGTCTCATTCCATCTAATGTTTCAAACATCGACGCACTCACTGCTGATGGTATACTTCATTACTATCATGATGACCTGCCTTCGCCGGATTCTTTTCATCAAGAGTTAAAGCTTTGACAGCAGATGTGGAGAAACGCTGACAGCACACCAAGCACCCTGTCGGACACCCTCGCTGACAGTGACAGCCGCTCCTGTCGTATTAGGTATCCAAATATTACCACAATAATTCACATTTTGCTGCTCACTTCTGTCACGGCTTGCAGTGTTGAACGAGCAAATTCTAGTCTGCGATTTGTGAAGTCGTGTTTCCGAAGTACAATGAACGAGGACAGATTTAATGCACTCATTTTATTGTTTGTCCACAAGGACATCAAGTTAGACATTGATGACATTATCAATGCCTACGCCAGAAAGCATCCAAGGAGAATGACACTGCTTAGGCCTAATCCACTGGCATGTGACACTTAATTATTTCCTTTTTGGATAAAGGGTTGCATGATCAAAACCGATAACTGATTTATAATCGTTTCACTGTTAACCTTCAGTGGAGACCAGTGGTTTTATATGAGAAACTATAATTATATTTTTTTAAAGTTCCATAACATTTTCTATAAAAAGGATCATTATAGTTTTGCGTGACCTGTAGATTCTGCCCCCCTGTGAAGTCGCTCCTCGTCCCTTGGGACTGGCGCTTCTTCAGTGAGGGCCCCTCCCCCGTTAGGGATCCACGTCTTCATGGGAGCGGCCGGGAAGGGCGCTACTCCGACCCGTTTGGATACCGCCCCCAATCCGAATTCCGGGGGTCGACGATCGTCTTCCTCGAGGGGTGAGCGGAAGCCTACCCGGTCCAGCAAAGCATAGTCCCTGCGACTCCTTCCTTGAAGTCGCTCACTACACCTTACCCTGCTTCTGCTAGGCCGGGTTTCTTCTTCTGTGACGGGTGTCCGAGTGGTTATTTGGCCGGCAGACACATTGTCTGCAATCCTATTCTCTTCAGGACCTGGGTTCGTGTGCGATCGTCGATTCTGCAAACTCACCCCCCTCACTTCATTCAGTTCACCCAATCCATCCATTTCCATTTCCAGGTGTGGGCCAGGCATTGGCCTATCTCCCATATCTCTCCCGGAAATCTGCCTCCTCAATTCATCCTGATCATACATTACTTCACGCATTCGTCCCATCACTTCACTCACACCATCTCGTGTTTCTTCCATTCTCACATCCATGTGCTTCTGACGTTCGTCCATCGTTTTCACCCGTTCATCCATGTGTTTCTGTCGTTCACTCATCCCATTCAAAGTCTGTGTCAAACGTATAAGCATAATCTCAGTCTGACTCATGGGCGCTGCAGAAGTTACATTAGGCCTATCTATACACGCATTCGCATCATCTTCAACATCATCATCAGTTACACCCATTTGCAGCAATGAAGAGACTGACATTGCGGAAGAGATCCTTTTGTATTAATAAAGCGGATATATGTATTGCACTAGTCTAGCAAGAGTAATCACACGCCTATCATAATAATAATAGAATTAAGGTTCGTCTTTCACAGTCATTAGGTCGCTAAGTTATTTTACTTTCATTGTCGGTCTGGCCATTGCAAGGCGCGGCGGCGGTGTGAATTGGGTAAATTTCACGCGCTGGGGAATTCCCTTACTCACCACAATGTCCTCACAAAAACAGCTGATACGGTCAATAACAGAACAGAAATTACACAGAGAATCGCCTCGATACGGCTCCTTAGAATTTCCGTGCTTTCCGTCGTGGATTCCGCATCAGATCCGTCGTTCACGCACACATTGAAGAAGAATTCCGTGCAGTACTTCGCTCCTGTCCGACGTAATTCGCTTCGATCACGTTTCACACGAAGGCCTAAACTACAGACTTAATGCACTTCCTTATCCTCAATAATCTCACAATCACGATTCCATCGAAAGCCCTAACTACAGACTAATTCTTCTCGATAATAACTCACTGATTTCGCACTAAGCTTCACTTCACGATTCACTCGAAGGCCTAAACTTACAGACTTAAATTCATACTATATAACGCAACGATTTCAGACGAAGGCCTAACTATACTTCATCTCTGTCGCTGAAAACACAATAGTTTCGACTTCACGAACAATCTCCAGGCTTCACGAAGGCAGTATACCTCCGGGCGCATTCCCGATCTCCAAGATGAATTTGCGGCTTACGATCCGGCGCAGGTTCTCTCTTCCACGATCCAGGCGAAGGGCGGCGTTTGGTGTTGCGGGTCCGTTTTATAGGCCTTTCGCTCGTAGGGACGCGGATGACGTCAGCAGCACGCTTGGCACGAGTCCAGAGCACGAGGACGCTGCATTTCGGCCTCGAGTACAGTCGGTCAGGTCAAGTTGGCCTAGGACGATGCTGATCACGTATCTATCACGTGCATGCCCTACAGTTCTCAGGAACTGGACCAGAAAAGCAGACCGTTGGCAGCTTCCTAAGTTCCTACATACAGCTCTATATAATCGGCCCAACGTGCAAGGTCTTATTAATGGATAATATAGCCTAATATTAATAATAATAAGACAATGCCTACTTCTTCACAATCTCCCCTCCTTACTTAGTCGGAGCCCGCGAAGACAAGATTATTAGGGCTGTGTGTCCAAAAAAAAGGAAGATAAAAATGCAAACTATGTTATGGTGTTAGTGTGCGTTACCTAAAAAATCCTTACTACTCTAACGTTTCCAGACAGTCAGAAGTTGCAGGCGGCGTTCCATAATTCCGGGACGTTGAATTTCGTCGTCCTCTTTTTAGGCAGCAGGCACTCCCAGTAGGTGCCACATCCAGCTAGCACGCATAACGAAGTGGTAGGTATGGGAGATAATCTCGACCATCCAGGCGTCAGCTCCGGCGTCCGTATGGATGTCAGAGATGTCGGATACGAAGTGGGCTTCGGATTCGGGTCTCGGCTGATTCATGAATCTCATCAATATCCGTAGGCACAGAGCCCACAGCTCAAAGCTGGCCCCAAGACCTTCCGACCATGGTCTCGGGCTTCCTTTCTTCGACGCGTCGGCAGTACGGTTGATGGTCACGATTCCCCCTCGGCCGCTCCACGCTCTCAGCACCTGCCGAACTCCGGGTGTTGTCGCCATCGTCTGTAACGCTGCCACCATTACCTGGATCATCCCAACTTCTGGTCCGTATGGTGGGATCCACTGACGCAACCGGTATAGATCCTGCACGGAGAGGCACGTCGTCTCCCTTTCTACCATCTGCATTGCGATCTTGAACAAAGCTCCGGTGGAGTGTGTCCTCCACGTGGGCGTGATGGCAACGCTCCTCTGTAGATCTGCTCCCGCTCCGTCGTTGGGAGGGATGGGGGAAGTAATCGCCGCTACTTCCACGTCCGGGCCGACTGATGAAATGGGGGACAGCACCCGCTGCCCCTCTGGCAGGCTCTCCGACACTTGTTCGCCCTCTATAAGTCCATTGTCCCGCGCTTCCAAAGCCACTGTAAATTTTTCTTGCAGCAACACCTTCCAGTCCACTATATTAACTGTATCTTCCATCGCTTCATCCAAGGTCGGCGTTGAATGCTTTGGCGTTTCCATCTTTTTCTGTTCACCCGATTACTTCTCGCAATAAAATTTCTACACGTTTATTCTCTTTGACAGACTGAGTCGAAGTGACGTACTGGGGACGCGCACTTCGGTCTAATACGTAGCGTTTCCTTGTCTTTGGTGGGCGGTTCTTTTCTCCAACCCCCACTCATCCAGGTCCCTACTTCCAAAACAGGGTCTTGGCTTCATCCCTCATGACCAAATGTGTTATCCGGTGCCAACACATTCGTCACTGTAATTTTTCGCCCGCAGTGTAAGATGCTACTGTCGAAGACGGTCGGTTCTGCGACCAGTGTACATCCGATATCAGGTTGCCCTTTCACCTTTTAACCTCTTTGGCGGAGTCGGTCTGTCCCAGCATCCTGACAGCCTGGGAAAGTTTTAACCCACAAGTCTTTCCTGTACGTTGCTGTATAGATTAACTTTCCACATAATAACTTCTAATTTCTAATTTCTGCTACCTAATTATAATATGACTAACAGTTCTACAGAATACAGTTCTTTTCCAGTTTTCTTCTTTCTAACGATATCTTTGCGGCATCGTTATGTTTCTCTTCGGCCTACTGACACACTCATTCACTTCTGACGATTCATCTTCTTCGACTGGCGCAATAGAAGTCCGTGGATGAATAATGCCCTGATTAGCATCACTTCTTCCCAAGTATGGCTTTAACTTGTCCACGTATTCAATTCGTGCCTGACTTCTTGGCGTTTTTCTTATTTTGTAGAGCACTGGCCCCAAGCGTTTTTCTACACAAAAAGGTCCATCATATTGAAGACTCCATTTGCTCTGAATCCCTGTGCGCCTCCTCGCATAGTAAAACCAGACGAATTGCCCCTCTTCATACGTCATCGGTTTCACTCTCATGTTGTATCTGTAGGCCCTAACTTCCGCTTGCTTTTGCATCGTCTCTCTGGCTAATGCAAAATTAGTCTGCATCCGTTTTCCTTGCTCGCGCACAAAGTCATGGTATTCTGGAATTTCGTCTTTCAGAAAGCAATCTCCCAGCACTAGGTCTATAGGCAAACAGACTTCGCGCGACAAGAACAATTGATTTGGTGAAAATCCTGTGCTGCTGTGCACGCTCGCCCGATAAGCAGCCATCAATGCAGGTAGCTGAAGATGCCAATCTCGTTGATTTCTCGCAACGACCTTTGCTATCATGGAGTTCATGGTCTTGTGGAATCTCTCAATCATCCCATTGGTTGACGCCTTGTACGGGGAAGTTCTTACTTTGTCTATTCCTAGAAATCGGCATAGTTCCTGGAACAATAAAGATTCGAAGCAAGGTCCTTGATCCGTAAGAATCTGAAGAGGCACCCCATAGGACGAAATCCACTGCTCGACCAGCACCTTAGCAACCGTTGCTGCTTCCTGGTTACGCACCGGATACGCTCCTGCCCAACGACTGAAGTGATCCATTATCGTTAGTATGTAGCGATGCCCTCCACTCGATACTGGGTGCGGGCCCGTCAAATCCATTGCCAAGACTTCACCAATAGCTCCAACGACCATGTTTTGCAGCAGACCACGATGCGGAGGTTTTCCACGAAAATACCTAGCACAAGGTTCGCATCGTTGAAGCTCCAAGCGTACATCTTCTCTCCATCCAGGCCAATACGCACGCTTTTGCACTTGCGCCATCGTTCTCCGTAGTCCCAAATGACCTCCAGACATTCCCTCGTGTGCCAACCGAATGAGTGCACTTCGTCTCGGTTGAGGCAGAACAATCTGTTGCCAACGTACTTGTTCATCCTCGGCACTTAGCCAGCTTCGCGTCAATAGTCCATTGTTGACGCATAACTGCGGCCATTGTGCTGCTAACAGTTTTACAGCAGGACTCTTTCCTCTTAATTCTTCATGGCTAGGCATTGCATCGGATTCCGCTTTCTTTTCAATCAACCACTTCATGTCTTTATCGTCGCTTTGCTCAGCAGCAATGGTAGCACTATCCCAGTCAATATTTGTTCCAATTTGTTCGCTAGGTGGTGCCACTGTACCTCGTATCGCATTTACCACGCAAGGTCGTCTTGACATCGCGTCGGCGTTTAAGTGCAGCCGACCAGCTCTGTGCTGAACTTCAAAGTCGAACTCTTCCATCACTGACAGCCATCTCGCTTGCTGTCCAATCGGCGTTGGAGTTTTTCTCAGCCACTGCAATGCTGAATGATCCGTTCGGAGCAAAAACGGGCAGCCCAGTAGATACGGCCTAAAAACTTTCAAGAAATGAATTACTGCAAGTAATTCTCTCCTAGTCACATCATAATTCCGTTCTGCATCAGTGCACACTCTGCTTCCATAGCAAATCACTCTTTCTTCCCCATTCTGCATTTGAGACAAAATTCCGCCCACGCATTCACCAGAGGCATCGGTATCAAGCACATACATGCCTACATCGTTCGGTAGGGCAAGAATTGGCGCTGTCGTCAATGCAGCTTTCAATGAATCAAATGCGTTTTGGCTTTCCGTCGTCCAGAGAAATCGGCTGTGTTTCTTCGTCAGTTCATGCAGTGGTTTGGCAATTTGCGCAAAACTGCAAATGAACCTTCTATAGTACGAACAGAGTCCAATGAACGCTCGCACATCCTTCACTTTAACGGGCGTCGGCCATTTTTGCACGGCGTCTATTTTAGTTGGATCCGTCGCCACTCCTGATTCGCTCACTATGTATCCTAGAAATAGCACACTTTTCTTTAACAGGAAGCACTGTGACGGTTTCAGCTTCAGATTTGCTTTTCCCAGTCGATCTAGAACTTGCACGAGTCTCTCCAGGTGTGTTTCCAGGTCTGGCGCGAAGACGATGATGTCATCAAGGTAAATCAGGCAGATCGCAAAGTTCAATCCAGCCATTACCAGGTTCATCATCCGACTGAAAGTTGCTGGGGCTCCCGTCAAGCCAAAAGGTAGGACACGGAACTGGAAGCTTCCACGACGTGTGACAAACGCTGTTTTATGCCTGTCATTCGGATGCACTCCCACTTGATGGTATCCAGAGCGCAGATCGAACGTAGAAAACCATTTCGCTCCTCCTAGCGTGTCCAAGCATTCGCTGATGAGCGGAAGTGGATAAGCGTCCTTCCTTGACTTCCGGTTCAGCAGGCGATAATCCAGGCACGCCCTAGCCCCACCGTCCTTCTTGGTTACCATGACAACGTTTGAAGACCAGTCCGAACATGACGGCTCAATCAATCCTTGCTGTAGCAATGCCTCTACTTGTTCATCAATTACAGGCAACAATGTCAGTGGCTGCCTACGAAGTGCTTGTCGTACTGGTGCTTCATTGCCAGTATCAATCCTATGCTGCAACACATCCGTGAACCCAAGGTCCCATTCACTCAAAGAAAACACGTGACTATGCTCCAACAACATTTGCCTCAATTTCTGCTGCGTTTCAGCTGGCACATCGTCGGCTACATTTTCCCATAGCGGCTTTAACACATTTTCCGCCTCCTCTGCTGTCGTCGTCGCTGCTCTGTGTACAACTGAACATTTCGCAGGACCAGCGTTACTGTCTTCCTGTTCCATTACAGTCACTTCTTCCACATCGCATCGTTCTCCTTTCTTTAGACGAATTGCTTGACTTGTCGGATTCAAAACTCTTAGTGTCAAATCCAAAGCACGCTCAGGAAGCAACACACTAGCTACAATTAATCCTGAGTTCAACACTGTGGGATTTGTAGCCCATTGTGAATTAGATTCTTTTAAGTTTGGCAGCACTGCATACGCCCCGATGTCTAACTCACTCAACGCTGGAACAATGACGTCACACTCTGCAGCTACTCTGCGACATCTCGACGCTTGATTTCGCAAGTGTAGATTCGTTTTTCGGCCTCCGATTTCAACCCATTTTTCCTTCAAATTCCACACGACACCTTGTTCCTTCATCCAATTATAACCTAGAATCAGTTCATCTAGCTGAGGAGTTACTAACGCACTCACCACGAACACACGACCATCCAATTGCAACTTCAGTTTTGTCTGCCCTATCACCAAGATTTGCGAGTTATTAGCAGCTAGCAATGTTTGTTGCGACGGTTGTATGTCACAGTTTCTCACCAATTTCGCCGGAACCAAGCACAGTTGTGATCCAGTATCAAGGAGAGCGTAAACCAGTTTTCCATTAACTTTCATCCTTAAATACGCACTGGCAGAGTTTTGAATGTACCTTACGTTTTGCGGTGGATAAGCATGCATGTAATTTCCATGTTCGTTCATTCCGTAATAATTCTGATTTATTTCGTTTTGCATTCGGTAGGGGCAGGCTTTTGCTAGGTGCAATCCTTGACAGATGTAGCAGTGACGCACTTCCGGTTGGTATCTTTGTTGCTGATTGAATCTCTGTTGTTGTGGAGCCCACGCTCTGTTATTATTATTATTATTGTTTTGCCACGGCGGTGAGTACCTATTAATTGGAGGTCGCTCGCCTCTGACGTCATATCTCGTTCCATTCCCGTTTCTTTGCGCTCTGTTATTATTTTGGTTCGGACAATTCGCACCCTGTTCCGAAACATTTCTCTCTTCGCTCACGCCTCTTGCAACCGCTCTTACTCTACCAGTTGATCTGTGTGCAGACTCTAATCCTAGTTCAGCTTGTTGGTAACTATGCAAACGCAGGGATATTTTCACGGCTTGCTGTAGGCTTTCCGGTTCTTTTTCCATCGTTCTCAAAGATAAACGGCGGTCAGATAAAGCGTCCAGGTAGCATTTCATTGCAATCATTTCAGAATGAACAGATGCTTTTCCCGGATAAGCAAGAGCCATTAGACGAGTTATATCAGCTGCCAATTGTGCTAGATCTTCGTTCGGTTTTTGTTTTCTTGCGCTTAACTGCATTTGATACATGGTCTGTTGGTCTGCCGTGCCGTAACGTAATTGTAGTCGTTCAATGACTTGTTCTGCTGTGTTGAAGTCCTCTAGCTCCTCATCTTGGACAACATTCGCCGCCTCCTCCATCAATGAACAACACAGGTGGTTCAGACTATCACTCGCTGTCCAATTGTTTTGTTTACGACAGATTGCGAAACGACGAAGGAAGATATTCAACGGCGTTTTTCCATTGAAACTTCCCAGTTTGATGTGCGCAGAACTCTTGTTTGGAACGCTGACAGGAACAGATGCATGTTGTACGTAACCCGATTCGTTGGTTACCGTCTGTGTAGCCACCGAATGCGTTGGAATGAAGTCACGATTCATCACTCCAGGGTTGTACTGTTGCGCGGCGGTGTGGTTTAACCGAGGCCAGTCGTAGCACGTTGAGGTATTTCGCATCGGGTACGCAGTCATGACAGGATTGGGTTGCGAAGCGAAGCCGTATGGAAGCGAGAACATCACGTCTGTGTTTCCATCTTGGTTGCCGTACGCACGGGTTCGATTCCTCCGGTCGTAGTCCATCGAAAGCGCTCCACTGCTCCAGGTTTGCGTCGTAATCGGACGTTGATCGTTTCGCACATCGTGAGGTTGACGTTGAAACGAAACCGCTCCCATTCCTTCAGATATCGATCGAGAATTTCGCAGCTCTCCCGCGAATCCAATTCCAGATCCAGAAACAGCATTACTTGTATCGCAATTCGAAGACGACACAACTCCAGTTTCACTTCTGCTTAATCCGATTCCAGACACATTTCCAATCGCTTCACTTATTTCGTGGCTCCGTCTACCGACTACATTAGACGCTATTTGTCTAACAGAGTTTTGGGGACCCCCCACAAATGTATCCGAATTTTGATTTGGCCGCTTGCTCCTTACATTAGCTGCTGTCTCATCAAAATCATCGTCTGCTTCGTCAAAATGTCCGTCTGTCATTCTCAAATAAAAATCTGTAGGCCTATTGCTTCCATCACCATATTCATTTTCATTTTGCATTCTCATTTCATCCAAATGCACAAAATCATCTGTCTGAGTCATCATCTGATTCATACGCGGTCCATACGCATCAAAATCTTGTTCCACATAATCATTTACACGTCTTTCACTCCTGTATACATTATATGCATTTTCATTTAATCTCCATCGTTCATCATCAATTGTAGAATTCGTATGAATAGGTAAACCTGAGGTCAAATTAAATCCGAATCGCTCATCGCCATTTATAGAAGTCCTAAGCATAGGTAGACCTGCATTCACATTTTTATCAAATCCCATCCTCGTCGCCATTTGTAGATTCTGCCCCCCTGTGAAGTCGCTCCTCGTCCCTTGGGACTGGCGCTTCTTCAGTGAGGGCCCCTCCCCCGTTAGGGATCCACGTCTTCATGGGAGCGGCCGGGAAGGGCGCTACTCCGACCCGTTTGGATACCGCCCCCAATCCGAATTCCGGGGGTCGACGATCGTCTTCCTCGAGGGGTGAGCGGAAGCCTACCCGGTCCAGCAAAGCATAGTCCCTGCGACTCCTTCCTTGAAGTCGCTCACTACACCTTACCCTGCTTCTGCTAGGCCGGGTTTCTTCTTCTGTGACGGGTGTCCGAGTGGTTATTTGGCCGGCAGACACATTGTCTGCAATCCTATTCTCTTCAGGACCTGGGTTCGTGTGCGATCGTCGATTCTGCAAACTCACCCCCCTCACTTCATTCAGTTCACCCAATCCATCCATTTCCATTTCCAGGTGTGGGCCAGGCATTGGCCTATCTCCCATATCTCTCCCGGAAATCTGCCTCCTCAATTCATCCTGATCATACATTACTTCACGCATTCGTCCCATCACTTCACTCACACCATCTCGTGTTTCTTCCATTCTCACATCCATGTGCTTCTGACGTTCGTCCATCGTTTTCACCCGTTCATCCATGTGTTTCTGTCGTTCACTCATCCCATTCAAAGTCTGTGTCAAACGTATAAGCATAATCTCAGTCTGACTCATGGGCGCTGCAGAAGTTACATTAGGCCTATCTATACACGCATTCGCATCATCTTCAACATCATCATCAGTTACACCCATTTGCAGCAATGAAGAGACTGACATTGCGGAAGAGATCCTTTTGTATTAATAAAGCGGATATATGTATTGCACTAGTCTAGCAAGAGTAATCACACGCCTATCATAATAATAATAGAATTAAGGTTCGTCTTTCACAGTCATTAGGTCGCTAAGTTATTTTACTTTCATTGTCGGTCTGGCCATTGCAAGGCGCGGCGGCGGTGTGAATTGGGTAAATTTCACGCGCTGGGGAATTCCCTTACTCACCACAATGTCCTCACAAAAACAGCTGATACGGTCAATAACAGAACAGAAATTACACAGAGAATCGCCTCGATACGGCTCCTTAGAATTTCCGTGCTTTCCGTCGTGGATTCCGCATCAGATCCGTCGTTCACGCACACATTGAAGAAGAATTCCGTGCAGTACTTCGCTCCTGTCCGACGTAATTCGCTTCGATCACGTTTCACACGAAGGCCTAAACTACAGACTTAATGCACTTCCTTATCCTCAATAATCTCACAATCACGATTCCATCGAAAGCCCTAACTACAGACTAATTCTTCTCGATAATAACTCACTGATTTCGCACTAAGCTTCACTTCACGATTCACTCGAAGGCCTAAACTTACAGACTTAAATTCATACTATATAACGCAACGATTTCAGACGAAGGCCTAACTATACTTCATCTCTGTCGCTGAAAACACAATAGTTTCGACTTCACGAACAATCTCCAGGCTTCACGAAGGCAGTATACCTCCGGGCGCATTCCCGATCTCCAAGATGAATTTGCGGCTTACGATCCGGCGCAGGTTCTCTCTTCCACGATCCAGGCGAAGGGCGGCGTTTGGTGTTGCGGGTCCGTTTTATAGGCCTTTCGCTCGTAGGGACGCGGATGACGTCAGCAGCACGCTTGGCACGAGTCCAGAGCACGAGGACGCTGCATTTCGGCCTCGAGTACAGTCGGTCAGGTCAAGTTGGCCTAGGACGATGCTGATCACGTATCTATCACGTGCATGCCCTACAGTTCTCAGGAACTGGACCAGAAAAGCAGACCGTTGGCAGCTTCCTAAGTTCCTACATACAGCTCTATATAATCGGCCCAACGTGCAAGGTCTTATTAATGGATAATATAGCCTAATATTAATAATAATAAGACAACGCCTACTTCTTCACAGACCTAATATCCTATATATATATATATATATATATATATATATATATATATATATATATATATATATATATATATATACAATTATATATATATTTACGGGATTGGATTGGTAGTATTTACGCCCCCCCTAACCAGAAATCCTGGATCCTCCACTGATGTAGGCTTACATACGATGAATAGGCAGTAAGATATCGTTCAGAATCTGAATGTCGTATCTGCAAGTTAAGGTCACAAATGTCGTATCTGCCACATATACGACATTTGTGCAGTAATTTCTGCCACATACTTGGTATACGACATCTGTGCAGTAATAATTATTTCTGCCACATACGACATTTGTGCAGTAATTTCTGCCACATACGACATTTGTGCAGTAATTTCTGCCACATATGACATTTGTGCAGTAATTTCTGCCACACACACAATTTTTGCATTTGGTGGGGGCTGAGCCCCTAGCCCCCTACCGCCGCCACTGTGTATGAAAAAGCAACATGCTTGTAACAGATAGTTTTGTTCTGTCGTATTAAATGCTCGACGTGTTCTTGCGCATACGATGATCGTGCGGTTGTCCGTCAAAACTAATCTAGGCCTACTGCACAGATGTCGTATCTGCAGACCTTTAATTACATTTTAAAAGCCTTTCATTATGCTGCTGCATAAAAGACACTGACAATGTCACTTGCTGAATCAAAAGAAACATTTTGGCTATCTCACTTTTTATGATAAAGGAACATGTATCTTGAAAAAGTTTTTTTCTACTTCCTGAAAAGTTTTGGTTTTTGCACATACGACGTTTGTGCTGTTGGCCATCGTTATGTAAGGTCGGGTAGTCAAACTAATATAATCTTCCTTTTAATGATTCAATCTGACACACCGCAGAATGATTACAGGCACAGGTGTAGCCACCTATTATTAGCATATGCTCATTTTAGCAGGTATCAAACATGTACTGCATTTAAATAGCCAGTTCAAAGAGAAACCAATTCTTTTAAATGTAAAATATATTGATTACTATTAAAGAAACAATACAATTATGCAGTGTCTCCTATTTACCTATTGGCGTTGATTGATTACTAGATTTATTATGTTTCTTAGCTTCACTTGAGTGTAGAATTCTTTCTAGTTCATCGTCCGCCAATTCTGTAAATCGTCGTAGTTCCGATCCTTGTATTTCGACAACCAAGTGTCTCGAATATGCAGTGGAATAATATATACCGAAGATATTTCGTAGTCCAGGCCGAACAACGAAAATCCAAGGAGTATATTTTGTATTCACAAATGCCAGTATTCTTACTCGAATGGATGAAATGTGTCACAATTCCAGCGTACACATCCACGTCCAGATCAACCGTGTGATCATAAATGTTTGAATCAACCGAGTGATTATCTCCAGCGACTCTCTCCAATGTTCGTAGAATTCAAAATTCTCGAGCAAACTCTTCACCCACGAATGACGATAGTTCTCAAAGTTCCAGAATTTACCTCGATCGCAAAAACTGTTTCGAAAACTTAACGTCCGTTGGCCACCCTTCTTCTCAACGTCGAAGGTGCCACATACCAATTATTCTGCCGCTAATTTCACTTAAGAGTTCATTTGCCGCAACAAAATGACCCTTCGCCATTAGCTCCAACTGCAGAAATCGATCTTTTTAACCGTTTCTGTCGATGACGTGTGTTTAACCAGTTAGACTGCGTTTTAATTGGCTTACGCGTCGTTACGTTGTTTTTGTTGCTATAGTCTCCAATAGCAACCAACGCTTATCAGTCTCGCTGCACTTCTTTAGCGCTTCTGTAGTTTCGTTTGCTGATCGTATTACTAAATATTAATTCTTCTAACAACGCCAATTAATTAACTAATTAAATCAACGCCACTACATTGTCTGACTTAACTTCTACCTACAATTAACACTTAATACTAGACAAGTTAGATTGATAGATAATAGCGATTTAATACGCTACAAATACCCCTCCTTCAAAAGTCTGTAATCAGGCTTTACAATCTCACCTAATTATCTATCAACTAAATTTCTATCAACTTCTTATTCTATCTTACATAACAATACAACATTACTGAACTATTTCTTACCTACATTATTATAATACATTACTGATTTATTTAAGTACTAAGTAATTCCTCTACTCAAATAATCAGACATAACATTATTGCTCCCCTTGATATAGCGTATCGTAAAGCAATAATTTTGAAGTGCTAGACTCCACCTCATGACTCTCGCATTCTTCATTCTTCCTTCCTTCATGTACTGTAGTCCGCAGTGGTCTGTCTCAATCACAAACTGCTTTCCACACAAGTACCTGTCAAACCGACTAATTCCCCACATTATCGCTAGACATTCTCTCTCCTCAACTGAATATCTCGTCTCTCTCTCCAATAGTTTCCTACTCGCATATGCAATCGGGTGGTTTATTCCTTCATACTGCTGTATCAGGACACAACCTATTCCTCTTCCCGAAGCATCCGTTTGAATCACGAATTCCTTCTCCAAGTTTGGTAACTTTAATATTGGTGTCTTAGCAAGTGCTGCTTTCAGCTTACTAAAACTCTCATCTAATTCTTCGTTCCAATCAACATTATTAGCTGCTGACTTCTTTGTCAAGTCACTTAATGGTGCCATCAGTTCAGCACAATGCGGAATAAACTTTCTGTAATAGTTTATTGCTCCCAAAAAGCTTCTTACTTGTTTCTTCGTTTTCGGTTGTGGCATCTCCACAATCTTATCTATCGATTCTCCTTTAGGACTAATGTCGTCGTTGTTTAACGTATGACCCAAGAAATCTATGCGTCCATAGCCTAATGAACATTTCTTTGGTTTCAAAGTCAGGTGAGCATCTCTCACTCTTTGGAAAAATTCTCGTAAAATCTTCATATGTTTAGTCCATCCTTCTGTGTGAGCTAGGATGTCATCAACATAACTCTCCAGATTCTCGGTTCCATGCAAAATCTTCCTTATCAGTCTATTATAGCTTGAAGCACTATTTACCAATCCAAATGGTAGAACGTTGAATTTATACAACCCACTTGCACAAATGAAAGTCGTATAATCTTTTGATTCTTCGCTCATTGGAATTTGCCAATATCCTTTGCAAAAATCAAACTTGCTATATATTTTGCTGCCACTCAGTTTATTGAAGATATCCTCGTTTGACATCATCGGTTCTGGATCAAAAACTGTCACTTTATTCAATTGTTTATAGTTGCAGCAAAGTCTATTGCTTCCATCAGCCTTCTTGACAACAACAAGCGGTGCTGCGTGTAGCGTATTAAATCGCTATTATCTATCAAACTAACTTGTCTGATATTATATGTTAATTCTAAGTAGGAGTTAAGCTAGATAATTTAGTCGGCGTATCTAGATTAATAATTTGGCGTCTAGTGGATTAGTAACTAGGAGACCACGAATCTTGCGTATATGAGCGAGGCAGTCATGGTGACGTCAAGGGTTACTACGGACGCTTACGTAAGCGAAAACATTTGCATCGACGCGTAACCAATAAAAAGCATCGAAATGAGCGTAACGGACAGAATTGAATGGAAATAGCCACGTCATTGAAATTCAACATAAAACGGTGATTCCTTACATGAACATTGAGAAAGATGGTTGCTCAGTTGTGTCTGGCAATTCATTTGAAGTTTATTCAATGGTGAGGATGAGGATTATGCTCGTATCTGGTCGTAAAACAGTACGAGGCATTCGTGTGAGAGTAGAGGCGATTTAGAAATTCGAAGTTGCGAATTCTAACGTCCGTGAAGTCTACATTGTGATTGTGACGGTTGGTGAGACGATATTCGTGTGTTGAGAAACGATTTTGGGCTCGTTGTCTCTGGTTGACATTTCAAGGTCATTTTCAATTGGGAAGGAAATTCTCATTGGTTGGAGTGTGATAATTTGATGCTACGGAAGTATTGAATATTGTCTTGTCTGGTATTCGATCTGGATTCCACAGCTTGACAGTATCTCATTATCCTTCTTCAAATATAGCACGAGGTTGCTTATCTTCATTCAGTGAATCAACGGAGAATCAGCAGAACTAATTCTTCAAATATAGCACGGGGTTGCTAATCTTCATTCAGTGAATCTACAGAGAATCTGCAGAACTATTTCAAGGCCGTTTTACACTACAGAAACGATATGTCATATATCTCAACTGTGGAGTACAGATAAGCATTTAGTTAATTATAATTAGTGATACGCCAAATAAGTAAATAGGAATATTGCGTAATTGTATTGTGTATTTAATAGTTTCAATTATATCATACATTTATAAAGAATTGGTGTCTTTTTGAACAGATCATTTAAATGCAGTACATTTCCAATTACCCGCTAAAATAAGCATAAAAACGGAGACGTTACAAATGGGATGCTCGCGTCGGGATAAAATTGACAATATTATTGTTGATTAGATTGAACTTTACTGACATTTATATTGAAGAGACAAAGCTAATTAAAATGACGATCTATTTGGAAATTGTTAAGCACAGCGCAACGCCAGCGCAGCGCGTGTATAGATTTAAGCATTAGAGTCGGTGCGATAATCCTTATTGCGTAACATACACCAGAGATTGTATTACGTTAAGAGGGCGCACTAGTGTGACGCTTAATAATTTTAATAATTATTATAAGCGAGTGTGAAGTTGTATAGCGCATATTAGAGCGTTAAATTTATTACTACTTGACAAAAGTGAGTAAGTAAGAATGTCGATCACGGACTGGCAACAGTGGTTGGATATGGGACGTTCATTCTCATTGGAAGGTGAAGAGCTGAAGGCGTTTGTCAGAGACAGACAGAACGAATTCAGACAGCAGAGGGCGGATGAACGAGAAGAGAAAAAGGAAAGTGAGCTACGTGCAGCTGCAGAAGCCAAAGCAGCCAGAGAGAGTGAGTTGGAACTAGCGCGAGAGGCGGCTAAAACTGCAGAAGCCAAAGCAGCCAGAGAGAGTGAGTTGGAGCTAGCGCGTGAGGCGGCTAAAATTGCAGAAGCAAAAGCAGTTAGAGAAAAAGAGATAGAAATGGCGAGGATGGCTGACGCTAGGCTTATGCGTGAAGCAGAGATGAACGAGGCGAGGCTTGCAAGAGAAGCCGATGAAGTGAGACAGGCAAGGGACAGAGAATTAGAGAATAAGAGGCTTGAGGTTCAAGTGAGAATGAGAGAGATAGAATCGGGAGATAGACGAAACAGAGATGATGGAGATTCTTATATGACGATGGGTGACAACCACCAAGGAAACCAAAGTCATAAGGGAATGAAGAATATTAAATTCCCAATATTTAACGAGGCAAAGGACTGTCTTGATGCGTATCTTCTTAGATTTGAGCGTACGTGTACGACGTATGAGATACCGAGAGATGTGTGGTCGCTGATGCTAGCGCGACATTTAGAGTCGAAGGCATTAGAAGTATACCAGCGTTTGTCGGCTGAAGAAACACAAGACTACGATTGTTTAAAGAAGCATCTCCTGAAAAGATTCCAATTAACAGAAGGAGGGTATCGTAACAAGTTTAAGACTAGCAAGATGGAACAAGGAGAAACTCCTTCAAATTTCATTTACAGATTGCAACGATATTTGCAGCAATGGTTGCTACAAGCTGGATTTGAGCAGACCTACGAAGGAATCGAGGACCTACTGCTAAAGGATCAATTTTTCCTCACTTGTAGTAATGAGTTGAGGATGTTTATTAAAGAGAAAGGAAAAATGAGCTTAAAAGACACATTGACGTGTGCAGAATCCTACATCGAAGCTCATGGGTACAGATATGCCGAGAATTCTGTAAAACCTCAAGGGAGATTCAATAATGACAGAGGTAATGGAAAGCCATTTGAAGAGAAATCAAGAGAGAAATTCCAAGGAAACATGAACAGAGGAAGAGTCGAAACGCGACAGAACAAAGAGACAAATCACAGTGGAAATGTGAATAGAGGATTTAGTAGAGATAGAGAGCAGGCAGCGGAACACAAGATAACTTGTTTTGCATGCGGTAAGGTAGGTCATAAAGCATTTGATTGTGTGCATAAAGCCAAAGGGTTTGTTAAACACACAGCTGCAGCAGTACAGATTTACGAGAATAGGGCGTACAGGGCTGTACAGACGAATGAAAATACGAAATCAAATGAAATTGACAGAACAGTAGAACGCCAGGATAGGAAAGGTAAAGAAGAAGTACCGAAACACATGGCAGCAAGTACGGTAGTTACGGAACGGAAAGATGGTTGCATTGACATTGAAAGTATAGACGAATGTCAAGCGAAGGTCAATGGCGTAGACGCCAATTGTCTTTACGATTCTGGAGCGAGTACATGCATTGTGAGGAGATCGCTAATCAAGGATAGTGATTTGACTGGGAAGGAAACGCACTGCATCCTAGTTGATGGGAGCTTAAGGTGTTTTCCTACAGCCAATGTAAACATTGAGAGCGAGTATTTTACTGGTGAAGTTGAGGCAATGGTTATGGATGAACCAGTAAAGCCGATAATTATTGGACGCGTGAGAGGGTTAAAATATACAGTAACGAATGAGAACACGGATGAAAATATAATTAATTGTGACAAAGGAGAGAAAGTGAATGAGACGATTATGAGTGAGAAACAAGAAAAAGTTGAGTATAAAGGAATACTCAAGAGAAATGTGAATGCTAATTCACGTTGGCAAGATGCCAAGAAGACAGTAAGATTCGAGAGTGATGAGATGAGCACGGAGTATGATGACGTAATAGAGAAAGTTAGAAGTGATGACGTCATGAACAGTGACGCACATCAAACGACAGCAGCGATAGAAACGAGAGCTGAGTCGAAGAAAGTGGTGAAATATAAACCACTCAAGGTCACAGAAATGCCCGACCTGAATATAACCACAAAAGAAATAAAGGAATTACAGAAGACAGATGAAACATTGAAGAGTTACTGGGATAAAGCATCTGAGTGGAATGGCGATGAGAAGAGTACAGAAAAAGTGCTGTACGTAAAGAAAGATGGATTGTTGTACCGGAGATGGAAGGAAGTATTGAAAGATGAAGCGAAGTGGCAGTTGATGGTTCCGAAACAGTTGAGAAACAAAGTTCTAGCTGTAGCACATAACTCGCTACTGTCAGCTCATCTAGGCATGAAGAAGACTCACGATAAAATTGTGAATGAATTTTATTGGCCAGGGATAAATCAAGAAGTTCGGCGATATATATTAAGTTGTGATGTATGCCAGAAAGCAGTAGATAAGAAAGTGAATTACAAGGCACCGATGGGACATCTTCCAGTGCTGGATGTGCCGTTCAAGCATGTCTGTGTGGACATCATAGGAGCCATAGAGCCAATGTCTATGAGAGGATATCGTTATGTATTAACGATTATCGACTTAAGCACCAGGTATCCTGAAGCGATACCGTTGAAAGGAATAAGTACCGAGGAAGTGGCGGAAGCCTTGTTTAACTTTTACTGTCGGATGGGCGTACCAGAAAGAATTCATACAGATAGAGGGAGCCAGTTTACGTCAGAACTAATGGCCGAAGTAAACAAAATGTTGTTGATCAAGCACACGATGACAAGTCCGTACCACGCGATGGGAAACGGTTGTGTAGAACGTCTTAATGGAACGATTAAGACTACACTGAGAAAACTGATAGGTGAACAAGTAAAAGAGTGGGACAGGTACTTGGCACCACTACTTTTCGCATTACGAGATACTGTACACGAGAGCCACGGATACACGCCTTTCGAATTAATCTTCGGAAGATCATGTAGAGGTCCGGTACAGATATTGAAGGAACTGTGGACAAATGAAAAAGCGGAAGACGAGGTGAAGGATGTGTACACATATATGACAGATCTACGAGAACGTATAGAGGAAACGTGTAACATGGCGCAGAAAGCAATTCACAAAGCCAATGCGAAGAACAAGAAATACTACGATAAAAAGGCACGATATAGAAAACTGGAGATAGGTGATAAAGTCCTATTGTTACTGCCGAGTTGTAATAATAAGATGCTTGTTAAATGGCAAGGACCATTTGTTGTCAGAGGAAAAATCGGAGATTACGATTATAAAGTTGAGGTTGATGGTGGAAAACTGAAAACATACCACATCAACATACTAAAGAAATATTACGAGAGGGGTGAAGAAGAGTTGTCAGGTTCTGAGACAATAGCATATGTGTCAGCTATTGTACATGATGGTAGAGAAGGTGAAGACGAAGAGGAGGAGATATTAAACCTGTATGTCAGTAAGCAAACTGAGACTTACAAGGATGTTGATATTAATCCACAATTAGAAGATGAACAGAGAGGTGAATTGGAGAAATTACTGAGAGAATATCAAGACATATTTACAGATAAACCAGGAAGAACTGACATGGTGAAACACGAGATTCATCTTACGAGTGATGAACCTGTTAGGATGAAAGCTTATCCAACACCGTATCATCTACAGTCTGAAATTGATAAGGAAATTGAGATAATGTTAGAGAATGGGATAATAGAAAGATCAGAAGCAGCTTACGCAGCACCGCTTGTTGTTGTTAAGAAAGCTGATGGAAGCAATAGACTTTGCTGTAACTATAAACAATTGAACAAAGTGACAGTTTTTGATCCAGAGCCGATGATGTCAAACGAGGATATCTTCAATAAACTGAGTGGCAGCAAAATATATAGCAAGTTTGATTTTTGCAAAGGGTATTGGCAAATTCCAATGAGCGAAGAATCAAAAGATTATACGACTTTCATTTGTGCGAGTGGGTTGTATAAATTCAACGTTCTACCATTTGGATTGGTAAATAGTGCTTCAAGCTATAACAGACTGATAAGGAAGATTTTGCATGGAACTGAGAATCTGGAGAGTTATGTTGATGACATACTAGCTCATACAGAAGGATGGACTAAACATATGAAGATTTTACGAGAATTTTTTCAAAGAGTGAGAGATGCTCACCTGACTTTGAAACCAAAGAAATGTTCATTAGGCTATGGTCGCATAGATTTCTTGGGTCACACGTTAAACAACGACGACATTAGTCCTAAAGGAGAATCGATAGATAAGATTGTGGAGATGCCACAACCGAAAACGAAGAAACAAATAAGAAGCTTTTTGGGAGCAATAAATTACTACAGAAAATTTATTCCTCATTGTGCTGAACTGATGGCACCATTAAGTGATTTGACAAAGAAGTCAGCAGCTAATAATGTTGATTGGAACGAAGAATTAGATGAGAGTTTTAGTAAGCTGAAAGCAGCACTGGCTAAAACACCGATACTGAAGTTACCAAACTTGGAAAAGGAGTTCGTGATTCAGACAGACGCATCAGGAAGAGGAATAGGTTGCGTCCTGATACAGCAGTATGAAGGGATAAACCACCCGATTGCATATGCGAGTAGGAAATTATTGGAGAGAGAGACGAGATATTCAGTTGAGGAGAGAGAATGTCTAGCGATAATGTGGGGAATTAGTCGGTTTGACAGGTACTTGTGTGGAAAGCAGTTTGTGATAGAGACGGACCACTGCGGACTACAGTACATGAAGGAAGGAAGGATGAGAAATGCGAGAGTCATGAGGTGGAGTCTAGCACTTCAAAATTATTGCTTTACGATACGATATATCAAGGGAAGCAATAATGTTATGTCTGATTATTTGAGTAGAGGAATTACATAGTACTTAAATATATCAGTAATGTATTATAATAATGTAGATAAGAAGTTCAGTAATGTTGTATTGTTGTGTAAGATAGAATAAGGAAGTTGATAGTAATTTAGTTGATAGATAATTAGGTGAGATTGTAAAGCCTGATTACAGACTTTTGAAGGAGGGGTATTTGTAGCGTATTAAATCGCTATTATCTATCAAACTAACTTGTCTGATATTATATGTTAATTCTAAGTAGGAGTTAAGCTAGATAATTTAGTCGGCGTATCTAGATTAATAATTTGGCGTCTAGTGGATTAGTAACTAGGAGACCACGAATCTTGCGTATATGAGCGAGGCAGTCATGGTGACGTCAAGGGTTACTACGGACGCTTACGTAAGCGAAAACATTTGCATCGACGCGTAACCAATAAAAAGCATCGAAATGAGCGTAACGGACAGAATTGAATGGAAATAGCCACGTCATTGAAATTCAACATAAAACGGTGATTCCTTACATGAACATTGAGAAAGATGGTTGCTCAGTTGTGTCTGGCAATTCATTTGAAGTTTATTCAATGGTGAGGATGAGGATTATGCTCGTATCTGGTCGTAAAACAGTACGAGGCATTCGTGTGAGAGTAGAGGCGATTTAGAAATTCGAAGTTGCGAATTCTAACGTCCGTGAAGTCTACATTGTGATTGTGACGGTTGGTGAGACGATATTCGTGTGTTGAGAAACGATTTTGGGCTCGTTGTCTCTGGTTGACATTTCAAGGTCATTTTCAATTGGGAAGGAAATTCTCATTGGTTGGAGTGTGATAATTTGATGCTACGGAAGTATTGAATATTGTCTTGTCTGGTATTCGATCTGGATTCCACAGCTTGACAGTATCTCATTATCCTTCTTCAAATATAGCACGAGGTTGCTTATCTTCATTCAGTGAATCAACGGAGAATCAGCAGAACTAATTCTTCAAATATAGCACGGGGTTGCTAATCTTCATTCAGTGAATCTACAGAGAATCTGCAGAACTATTTCAAGGCCGTTTTACACTACAGAAACGATATGTCATATATCTCAACTGTGGAGTACAGATAAGCATTTAGTTAATTATAATTAGTGATACGCCAAATAAGTAAATAGGAATATTGCGTAATTGTATTGTGTATTTAATAGTTTCAATTATATCATACATTTATAAAGAATTGGTGTCTTTTTGAACAGATCATTTAAATGCAGTACATTTCCAATTACCCGCTAAAATAAGCATAAAAACGGAGACGTTACACTGCGTATGCTGCTTCTGATCTTTCTATTATCCCATTCTCTAACATTATCTCAATTTCCTTATCAATTTCTGACTGTAGATGATACGGTGTTGGATACGCTTTCATCCTAACAGGTTCATCACTCGTAAGATGAATCTCGTGTTTCACCATGTCAGTTCTTCCTGGTTTATCTGTAAATATGTCTTGATATTCTCTCAGTAATTTCTCTAATTCACCTCTCTGTTCATCTTCTAATTGTGGATTAATATCAACATCTTTGTACGTCTCAGTTTGCTTACTGACATACAAGTTCAATATCTCCTCCTCTTCATCCTCACCTTCTTTACCATCATGTACAATAGCCGACACATATGCTATTGTCTCAGAACCTGACAATTCTTCTTCACTCCTCTCGTAATATCTCTTTAGTATATTGATGTGGTATGTTTTCAGTTTTCCACCATCAACCTCGACTTTGTAATCGTAATCTCCGATTTTCCCTCTGACAACAAATGGTCCTTGCCATTTCACAAGCATCTTATTATTACAACTCGGCAGTAACAATAGGACTTTATCACCTATCTCCAGTTTTCTATATCGTGCCTTTTTATCGTAATACTTCTTGTTCTTCGCATTAGCTTTGTGAATTGCTTTCTGCGCCATGTTACATGTTTCCTCTATACGTTCTCGTAGATCTGTCATATATGTGTACACATCCTTCACCTCGTCTTCCACTTTTTCATTTGTCCACAGTTCCTTCAATATCTGTACCGGGCCTCTACAAGATCTTCCGAAAATTAATTCGAAAGGCGTGTATCCGTGGCTCTCGTGTACAGTATCTCGTAATGCAAAAAGTAATGGTGCCAAGTACCTGTCCCACTCTTTTACTTGTTCACCTATCAATTTTCTCAGTGTTGTCTTAATCGTTCCATTAAGACGTTCTACACAACCATTTCCCATCGCGTGGTATGGACTTGTCATCGTGTGTTTGATTAATAACATTTTGTTTACTTCGGCCATTAGTTCTGACGTAAACTGGCTTCCTCTATCCGTATGAATTCTTTGTGGTACGCCCATCCGACAATAAAAGTTAAACAAGGCTTCCGCCACTTCCTCGGTACTTATACCTTTCAACGGTATTGCTTCAGGATATCTGGTGCTTAAGTCGATAATCGTTAATACATAGCGATATCCTCTCATAGACATTGGCTCTATGGCTCCTATGATGTCTACACAGACATGCTTGAACGGCACATCCAGCACTGGAAGATGTCCCATCGGTGCCTTGTAGTTCACTTTCTTATCTACAGCTTTCTGGCATACATCACAACTTAATATATATCGCCGAACTTCTTGGTTTATTCCTGGCCAATAAAATTCATTCACAATTTTATCGTGAGTTTTCTTCATGCCCAGATGAGCTGACAGTAGCGAGTTATGTGCTACAGCTAGAACTTTATTTCTCAACTGTTTCGGAACCATCAACTGCCACTTCGCTTCATCTTTCAATACTTCCTTCCATCTCCGGTACAACAATCCATCTTTCTTTACGTACAGCACTTTTTCTGTACTCTTCTCATCGCCATTCCATTCAGATGCTTTATCCCAGCAACTCTTCAATGTCTCATCTGTCTTCTGTAATTCCTTTATTTCTTTTGTGGTTATATTTAGGTCGGGCATTTCGGTGACCTTGAGTGGTTTATATTTCACCACCTTCTTCGACTCAGCTCTCGTTTCTATCGCTGCTGTTGTCTGATGTGCGTCACTGCTCATGACGTCATCACTTACAACTTTCTCTATTACATCATCATACTCCGTGTTCATTTTATCACCCTCGAATCTTACTGTCTTCTTGGCATCTTGCCAACGTGAATTAGCATTCACAACTCTCTTGAGTATTCCTTTATACCCAACTTTTTCTTGTTTCTCACTCACAATCGTCTCATCCACTTTCTCTCCTTTGTCACAATTAATCACATTTTCATCCGTGTTCTCATTCGTTACTGTATATTTTAACCCTCTCACGCGTCCAATAATAATCGGCTTTACTGGTTCGTCCATAACCATTGCCTCAACTTCACCAGTAAAATACTCGCTCTCAATGTTTACATGGGCTGTAGGAAAACACCTTAAGCTCCCATCAACTAGGATGCAGTGCGTTTCCTTCCCAGTCAAATCACTATCTCTGATCAGCGATCTCCTCACAATACACGTACTCGCTCCAGAATCGTAAAGACAATTGGCGTCAACTCCATTGACTTTTGCTTGACATTCGTCTATACTTTCAATGTCAATGCAACCATCTTTCCTTTCTGTAACTACCGTACTTGCTGCCATGTGTTTCGGTACTTCTCCTTTACCTTTCCTATCCTGGCGTTCTACTGTTCTGTCAACTTCATTTGATTTCGTGCTTTCATTCGTCTGTACAGCCCTGTACGCTCTATTCTCGTAAATTTGTACGGCTGCAGCTGTGTGTTTAACAAACCCTTTGGCTTTATGCACACAATCAAATGCTTTATGACCTACCTTTCCGCATGCAAAACAAGTTATCTTGTGTTCTGCTGCCTGCTCTCTTTCTCTACTAAATCCTCTATTCACATTTCCACTGTGATTTGTCTCTTTGTTCTGTCGCGTTTCAACTCTTCCTCTGTTTACATTTCCTTGGAATTTCTCTCTCGATTTCTCTTCAAATGACTTTCCATTACCTCTGTCATTATTGAATCTCCCTTGAGGTTTCACAGAATTCTCGGCATATCTGTACCCATGAGCTTCAATGTAGGATTCTGCACATGTCAATGTGTCCTTTAAGCTCATTTTTCCTTTCTCTTTAATAAACATCCTCAACTCATTACTACAAGTGAGGAAAAATTGATCCTTTAGCAGTAGATCCTCGATTCCTTCGTAGGTCTGCTCAAATCCTGCTTGTAGCAACCATTGCTGCAAGTATCGCTGTAATCTGTAAATGAAATTTGAAGGAGTCTCTCCTTGTTCCATCTTGCTAGTCTTAAACTTGTTACGATACCCTCCTTCTGTTAATTGGAATCTTTTCAGGAGATGCTTCTTTAAACAATCGTAGTCTTGTGTTTCTTCAGCTGACAAACGCTGGTACACTTCTAATGCTTTCGACTCCAGATGTCGCGCTAGCATCAGTGACCATACATCTCTTGGTACCTCGTATGTCGTACACGTCCGCTCAAATCTGAGAAGATACGCATCGAGACAATCTTTAGCCTCGTTAAATATTGGGAATTTAATATTCTTCATTCCCTTATGACTTTGGTTTCCTTGGTGGTTGTCACCCATCGTCATATAAGAATCTCCATCATCCCTGTTTCGTCCATCTCTCGATTCTATCTCTCTCAATCTCACTTGAATCTCGAGCCTCTTATTCTCTAACTCTCTGTCTCTCGCCTGTCTCACTTCATCGGCTTCTCGTGTAAGCCTTGCCTCAGTTGCTTCTCTTTCCAGTCTGACGTCATTTGCTTCTCGCGTAAGCCTTGCCTCGTTCATCTCTGCTTCGCGTATAAGCCTAGCATTATTTATTTCTGCTTCACGCATCAGTCTCGCGTCAGCCATCCTCGCCATTTCTATTTCTTTTTCTCTAACTGCTTTAGTTTCGGCTAACCTAGTCGCTTCTCGCGCTAGCTCCAATTCATTCTCTCTGTTAGCCTTCGCTTCTTCTCGTTCCTCCGCCCTCTGTTGTCGTAATTCGTTCTGTCTGTCTCTGACAAATTCCTTCAATTCTTCACCATCCAACGACTGTGCACGTCCCATATCAATCCATTGTTGCCACTCCGTAATTGACATTCTTACTTACTCACTTTTGGTCAAGTAGTAATAAATTTAACGCTCAACTATGCGCTATACAATTTCACACTCGCTTATAATAATTAATAAAATTATTAAGCGTCACACTAATGCTCCCTCTTAACGTAATACAATCTCTGGTGTTTGTTACGCAATAAGACTATCGCACCGACTCTAATGATGTATTAATTAAGCATTAATGTCAGCGTTGCGCTGATGTCCTTTAACATTCAAATAACTTTGCATTTTAATCAGTTTTGTCTCTTCAAGATAAATGTCAGTAAAGTTCAATTTAATTAACAATAATATTGTCAATTATATATCCCGACGCGAGCATCCCATTTGTAGCCACCTATTATTAGCATATGCTCATTTTAGCAGGTATCAAACATGTACTGCATTTAAATAGCCAGTTCAAAGAGAAACCAATTCTTTTAAATGTAAAATATATTGATTACTATTAAAGAAACAATACAATTATGCAGTGTCTCCTATTTACCTATTGGCGTTGATTGATTACTAGATTTATTATGTTTCTTAGCTTCACTTGAGTGTAGAATTCTTTCTAGTTCATCGTCCGCCAATTCTGTAAATCGTCGTAGTTCCGATCCTTGTATTTCGACAACCAAGTGTCTCGAATATGCAGTGGAATAATATATACCGAAGATATTTCGTAGTCCAGGCCGAACAACGAAAATCCAAGGAGTATATTTTGTATTCACAAATGCCAGTATTCTTACTCGAATGGATGAAATGTGTCACAATTCCAGCGTACACATCCACGTCCAGATCAACCGTGTGATCATAAATGTTTGAATCAACCGAGTGATTATCTCCAGCGACTCTCTCCAATGTTCGTAGAATTCAAAATTCTCGAGCAAACTCTTCACCCACGAATGACGATAGTTCTCAAAGTTCCAGAATTTACCTCGATCGCAAAAACTGTTTCGAAAACTTAACGTCCGTTGGCCACCCTTCTTCTCAACGTCGAAGGTGCCACATACCAATTATTCTGCCGCTAATTTCACTTAAGAGTTCATTTGCCGCAACAAAATGACCCTTCGCCATTAGCTCCAACTGCAGAAATCGATCTTTTTAACCGTTTCTGTCGATGACGTGTGTTTAACCAGTTAGACTGCGTTTTAATTGGCTTACGCGTCGTTACGTTGTTTTTGTTGCTATAGTCTCCAATAGCAACCAACGCTTATCAGTCTCGCTGCACTTCTTTAGCGCTTCTGTAGTTTCGTTTGCTGATCGTATTACTAAATATTAATTCTTCTAACAACGCCAATTAATTAACTAATTAAATCAACGCCACTACATTGTCTGACTTAACTTCTACCTACAATTAACACTTAATACTAGACAAGTTAGATTGATAGATAATAGCGATTTAATACGCTACAACAGGTTATACGAAATACGGCCCACTATAGCACGACACGCAGGTCGGCTTTACAGCAGTGGGTTCGGTAGCTTAACACTAATAGCCTAAGTGCTGGATCACTACTGGTCGGCCAAGCCAGAAGTGGGAGGGGCTATCTTTATTTTTAGCAGAACCCGAGTCAAGCAACACAACAGCAAAGCGCCAATGGCAGCTAACAGAGACTTTAATAAATTAATGCCCTGTGTGAGGCTTGAAGCCGGGTTGCGTGGATGACACTCAGTTTAACGACCAGCGCTCTCTCAACTGAGCTACGGACCCCCCAAACTCCTGAGTATTGCAAGACGGCGCCAATATATCTGATGCGCTTATATTTTTCCTATTCAGTCGCTTAAACTTGTCCAACGAGGTATCTTATATATATATATATATATATATATATATATATATATATATATATATATATATATATATATATATATATATATATATATATATAGGCCTATAGCCCTATATATAAAGAGTTCTGTTAAAATTAAAATAAGTCTGCAAAACGATGCTGCATTCAGTCTCTCGTGACTTTTCAACCGGCCATATAATAAATAATCAGTCTATAATTATTATGCCAACGTAACTTTCGTATACGAAGTGACTACAGTGAGTGTGAAACTGCTGTTTGTGCGATCTTGCTTCGAGCCTCAGTTCATCAAAGACGTCTCGTTTGTCCAGATGGCAATTCGGACGGAATGAAAAACTTCTTTCAAGCAAAACAACGATGTCTTAAACTGCGCGAATCACGTTATTTTCCTAATATTTATTCGATGGCTGTCAGTTTCATTTCACCGATTATACACTCTTAAAAATGCCTAGTCCTTTTAACTGTTTTCTTCCTTGACCCAACTATGATTCCTACGTGAAAATTAGCTTCCTATGCTAATATCTGATCCACCTAATTCTCCGTAGTCAGCTGAACGTATGTAATTTGCCTTACAGTATCTAGCTGCCTCCTCTTTCGATTCTTTGGAACACCAGCTCTGGATCCATACTTGATACTCCTAGGTCCTAAGACAGATGAACATTATCGCTTAGACAGATCTTCTCTGGCGGTCGCTTGTCTCAACTAACCGCTTTCTTTAATTACCCAGTAGGCGTTGTACATGCAGCTGGTAGACTTTGGGAACCTATCTAATCACCCATAGCTGGATCAACTTACCCATAGAATATATAACTTGCCCATTATAGTCGGATGAGCAAGGCTTCAGTTAGATCAACAGAGTCGAATTAACTCATTCATCGTATGTGTTACTTGCCTACCATAGCTAGATAGCATATAATATTCAGAAGTGGCAACTTTGTACTATAGCTAGATCAGCATATGATGTTCAGAAGTGGCAGCTTTGTACTATAGCTAGATCAGCATATAATATTCAGAAGTGGCAGCTTAGTACTATAGCTAGATCAGCATATGATGTTCAGAAGTGGCAGCTTTGTACTATAGCTAGATCAGCATATAATATTCAGAAGTGGCAGCTTTGTACTATAAACTCCGATGCAGTGTCCGCGCTGTAGTCGGGAGCGCCTCTGAGTAGAAGACCGAAGGGGTGCTATAACAAGTGCGCAAACAAATAACGCAAACACGCAAACATAACTGATTCCGAACGTTTCTGACCATGTGTTTTGGCCTTGCAGGTTTAAAATTTTCTATTACACTGATCCTTTTTCGTCGTCTTCTTCTTCTTCTTTTTCTTCTTTTTCTTCATCCTCTCCTTCGTTTTCTCCTTTGTCTTCTCCTTCGTCTTCGCCTTCATCTTCTTCGTCGTCCTCTCCTTTGTTTTCTCCTTCATCTTCTTCGTCTTCCTCGTCGTCTTTATCTTCTTCGTCTTCCTCGTCGTCTTCGTCTTCTTCGTCTTCCTCGTCGTCTTCGTCTTCTTCGTCTTCCTCGTCGTCTTCGTCTCCTTCGTCTTCTCCTTCGTTTTTCTCCTTCGTCTTTTTCTTCGTTTTCTCCTTCGTCTTCTCCTTCGTTTTTCTCCTTCGTCTTCTTCTTCGTTTTCTCCTTCGTCTTCGCCTTCATCTTTATCATCTTCTTCGTCGTCTTCGTCTTCTTCGTCTTCCTCGTCGTCTTCTCCATCGTTTTCTCCTTCGATTTCTCCTTCGTCTTCGCCTTCCCCTTCTTCGTCTTCTTCGTCGTCTTCTCCTTGGTTTTCTCCTTCGTCTTCTCCTTCGTCCTCTCCTTCGTCCTCTCCTTTGTTTTCTCCTTCATCTTCTTCGTCTTCCTCGTCGTCTTCATCTTCCTCGTCGTCTTCGTCTTCTTCGTCTTCCTCGTCGTCTTTTCCGTCGTCTTCTCCTTCGTTTTCTCCTTCGTATTTGTCTTCTTCGTCTTCTTCTTCTTCTTCCTCCTCCTGCTCCTCCTCCTCCTTTTCCTCCTCCGCCGCCTCCTCCTCCTCCTCCTTCTTCTTCTTCTTCTTCTTCTTCTTCTTCTTCTTCTTCTTCTTCTTCTTCTTCTTCTTCTTCTTCTTCTTCATCTTCTTCTTCTACTTCTTCTACTTCTACTTCCACATCAGCAGTAGTTTAAAAATGACTTGCAACTTGTTCAGTATGAAAAGAATGCATCAACACAAAGGATGATTTTCATCGAGTTTGGTTTGCAAGAATTTCAATGCAAAAGAAATTTACCATGAATAACGTAGATCTGATTTCAAGCAGCTATGCTATTATTAGCCTATAATACGGAGACGTGTCCACAAAGTTTAAAATAATTCCAATTGCCATGCTTATCTTACAGTTGCTCATTCTCCACATTAACGTAGAACAAAATAGACAGCTAAATATGGGGGGAGGCTGTTGAAAGTTTCTAATTCAATTGCCATTAATGAGACAGTAGAGCATGTTGTCAGCAAGTCCTAGATTTCTAAGGTTTTCTCGGTTTTAGAAAGCAGTGGCGGTATTTGCAGTTTAACATCATTGTGTGGTAGCAAAGACCATTAGCGACGCACTCCTTCTTTATCCAGGCTTGGAACTGGCACTGGCAGAGTGTGACCAATGACGGAGTTGCTTCGGAAAGCGTGCACAATGCAGAAATTTTGTTCCGCTGTTGCCCTTCTTAGTGACTACACCAACACCGTCCATCGCAGGAATAGGCTATCCAAGCTGACTTCGCGGCGTCATGAAATTTAACATCAAATATAAGAAAGTTTTCAATCATAGTTATGCCAACGGCAATCACTGCAGGAGACACTTCGAAAATAAATATCCCCAGATTCACTGCGTAGAATCTGGAAGAGCTGTCGAAATTGCTTCGATGAGTGCAACCGCAAGAGGTTGAAGCCGTGACCTTTCAGCTTCAGATTATCGGTCTTCTCTCTGATGGGCTGAGACGTAGGCTACATATATCCCAAGCTGTTAAATTAAATGCAAAAACCCATTAAAATTACCATTTATTGCTCTCATAGCAATAAGCATAACGATGAAACGTAAATTGTCAGTTGCACCACACATAATAAGTAAAGAAAGTGAATGCCTGGAAATTCATCACACCACCCAGGGCAGGATATGAGCGTTGATGATGATTATGATAGTGATGAAGACAACAACAATGATGATGATGACGTTGACACCCACGACGACGACGACGACGACGAAACTTATGATGATGAGGATGCTGATGATGAAGATGACGACGACGACGATGTTGATGATGATGATGATGATGATGATGATGATGATGATGATGATGATGATGATGATGATGATGATG